>CM047814.1:7457155-7831691 GCA_026214975.1 Gentiana macrophylla | reverse complement strand
ACATCGAACACCTCACACTCCGAATGGGTGTTAATGGCATGTCATATCTCCTTGTTATAAAGACCGGTTCTTTGGCACCTATCGCAACCTTTACAAAAGCTTCAAAGATCCTTAAAAAACCGAGGGCCAAAAGAAACTGATTGGAATATCTTATAACGGTCTTCCAGGACCAAAATGGCCACCAGTGGGACCACTATGACATTGTTCCATTATGTCCCGTTGCTCGGATTCAGTGGACACACGGCGAAGCAACCCATCTTTACTGATTTTAAAAGATAAGGCTCTTCCTGCACATAATACTTGAGATCAGAGAGAAATTTCTTCTTTTCTTGATACGAGAACTCGGATTCAGAGCATCTGGGAATGGAGGTAGTTAACGATTGAGGAATACCACGGAGAACCAGGCGTGCAATTATTCACAGACATAACACTCTCAAAAGGGACAAAGATAAATCAATGTCTTCATGGATCGCCTCTATTGGTAGCACCTTGATATATGGTCGGCTACTGTGTTTTCACTACCCTTGATATCTTTGATATGAACATCAAACTCCTGAAGGGTAAGAATCCAACGCAGTAAGCGCGGTTTCGTGTCCTTCTTATTCATCAAATAGCGCAGAGCTGCGTGATCGGTCCAGACGATCACCTTGGCGCCGAGCAAATAACTTCGAACTTGTCCATAGAGAAAACAACAGCTAAGAGTTCTTTTTCAGTGGTAGTGTAGTTTGCTTGTGCCGGATTCAAGGTATGGCTGGCGTAGTAGATAGGTTGGAATTTACCATTAAGTCTTTGCCCCAAAACCGCACTAACGGCGTAGTTGGACGATCACACATTAATTCGAATGGTAAATTCCAACTGGAGAGATAAGAATTGGAGCGGAGATTAGGCGATGTTTAAGCTCTTTGAAGGCACACTTGCAATCATTGTCGAAGTCTAAAATGACGTTATCTTTAAGTAAAGTTGATAGGGGCTTAGAGATTTTAGAGAAATCTTGAATGAATCTCCTGTAGGCGGCGTGACCAAGAAAACTCCTTACTTCTTTCACGTTCTTAGGGTAGTTCATCTTTCTATGGCCTCTATTTTGGCCCTATCAACTTCTATGCCCTTAGCTGAAATTTTATGGCCGAGAACGATCCCTTCATCCACCATAAGGTGGCATTTTTCCCAATTGAGGATGAGGTTCTTCTCCACACATCATTAAGCACCTTGTCCAGATTAGCAAGACGATCATCGAACGATTGACCAAACACCGAGAAGTCATCCATAAAGATCTCCATGCACTTCTCAACTAGCCCATCAAAATTGCTAACATGCATCTTTGAAAAGTGGCCGGGCATTACACAAGCCGAACGGCATTCGCTATAAGCGAAAGTACCATATGGGCGGTGAAGGTCGCTTTTTCCCGATCAACCGGATCTATAGGGATCTCGGAAGTACCCGGAGTATCCGTCGAAGCAAAGTAAAGGAATGTCCCGCCAAACGCTCGAGCATTTGGTCAATGAAAGGGAGAGGAAGTGGTCCTTCATGGTTACTTCATTCGACTTCTGTAGTCAATACACACACGGTAACCGGTGACTAATCTCAAAGCGACTTCTTCTCCCCTTGTCATTCTTTTCAACAAGTGATACCACCTTTCTTAGGAACCACTGCGTGGGGACACCCAATCAACATCACTATCGATATATGATCCCCATATCTAGCAATTTGATGATTTCTTTCTTCACCACCTCCTCTGCATGTGAGGGTTTAAACGCTCTCGAGGTTGTCTAATTTGCTTGGCTCCTTCTTTCGTTTTTATCTTATGCATACAAACGTCGGAGATATACCTCGATATCTCCTACCGCCACCAAAAGCTTTCTCATTTCTTTTCAAGACGGCTAACAACTTTGCTTCTTCTTCCTCGCCGACTTAGCGTAAATAATTAATGGAAGCCGATCACCTCTCTCAGGAAAACATACTTTAAATGTTTGGGTAATGGTTTCAAGACTAAATCTTCGTGAGGCTCTCTAATTTGGACTTTAAAACTTTACTTTGCAAATTGTCGGAAAGAGTAACATAGCTTCTAGCAAATCTACTTCTTCCGAAGGTGACAGTTCTTATTTTCCACAATCTCATCGTCAGTCCCAACTCCAAGTTCGTTCAAATCTATCCTACCTTGTTGATTTAGCTTATCAATCAATCGTCAGTATTCATAATCTACCGCAAGGACTTGCTCTTCTAGAAAATCGGTGAAATCATCAACTGATTCCTCTATAGAGTAGCGGTTGGATATTCGAATGTCTTTTGATAGCTTTAGATACACTATAGCTCACTTCTTCATTTCCAATACGCAAAGTCACTTTAGCACCATCATCACAATCGATGAGGGCTCGAGCAAATGGACGAAAAGGTCGCCCAAGAATCGAGGGTGTATTAATGTTGGATGTCTAAGACATACCAATCCACGGGAAGGTAAATCGATCGACTTGAACCAACAAATCTTTTAAGATCCTGTTGCTTTCTTGGATGATCTATCGGCGAATTGAATGTTCATAGTGGTAGGTTCTAGAAGATGGTCTAAATGGAGTTGTTGACAAACATATAACGGCATCAGACTAATCAAGCTCCTAAATCACATAGAGAGTTGGGGAAAACAAGACCTCCGATTTGCAAAGTAAGGACGAATCGCCCAGATCATCTTTCTTAATTGGTAACTCGTCATAACTCATCATTGAACAATTCTCACTGGTTACCTTTTTCATACCTCTAGCTTCTTTTTTAGATGAGACCACATCCTTTATGAATTTGGTGTATTTGGGCATCTCAACCAACACATCGATAAAGGCAAATTAACTTGAGTGTTTTTCGTGAGGAGGTTGAGTACCTTCTCATACTCTTATCCTCACATAAAGGAATGTTAGTCTTTCGAGGAGGAACGGAAGCTTCTTTAATTCTTCTTTAAAAGACTTTCTTATGCGAGGAACTCACAAGCGTGGTCTTCGAGGTCTTTCCATCTCATGGACTTTTCAATTCTCTTCCGGACGTGCTCATCTCGCCTCAATATGCTTCTCCCATTATCGGAGTTCATCTTCTCAAGTTCCTTCTATCTCATCCTTCTTAAGATCAGTTTCTTGAGTGATCTTTATAAAGTCGGGGTATTGGCCTTATCTTTTACTCCCCTCCCGCACTTCCACCGCGCGAAGGGGCTAGTGGTTTTCCAGTTACGTGGTGGACAGAGAGTTGAGTGCCGGATCTCAAGTCGATGGCATTAGTATCTTCTTATTTGTAGGGAGGAGATGGAACAAGAGCAAGACATTGACTTAGATTAGCTTGATTTACCCGACCACTTCCACGAGGATTTTCTCGGTGAAACTTGGCAATTGTCGAGGTGGTCGGAAGCAAGTCGCTCGACCAATTGCCCCAATTGCCTCTCGAGGTTTTTAATCGTCTTATTTTGCTCGTCTAACCTCGTAACAATCTCATTTGGGAGAGAAAATCCAGGGGATTTTGAGGGTTTTGACTCAAAGATTGATTTGGCCTATTGTTGAAAGCAGAGGCGAGCGAGGATTGTTAGGCCAATTCGATTAAATTTTGAGCAGAGACAGGGAATTTGAAGATTGGTTCGATGATTACTCGGATTTCGGTTGTAATTTTGATAACCAGGTTGTATCCTCGATTTCGATTATTTTGACCGAGTATTGGTTTGGAAACCTCGACTCGATTGACCATAAAAGCGTTTACCTCGGGGTTTTGTCCATTCATAGGCACGCAGGAGATGTGTGTCCTCAACAAAGACAAGTCCGACAAACTACCGGAGTATCCGCCTCATATGTTGGGCCGCATTGACTTGATAGTTAGGTGGGGGCGGCATTGACCAAACATATGGCCAACTTGGTTACAATTATCACAAAAGCAGTAACGAACTCTGTTGAAGGCGATTGGTGACCGAGGATTTGAATTTGAATTTTTGGAAATACTAGCTACCTGTTGTTGAAGCAATGAGATCAATCGATTCTCGCATATTTACTTCTTCAATCTTCGGTGCAAAGTGCTTGGATAGCTTGGTAGGATGGAGCATAATTATACTTTGCTATATCCTCGAACAACGCCCATCCTTCTTGTGGGGTCTTCTTCGAAATGTCCCACCGCTTGAGCTGTTGACCATACCCTTGGTTATCTCGGTTAAACCATCGTAGAAAGTATTAGCTTGCCTTTGCAAGTCTAATCCGTGATGAGGGCATTTCTAAGCAAAGATTTAAACCTCTTAAAGGCTTCAAAGAAAGATTCATTGTCTTTGAGTGAAAGTATAAATATCACTAAGACATTGAGCGATCTTAGATGGAGGAAAATATTGACTCGTAAATTCCCTCTCCAATTCCTCCATGTGTTGTGATAGACTCAACGGGTAAAGAGTCATACCATTCCTTGGCTTCACCTTTCAAAGAGAACGGAAACAACTTGAGTTTAATAACATCCTCACCAACACCTTGTAACTTTGTAGTACTCTGATTTCAAGAAAGACACGAACATGGGAGTGAGGATTTTCAGGTGGTACCCATGAAAAATAGATGCATGTTGCATCATTTGAATCGAGCAGAGTTTGAGCTCAAAAGTTGGAGGCGCAATGGCTGGTACGATAACTCCAGGATTGACTCTAACCATGCAGTCCGGGCGTAATCGGCTAGGGTCCTTGTATCGTCACCATCTTGAAGACAAATTCTTCAATTTCGTCCTAAATTTCTCTTCCAAATTTTCTTCAAAAATTTGGATGCGAACGGATTCTTCGGCGATCGGGGCGAACTATAGATCGTTCGAGCTCGGGATCAAAGATAAGAGTGCCTTGTTTGCTCCGAGTTAACATAAAGCTGAGTCAAGCGAGAGAGAACCCGAGCAGCCAGTAAAAATGAAGCGCGGAATGAAAGCAGACAGGGTAACGGACGTTTCGTTTGAAACGCCGATTCACAACGAACGGGCGGCTTACGCGTCGTAGCGGGCGTTTTGCGACGAACAGAGCAAAAGTAGCGTAAGCAGAGCAGAAAACCAGATTTTTAAAGCACAAAGACTTAGACTAAAGCTTTTATGATCATCTAAAACAACAAGAACACATCAAAAGCAAGAAATCTCGGCAACGGCGCCATCTTGTTTGGAGTAATTTTTGCATCAATCATTCAAAACAAAAACAATTTATATAAAACCAATACTTAGTATGCAAACTACCTCCCAACCGACCGAATATCGGGTAGTTGATAGTATAGTAGGATGAGTACAGTATCGATCCACGAGGAGATGGTTTTGATGATGTTTTATGGTTTAGATTCAATGTAAAACGAGCATGACAGAGAATCAAAGTTGATTCAAAGCTACGGAAGGATTGTTTGGGTGAAAGTTAACGATGTTTAAATTAACTAAATTAAATGGCGGCAGGAAAGTAAAAGCTACAGTTTATGTAATCAAAAACGAGTAATTTGGGAGAAGAGAGGCAAACATTGGTTCAGCAATTTAATCAACAATAAAAGCTCAATTACAATCAACCAAAAGTGTTTTTTCAACAAAGGTGGGTTCACCTTATCAAATGCAAACGATTAATTTCTTAACAACGTTTGTATCAATTAACGATCTAGGTGTGCAATCTCTCGATTAACGACCGAACAATTAAGTTAGCAACTTTCGTCATGGGCTAGAAACTAATCGCTCAATCAATTTAGCAAGATGATCTAATTTCATAAACTTTCATTCATGAAGCATCATAAAATCGTTATCTTTCGATGTAAACGAATTGAAACAAGTAAAGCAAGCTAAATGATCTAACCTTTGTTGAAGAACACAAGATTAATTATAAGAAAACCAGATTGTTGATTACAATTGCATCCCCACGCTTGCCAAAAATTTGTTTAGCTATCCATGGAGTGATTGATTACAATGCTTGAAGAGAAATCCATAAAATCTAGACTAAAAAGTGAATTGAATCTATTTTTGGATTTTGTTTGAGCTCACGAGATATCTCGGATTTTCGATCCGGGAAAAAGATGAAATCTAATAATGTATATATCTCGAAATTACAAGTGAGCGACTATTTATAGAAAACCAAAGAACTCTACGGTTGGAACGCATGATTTCATTCATGGGACGCCTGTTCGATCTCATTTTCTCAGCTTTCAGACTCTCTGTTGCACTTGAACGCCCGTTCTCTCCACAGAACGTCCGTTCTGTCTTCCTGCAACTGAATTTGTTGAGATGTAACCGTTTTATCCACTTGTTGATACACATTTCATCTCTCCTCTAACAACTTTTGCTCTTATCTACATTTCCACCTCATCATTTGATATTATCTTCATCTACATCACAATTAATAAAATGCAAAAACATAATATGGCCCAAAATGATATAAAATTTATAATAAAGCCCAAATTAAAGCCCATTTTTGCACTTGATTAATTCGAAAGCAACTTTACTCATTAAATTAATTATAAAGCCCAAATTCAATGCAAAATATTAATAATGTGGGGAAATTTATAGGAAAGTTATCATAAAATTTCATATAAATTAGCCCTTAACAAGCTACCTGGGAGGATTTCTCTTACATTAAAAGGCAGTTTCCTGAGTTTGTGGCACTACCTTGAGGGCAAGGTAGTTTTTTAAGGGGAAGGGTTTGTCATGAACCGAGCTGTTCTTCTCTATTTTATAAGGCCCGGCTCACTTTCCTGTATTGTTTTAATTCCTTTTATAGAAGGGTAGTTTGTTAAGTGTTCTCTCTCTTGTTTGTTAGTTTGTTGATGAGAATGGCGTATGTAAGCTCACTGATGCCTTTTGTTATGGCATGGAATGAAATTTACTCTTTTTCCCTTCTAATCTTTCTGTTCTTTCTGTCCATCTTCATCTTCCCTTTTCCCCTCTTCATTTTCTGCAAATTATTGTCTTATTTTACCATTTTCGGAGCTCATTTCATCACTTTCCCCAACATTATATAAAAAAGAAAAAATCAATCATTCATACTCTAGCTACCCTACTGACTTTAAAATGGTCAATCCAACGGATAGAACATATTAGGTTAGGTACCAAATCGAGTCGATATTGTCTAAGGTTCAACCTTGACTCGATTAAAAAAACATGGGCTCGAAACTCGCCTTCAGCTCAATCGGGTCTTAAAAAGGCCAAATCGAACTCGAATCATTAATTAAATACTCAATATAACTTGAATCGACTCGTAAGCTCGATGATTTTTTGAGCATTCATACAATTTTTACGAAATATGGCAAGATCGATCTCGACACGTCTAATACTTGAATCAATTTATAATAAATTATTTAACAATATTTTTTTTTTTAAATTTCAAAAAAACAATATTTATTTAAATATAAATAATTATTTAATGTATCTCGATTAACTCACGAGCTACTCGATTGCTGTAATTTGAAAACTCAAGATCAGCTCGGTTAAATGTTCGAGTAGGTAGGCTCGAACTCAAACTCGAAAAAACTGAATCGAGTCAAACTACTTCCGAATTGAGTCCGAGGAGTCCGGTTCACTTACAGCCCTATGGCAGGTGTCGAGTTGGGTCGAAATTTGCCACCCTATTTAAGAAGATGGGAAGGGTTAACCAACTTAAATGAAACCATAGATTTTATGGACATTGGACCATGGCATGGTTCCTTTGCATCTATATGAGAAAAAGTTAAGGGTCCATATGCTGCCTAAAATACTCCATACGAGAAACCCTCCATGCAAGCTTGTGTCATGCGAAGGACCATTATCTATAGGACCACATAAATGTTTACAATATAAAAATCATATAGTTATTATGAAAGATAATGTTGTGCTGATTAATGCATTTGGATATATATGGCCATCGTGAAATAAATAATAAATATTGATTTTAACAACTACGACATATAAATATTAATTAGGAACGAAAAGAGTAAATAATTAAATACCCGACTTCCGGAAATATTATGTACGTTAATCTTAATGGTATACCTCAAACAATATCTGCCTTGACATTTACATTGTGGTGTGAGGTGTGCCTTTCCGGTGGTCGTACTGAGGTGAAGGAAGCTATTGGACTCCCCAACTACCTTTACCATAAAGGCATAAGAAGACGTAAAAGGAATTCCAATCTCATTTATTTATTGTGTACCATGAATCTGTATCAAAATATCATCAATAAAATCTTTATTATTACTTTTCTTTATTTTACACTTAATTTATTAACGATCTAACTAATTTTCAATAGTTTTTAACAATCATTTCATTAATGAGTTAAAGAATATGGGTATTTGTTTATAAGAATTTAGTTTAGTCTTGGTGGTAGACTTAGTGACACACTTAAATCTTATTTGGTTATAAGGACATATTTTGAACACCTTTCCTATGTTAACCCTACAGAATAATGCTGCGGAAAAAAAAGAAATCTTCGATTGCCTTCATCTTCTAGCTCCTCCCCTTCTTCTTCCTCCACCTTCTTCTTCCATCGTTTATGTCCTCTTTTTAATTTCACCTTCCGTCCGGCAATGTAAGAAAGTCTCATATTTTTATCCAATTGGTGACAGATTCTCACAACGTAGCAATTCGACGCTTG
Source organism: Gentiana macrophylla (assembly GCA_026214975.1). Lineage (NCBI taxonomy): Eukaryota > Viridiplantae > Streptophyta > Magnoliopsida > Gentianales > Gentianaceae > Gentiana > Gentiana macrophylla. The sequence continues at coordinate 7,823,137 of CM047814.1, read as the reverse complement.
TCTTCCTCCAGAAATTCGAAGCATTATAATTTAACTGAATTTAATTATAAATGCTGCATTACTTCGAGCATCATACTGTTGATTGAATTCTCAATTGGTAGTACTATTTTTGCTAATCTTTGTCTTTTTTCTGGAAATCGTTTTCTTGGTTTGGCGGTGAACGTGTGTCTATAGACTTTTTTTGCTATTTGGATTTGAATCTAGGTAGAATTTCAATCTCTGATGCACCAAGATATTAGTTAGTCTCTTTGTTTGGACGTGTATGCTAGTTCAAGAGCTAATGCTATGATGTTTTGTGACTTATTTTTTTTTTTGTTTATTCAGATATAGATGTATTTCTGTGGATTCAAATTCGATTTTGTATAGCTGCAGTGGTTAGCTTTACTTAGTGTTTGTGCAATTTTCTGGAGCTGTCAAATGAAATAGCTTGATTGGAATTTGTAGCTTGTATGTTCATTGAGCTAAAAGATGGCTACTTTTGTTGTATTTATGTTTTGATTTCTCATGTTACGTTTAAAAATGATTAGATGATTTCTCGCTCATGATGTTTTGTTTGCTTGAGATTATGCATTTTCATGTTTATGTAGGAAATGATTGTCCTTTCCTTTTATGTCTGCATCGCACTCGGCAATCGGTGGTGGTGGTCGTCATTTGGAATCATCGATTGGGATGATTCAAGTTTCCATTAGTGGAAGAAAGTGTTTGAGAGCCATTGAAAGAGATGATTTGAGGAAGAAATGATGAATTGAGGAGAGGTGGGAATGGGATCATGGCGGAATCTATAGAAATGCACAAAGCGAGTTGGAGGATTAACCAAGAATTGTATGTCATAAAGCGTCGGTGGAAGGTGAAATCGACCACGGCGTTTAGCGGTGTATTAACACGGCATTTTCAAGGAATTTGATTTTGTGATTTGCGACCATGTTTAAGATAATAAATCACCTTCTTCTCTGGGTTTTTGATCGGTTTCAAATGAATTCATCATTCATAATGCTCTGTTCCCATGCTTTAGATGTTTACGGTATACAGAATTTCAAATGAATGCATCATTCATAATGAGTTATTGATGTCCTTTGCATATTTGATTGCCGATGTCACTGCATAAATGGTTGATGTCACGCATATATGATTACCGATGTCACTGCATAAAATGTTGATGTCACTGCATATTTGATTGCCGATGTCACTGCATAAATTGTTGATGTCACGCATATATGATTGCCGGCTCTTGAAATTTGCATGATAGTAGTCGTGTTTGATACTAGTCTTGGTTTGTTGAGTGCGAGTTTGTTCATTGTGTGAAACCTTGATTTTGGTAGTTGATTTTTTCTTTGAGCCATTAGAACAGCAGTTTGGTGATCACGAAATATCAGTCAGAGCGCGCTTGATGGGGTTTATTATGCATACTTTAAGTCTGAATAGAATCAATATCTTAAGTCTAAGTTTTGCTCTTGAACAGAAGTCTTGTTTAAGATTCTGGTTCTTGTTCTTGTGTGAGTCATTTACTGTTGTTAAGTCTTTTGAATCAAGGTCTTTTCTTACAGTAAGAGACTTGATTGAATTGATTATCAGTCAGTGTTTGATTCTTTTTTTTTCTGATTAATCCACATAACCTGTTGGTTCCAATTTTGATCATCAGTAGACTTTATTGTTATTGTTAATCAAGGTTGGTAACACCCTTTGTGTTGTTTTTTTACAAGTCTGCAAGTGCTTATTTAGAAGGCTCGCTATAACACATTCCTTGCTTAAGCTGAACTTGCTATCATATTACCTTGATGAATTTGTGATCTGTGAACAACCTATAATAGCTTGGCAGTAGCATTAGGAAATTGATCATTGTAATCAGTTCTGTAAAAATTGTAGTTGTGATAATCTAGTTCCTGAACTTGATTATCATTGTTGGAATTTGATTGATAAATCAGTCTTGATTCTGTTATATTTTCTTTGTGTTAAAAATTTCTTTGTAATTTTGATTATTATATTTATAAGGCCTGCTATAATAGTATACATATATATTCAGTAGCTTACCTTTTAGATAATCTGAATCTTGAACTTGCTAAATTCATTTTGTAATAAATAGTCTTGGACTGAACCTGCTATTTTTGTTATAATCTTTTTTCTTTGAACCTAAAACTTTTTGTGAAAGTTTGTCTGTAAATTTTAGTAGCATTAGTTTGGAGCATTCATTATTTGAATCGAACTTGAGTGCATGTTTTCAAATTAGTTCAATGTGCATTTGTTTTATATATTCTATTCCATTTGAACCGTTGCATATGTTAGTAAGCTCACATAATTAAGTACTATTATATGTGATTCAAGTGTTTATATTTGTGTCAAGTGGTTTAATCAAACTATTATATAAACTTGATCTAGGTAATAATAGTTAACACATATAACTTAGATTTAAGTCCTGCTTACAGATTATTTTTAAGTGTGTTAAACTATTTTATTAAACTATGATTTTTAACATATTGGTTGCCTAAAATTTGCTTAAGTGCTATACAAATTTTAAAAGGCAATTTTTACCCACACTCTATTCACCTCTAGAGTGTGTCTACGCATTATCGATCCAACAAATGTCACTGCATAAAATGTTGATATCACTGCATATATGATTGCCGATGTCACTGCATAAAATGTTGATATCACGAGTCTCTTTTGCTTAAAAGGATGCTTGAGTTTTTTTAGTATGGATACCATCTCGAGGTTCTGTTTGGATTCAATTGCCCAATCTTCCCTTTGGTCTTTGGAATGAGAAGTCCTTGAGCAAGATATACACCTTTCTCGGGAGAACCAAAATATCTTGATAATTTGTTGCTAATAGGAAGAGAATAAGCTTCATTTAGGTGCTTGGTGTAGTGACATGAATTTGATGGTGGGTTTGTGTATGATTGGGAATAAAATTGATGCGGTGACATTTGATGTCATTGCATTTCCAATTTGATACACAAATTTGGTAATTTGTAAAATAAATGTAGTGTCATTCATATTAGGGGTGCAATTGATCCAAGTTGAGTCGATACTCCCTAGAGCTCGAGCCCGACTAAAAAAGTTTGGGCTAGATTGAGCCATAAAAAGGCAAGATCGAACTCGACTCGCTAAGTACTTGATATATCTCGACTAGGCTCTTAAGCTTGAATATTTTCTTAGAATTCATTTATTTTTTAATAAAATATAACATGATCGAGCTCGACTCGTCTACTACTCGACTCGAATAATACATTTTGAATTATAAAAAAATACTTTATTATAAATTTGATAAATATAATTATTTAAATATTTAATTAATGAAGCCCGATGAGCTCGCGAGGTACTCGATTACTATATTTTAAAACTCGAGATCGGCTCGGTTAATTATTCGAGTAGCTCGACTCGAATTCGAACTCGGAAAAAACCCAATCAAGTCAAACTCTCTTGCGAGTCGAGTACGAGTATCACACGAGTAGCCTGACTCACTTACAACCCTAATTTACATGTCACTTCATCGTCAAATGTCACTGGATCGTCAAATGTCACTGTATCGTCACATGTCACATCATCTTCACATGTCTCTGCGTCATGGTGTCACTGCATCGCGATGTCTCTGCATCGCGATGTCTCTGCATCACCAAATGTTATAACATCTCGGTGTCTCTTAATTGCGATGTCTCTGCACCGTGGTGTCTCTGCATCGCAGTTTCACTTCATCGCGGTGTTTCTGCATCTTGGTGTCTCTGCATCGGAGGTGGTCATTGCATCGTGGTGTCTCTGCATCAGGGGTGGTCACTGCATCACGGTGTCTCTGCATCGAAGGTGGCCACTGCATCGAGTTGGTCAATAGATCTGGGGTGGTCAATGCATCACGGTGTCACTTCATCGAGGCGTCTCTACATCGCTGTGTCACTTCACCGCGGTGTCTGATGCATCAGGGGTGGTCAATGAATCTCGGTGGTCACTGCATCGCGGTTGTCAGTGCATCTAGGTGTCTCTGCATCGCGGTGTCACTTCATCGCGGTGTCTCTACATCGCGGTGTCACTTCATTGTGCTGTCTCTGCATCGGGGGTGGTCACTGCATCGCGGTGTCTCTGCATCGCGGTGTCTCTACATCGGGGTGGTCACTGCATCGCGGTGTCTCTGTATCGGGGGTGGTCACTGCATCGCGGTGTCTCTGCATCGGGGTGGTCCTTTGCATCGCGGTGTCTACGCATCGGGGTGGTCGGCTGCATTGCGATGTCTCTGCATCGAGGGTGGCCCTTTACATCGCGGTGGTGAATGGATGCAGGGTGGTCAATGCATCGTGGTGTGACTTCATCGGCGTCTCTTCATCGTGGCGTCTCTCGCATCAAGCGGTGTCAATGCATCGCGGTGTCATTTCATCGAGGTGTACATACATCGTAGAGTCTGCGCACCGCGTGTCTCTCGCGATCGGGGTGGTCATCTTGCATCATTTGGTGGTCACTTCATCAGCGGTTGTACGTGCATCACGGTGTCACTTCATCAAGGTGTCTATGCATCGTGATATCACTTCATCGCCTGTCTCTTCATCTCGGTGTCAACTTCGCCGCCGTGTCTTTTCATCTCGGTGTCAACTTCATCGCGGTGGTCAATACATTCGCGGTGGTCAATGCATAGAGGGTGGTCGTTGCATCGGGGTGATCACTGCATCGCGGTGGTTAATGCATCGCGGTGGTCAATACGGTGTCTCTGCATCCCAGTGTCACTTCATCGTGATGTCTCTGCATCGCGGTGTCTTTGCATCGTCAAATGCCATAATATCGCGATGTCTTTGCGTCGCGGTGTTTCTGATCAATGTGGTCGTTGCGTCGGGATGGTCGATTCATCGCGGTGGTAAATACACACAGTCATTTTGGGAAAAAAAAGCGTCTCAGCGTCAGAAAAAAAAGAATTTGGCATCCAAAAAAAAAAAAAAAAAAAAAACCAAAACAAAACAAAAAGAATTTAGCATCCAGAAAAAAAAAACAAAAAAAAAAATCAAAACAAAACAACATGTTACAGTAGTATGCTGAATATGATGCCAAAACAACACGCGCATTTTTCAGCCGCCTTTTATTTACTTTTTTATTTTTAATTGAGGGTAGATTAGCTTATGTATTAATTTTGTGTCTTTATAACCAAATAAGTTTCACTAGTGTCTATTTTTTTAATTAAGTCTGATATGTGTCATTTTGGATCATTCTTGCTAAAGAATATTATAGGTTTCTCACTCTTTAAAATTTATAGCATTCAATAATTTTTTTTGTCTGTGTTAAAGCAGTTAAAATAACTTATATTTTGAGAAGAATGTATTATATACATAGAAGATAATATTATTACGGGCACAACTGTTGTGTCACAACGACCGTCTGTATCATTGATAATGATGAGTCTAAATTAATCATCGGAGACTTATCGAAAAGGACAAAAAGATTTACAAATTTATCAAAATGGACAGACGCCTTATAAAGACAATTTTACCCTTAATGGAGCACTCCATGTTCTTTTTTTGTTTTGGAATATATATCAGAAATTGGAAAATCAGGTTGTGTCAGACCTTTGACTTGCAAATCAGGTTATGCCTTTTCTGACATTGAAAATCGCAGTAAGCGTAAGGTATTCTACGTTTAAGCGTAAGAAGCCTACGTTTAAGCGTAGATAAATCTGAATAATTGCAACCCCTAATTTATTGAAATAACCTACGTTTAAACGAAGGTTATTTCAATAAAATAGGGAAGTAGCAATAAATGTATATTTCTCTACGTTTGAACGTAGGTTAGAACGCATTTATCTACGTTTAAGCGTAAGTTTTCTACGTTTACAAAGAAATTATCTACGTTTGGAAGTGGTAGATGGCAATTAATGTTGTTGTAAGGTCTTTGTTCAATATACACATGCATTCACGGGTGTTTTTCTCATTCTTTGAGTATTGCATGTTAATATACATTATCTAACCACTTCTTCATCTTTCAAGTCCATTTCTTCATCTTTCAAGTCCATTTCCTCATCATTCAATTTGCTTTCGAATGGGTAAGTTTTTGCTATTTAATTTGTCTTAATTCAATTGCTCAATGTGATTATGTTATTTATGCTAGTAATGAAATGTACTTAAACTAATTGTGTATTTTTAGTAGGTTATTTATGTAATGTTTATACATTTAAGTAGTGTGTTTAAGTCTTTTCTTAATTAGTGTTATTGTTTAGGGTTTAATTAATAGGGTTTAGTGTAAGTAATGATATGTATTCAACCGAAATGTGTGTTTTAAGTAGTAATTATGTTATTTATATTGTAGTAATGATATGTATTTATCGAAATGTGTGTTTTAAGTAGTGATTATGTTATTTATATTGTAGTAATGATATGTATTTAACCGAAATGTGTGTTTTAAGTAGGTTTTTTATGTAATGTTTACACATCTAAGTAGTGTGTTTAAGTCTTTGGTATTGTTCGATTGTAGTATACTTTGGTATTGTTGATTTGGTATTGTAGTTTTGAGAAGTTGGGAAATTTGTTGTTGTAGTAATGGAATTGTCCGTATTGATGGTTTGATCTGGCATAAGGGTGTAGTTCCTACCCAAAAATGGTACTGAAAATGGCTCTGTTTCAGAGACCATTGTTATTGGAAATATTGATCACATTTAAACTTAGAGTGAAAGAGTTTTAAGTGTTAATAGTCTTTGTTTCCTTGTTGGGGTTTAATTAGTAGGGTTTTCGTGTAAGTATATTTTGTTTTCTATTTGTGATAAATTTGCTTAGGTAGGGTTTTGAATTATTATATTGAATGTCTATAATGACTTGAATTGTTTTTTTTAAAAAAAAACAGATAATCGCAACTCTATGATTGTTGTCTCGTTCAACGGAGAATTTACGTACGATCCTCTCTATAACCGGTGGAATCATGTAAATGGATCGATGTTCTCATTATTTGTCCGAAAGAACATAAGATTGAATGCGTTGTTGGATAAATTGCATGTGAGGCTTGGTATTGACCGGTCTGTTTCAAAGCTTGGCGTAAAAGCTTTGTTTACTTATGCTAGTGTGGGGAATATACCACTTGATGATATCTTAGAGCGACGAGACACTAAATGGTTACATCAAGCGGCCTCGGCGGTAAAAATGTGATTTTTGCGTGAATGCTACACGAGTGAATGCAAACAATGAACCGATATTTGAGGATGATGGCATTGATTTAAATCAAGATTGCAATGCCCCGGATGATAACACTAATTCGGATTATAGTCTTGGTAATTTCTTCTCCGGTACAAGAACTTACTCTAGATCCAAATTTTAATCCATTCGAGCAGCAAAAGTATGGATGTAGTGGGTTTGAAAACCATGTTCTACACAAAGGCTTGGTGAAGCTTGGACCAACGATTTCAGTATGAACGGTCAGACCAAGTCATAATCTTTCAAATCAACATTCAAGTAGTCGTGCTCAACCTATCCAATGACCATATAATTTGTTTGGTGGATCGATCCACTAGTTTTTTGGCTTCTCCGTTTGCACCTCGTATTCAAACCGATCAAGCGGGCGGGGATGACAACAATAATCGAGGTGCCAATACTAGGGCTAGTGTGCGAGAAGATTATTCATGGAGGATTCCCACATTTGAAGATGATGATTTACGCGGTGTCTATCTCTTTGATGCGTTACATATGAATGGCGTGAGCGAATTGTTCATTGGGAAGCATTATGATTCTAAAGAAGATTTTAATTTGAAAATAAAATCGTATGCGGTTGCCAATAATTTTCGGATGAGATTGGGTAGGTCGGACACACGTTGCTTGTATTACACATGTCTAAACGATACATGCAAATGGCATGTAAGGCGAAAAAGGTGAAGACAAATAGAACACATACATTTGAGATCACAACATTGAATGATGTGCATACTTGTGCCTCTCGAGAATCGATAATGACAATCGACAAGCAACACCTATTGTTATATGCGAGTCCGCTAAGTCGAAAATGGAAGAACTTCGGCAATGAGTATAAACCCGGACATATTATGGAAGACATGCTCACAACTTATAGTGTATGCAGTTGACTTATGACCAAGCATACCGAGCTCGAGATGATGAGAATCTTTGGTTAGAGGTTCACCGACGGAGTGTTACAACGCGATACCCTCGCACTGTGGATGGTGCGTGAGGCCAATGAAGGGACCTATGTTGACTTTCGACTTGATAATCTGGGAAGGTTCGGTAGTTGTTTCATGGCTTTGGGAGCAAGTCGTCGTGGTTTCAAGTATTGTCGACCTATTTTGTGTGTGGACGCCACTCATCTAAAACCCGTTTCTCAGGTCAACTATTTGTTCTTTATTCTTTGTAGATGCCGGTGACCACTATTCCTCAGAGCCGTCGGTATTCTTTGAAAAAGAATGCAACGATTAAACATAGAGTTAATTACGTTTTAGGCGTAACTAAAGTGCAAATTTCTCCTTTGTCTTTCTCTGCTTTTAAGCAGAGTTTCTACGTTTAAGCGTAAAAATCCTACGTTTAAGCGCAGAGAAAGATCTTTGCACCCGGTTATGTTATTTACATTTTCTGGCGTTTAAGCGTAGATATCCTACGTTTAAGCGTAAGAATATCTACGTTTACCATATTTTTCATGTCGGAAAAGCACTGCGCGATTTTCAAGTATCAGTGCGATCCGATTTGATTTTCCAATTTCGAATATATATATATATAATGTGCCACTACTAATTATCACAATATTTGACATTTCTTATTTGATATTATTATACTATATGATTTATTGTTTGACACTACCATTTGATATTGTAATATCATTTGGCACTTTATCATTCGACATTGTTATACTATGTAACACTCTTGTTTGACACTACCATTTAACATTGTGATCTTATTTGTACTACCATTTGACATTATAATATTATTTGACACTACCATTTCACATTTTTATACTATGTAACACTAACACTACTATTTGACACTAACATTTGACATTGTAATACTATTTGATACTACCATTTAACATTGTAATATTATTTGACAGCTCTACCATTCAGCGTTGTTATACTATATGACACTCTTGTTTGACACTACCACTTGACATTGTAAAATTTTAATTGACATCGCCATTTGGCGTTGTTATACTTATGTAACACTCTTGTTTGACATTATCATTTGACGTTGTGATCTTATTTGACACTATCGTTTGACATTTTTATCTTATGTAACACTCTTATTTGACACGTTTGACATTGTAATACTATTTGTGAGTATAATTTAACATTGTAATATTATTTGGACACTACCATTTAACGTTATTATCTTATGTAACACTACTGTTTAACTGCCACATCCTTTGAAAAAAACCACCCACGTTCAGTTTTTTATTTTATTTTAGCAAGTTTCCCTTCACAGCGTGGGAGTTACATAAAAATAAAAAATAAAAACTTCTATTTTTTTTTAAAACATGGGAAGCTTGGAAATAAGAAAATGGGTATTTTTATCCATACACAACAAAAAATGTCATTTTCAACAAAATAACTACCTTCATGTCCTTTTTACTAATTTACAAAAGTTTTTTTTGTCCTTATTTCATAATAATCCCATTAATCATTATGTAAACTCGTCAAACCCATTACATTTGATTGAAGCTATTGCTCCGGGATATCATCGGCCATTGTTGAAAGTGATTGCTTGTCTTCCGTTCAAAGCACTTTAACGACCTTGAATGATATTGATGTCTTGGGTTGTGTTGCCCGGTTTGCCTTTCTCTGTTGTCATCTTTTGATTATTTTCGTTTTCGTTTGTTAAGATCAAAGCAACGCGTAGCTCACATATATAAGCTAGACACGGTTTCTTGAGCATCTCAAGCGGTTTTTTACCGAGACTTTCGCACAAAAAATGGTGCAATAGTGTTCCTCCAATGATACACTTTTTCCTCCCATTTCACCAAAATCCTTCTTCAATCCTCATATTTGGTGTCGGTCGACCCGACCCGACACCATTTACCACCTCAGCCTTTTCTTTTCTTTTTAATAGACTCAATGCTTTAATATGGAATATTTTTGAAATATTCTTTTTGATGTAGAATTGTTGAAAAAGAATATTGTAATTTTACATTATTTTGGTGTTTTGATGAAAGCAAAGAAGAACCCCTTTAGAGATGCTCTTATTGCTGGGACGAGTTGTTTGTCCGGGGGGAGGGGGGGAGGGGGGGAGGGGGGGTATTCTCCGCCTCTTTTTGTGGATTTGCTTTAATGAAAAAAGTTTTCTCTTATGAAAAAAAAAAAAAGGTTAAAATTAAAACGCTCCCAAACAAATAAATTTTCACATCTTCTATTCTTTTCCGCATAATAAAATATCATTCATACTCAAACTTAACTCATAAAATTAAATTACAACAGAGTGATATGACAATAACAAGTGTGGCATAACAATTAAAATAAAATATTTTTACATCATTTATATTTATATTTATATCGATGATATAAAAATATATTTCAGATAATTGTTATGAAATGAATGTTGTGCAGTAGTAGAATTTTTACTTCACAACATACCATGCATGCATGCAAACTTCTAAATAAAATGCGTAGGAGGCAATAAATACTACGCAACAGGAACTTTGACCGGGTATCTGTCAATGCAATCAGCCCAGGGGTTATTACCCTCTTCGCCGTTAATGGCGGAAATCGGCCGGAGAGCCTTCCAGACGGCGCTGTTACACTTGAATCCCGACCCGAACGCGATTTGCCAAACTCTATCTCCTTTCGAAACTCGTCCTTTAGCTTCTGTGTACGCCAATTCGTACCACAGGGAGCTGCTAGATGTGTTGCCGAATCGGTGGAGTGTCATCCGCGATGGCTCCATGTGGTGATCTGTTAAGCTCATGTTCTTCTGCATCTCGTCTAGGACTGCTCTGCCTCCGGCGTGTATGCAGAAATGCTCGAACGCGAGTTTGAAATCTGGTATGTATGGTTTGACTTTGATTTTGAGGATTTTGCGTTTGATGAGGGTGACGAAGAACTTGAATTGCTCGGAGAATGGTAGAACCATTGGTCCGAGAGTTGTGATGTTTGTTTTCAAAGCGTCGCCGGCGACTGCCATGAGCTCGCGGGAGAGAGAAACGCCGATTGTTCCGGTGTCATCTTCGCGTTGGTAAACGCAGTTATAGCTGTTGTCATCGGATCCTTTATGAGTCCGAACGGTGTGGACCAACTCGTATTTGGATCTGCGCCGGTCTCCGGATTTATTGGAAAGGAGCATGGCGGCGCCGCCCATTCGGAAAATGCAATTACACAGAAGCATTGAACGGTCATTCCCGAAGTACCAATTCAATGTGATGTTTTCGGTGCTAACAACGACGGCGTAACTGTTCGGATTCGAATTGAGAAGGTGTTTACCGAGATCGATTGAAATTAGTCCGGCACTACAACCCATTCCGCCGAGATTATAGCTCTTGATATCAGATCTGAGCTTGTAATGGTTGATAATCATGGAGGAAAGTGACGGAGTAGGATTAAACAAGCTGCAATTAACGATTAAGATACCGATTTCCTTCGATTTGATTCCGGTTTTCGCAAATAGCGAATCTAGGGCTCCGAACATGACGGCCTCCGCCTCCGCCCGAGCTTCTTTCATGCACAAATTTGGGGGAATTGAAGTAATTCCTCTGGGAAAATAGGTTTCATCCCCTAAACCGGAACGAGTAGCGATTCTGCTCTGAAAATTGATCGTTTCTTCCCGGAAAGCACCGGTTTGTTTCGTCATGTTCAGGAACGAACCAACCGACATTTTCCGTTCTTCCTCCGGCTTGTAACAAGAAAAATCCACCAAATACACCGGCCCGGGTCGGGTCGCCCGGTAAATTCCCACCAACAAAATCAACACAGCTACACTTACTATACCCGTAACGCTGTCAACGACGGTTGCTCCACCGGAAAACAAAACAGACAGATGTTGGAAGCTGCTAATAACTCCGGCCAGCTGAACAAAAGTGGTTGCCGAGAGCGGCAAAATGAGTAGAACAAAGAGAAGGGTAGTGGCGGGATGCCATGAAGAGAAGCCATAACGTAAACCCAACCGGACGTATTTCAGCTTGACGGAGTGCAGGAAGTCCGGCAACCGGCGCCGGATTTTGATCACCACTGAAGATGAATCTTTAAAAGCCATCTCAGCCGTCAATCTTTCTGTCTCCATATCAATACTGCTGCTGTTCCTCCTCTCCATTTTTCTCTGTAAGTAATCAATCTTTTTCTCAGCTAACTTACCTTATCAAACTATATATATAGTGCACAGATCAAAAGTGTTTTTATTCGGATGATCAAAATGAGTAGTAGAATTTGTCACATATGCCAGATATAGAATAAGAATAAGAATAAGATTCACTGGAAGAATGTTATTCACGGGTTGAACTTTTCATGAAAAACTCAAAAAAGGATGAGAATCAAAATAGAGAATGTGTTGGGGACATGGAAAAATACACATAATGAGAATGAATATTTATAATAATAAATGTACTACTACTATAAGATGGACTTTGTTCAACTTATAGCTTTTAATGTTCAACAAGAAATTCAGAAATTACTGGTCACCTACTAAACTAGCAACTACCAGAAAAGCCAGCTCAATGTGGATTCAAGTGGATCAGCAGCCAGCAGAAAAAAACATTGCATTACACTTAATTATTGGATATTAAGACAAGTTTCTATCTGAATTGATGATCTTCTGAACTACTTAAATTATTATTAATTTATGATGAATGATGATTAATATAATAAAACTATAAGCTTATTGGTATATCTTTGAGGGCGTTCGTAGCGAAGATTATATGAGTGCTTCATTCTCAAAATGAAAATGAAAAATAGCTTTTCTAAATACTGCAGCGATTCAAAGATCGTCACTCTCAACTTTAGGGTTCTTTCTCTTGGTGATAGCCTGAAAAAACTCCCAGAATATGAAGAACAACAAAACGAAGGGGGTGATTTGGGATGTTTTAGACTGCACTTGAGATGTTGTTTCTCAAGCTGTCTACGTATCCAATGCTGAGATTGGAATCAAGTCTTCGTAGTTCCTTAGAGATAGTTTATATAAAGGGGCTTGTGTCCTAGGGTTAACGTGTAATGTACCGGAGATGGACTCTGATTACCGTGTTCCCTAAGGAAATGGATTATGTTGCGTTAATCCCCTGGATTTTAGGAGATAATTACGGGTATTTGAATATTTGTATTAAGTGATAGAGATTGGAGCCTTTAAGGCTCAAGATTCTTGCCAAAGTTAGTTGTTAATTGAGCACGTGGGAAATATAGCTAACTGACGAACTCTGGCCGACACAGTTGGCCCGAGCTGAACCGACCGACTCGTGGAGGTTGGAGAGGAAGGCCGAGTTGGTGCAAGCTCGGACTCTTATACTTGGTAAATCAGGGGAACCTAGGCTGACCGACGAGGTTGGCCACCGGTTGGCTAGGATGATGTACGACGACGCCCGACGCCAAGAGGTTGGACACGGAGTTTGAATCTGCACCGGTCGGTATGAAGAGGATAAAGCGGCACCGGACCGCACTAGTCCGATTCTTGGGATGTCGGCGCCATCTCTCCTTCTCAAGCGTAGAGCTACCAAAGAGGTGCCATGCGGTAGGTTCAAATCTGGCATCGTCGCCATAAGCCCCGAGATCGGCCGAACTTTGGTTAGCCGGCTCGGATACGCATGTGAGTGGCTCGGCTCGGGTGTTTGTAACTGTGAGTTTTGAAATTAAAGCGCCAGGTAGACAAGCTAGCCATGGTGTCATTAAAGCTATAACGGGAATCGGCGTCGGCGCCCACTAGCATTAACTGAAACCATTCCTCGAGGTAAAATGGGGTTTATAACCCCATTACCCCAAACGTCATTCCACACTTGACTATTCTCCCAGTTATCACTCTGCTCTTATTGCAATCTTCTTCCCTATTTTTACTTCTTCCCATATGACCGATTTCTCTGAAGAAGAACCACTTTCCCCCAGGACCGAGGCACTTATCAGAGAGTCCTGGACCAGACCGGTGGTTTTTGAAGAAATTCCTTGGGTTCCTCCCAACCGATATCCGTTGCTTCTTCATCCGCTCCGTCGTCAAATACTTTTGATCCTCTCTTTAGGTACAAGATTCAAAAGGCTACCCAGGATATCATGGGGAGTCACGGATTGGCCTCGGTCCTGGCCCAAAGCGAGTGTGGAGTACATTTGTCCTTTCTGACTTCCTTCCTCTCGGGAGGCGAGGTTTCTCTTCTTTTGCCGTATGGCTCTTTTTGGGATCGGCGTTGAGTCGATGTCTGCTATGTCTGCCCGATAGGCCAGGCAGGCATATCATCTGCTTTCCATGCAAAGCGTCCCGATACTCGGCTAAGAGGTTGACGAGGCTCTCTGCCGGGGTGTGGTATCCCGCTTCCCGACTGTACCCCTGGCCTTCTTCCCCTATTTCCACACTCCGAACTTCCTGCAGCCGGTGTTGGCGGAGACCCGGCTCGATCTTCCTCTTCCGCCGGTATCAATTCCTCGACCGGCTTTGTCAACTCCACTTTAATGTCGTAACGGACTACAATTCCTGGCTACCTCAGCGTCGCTTTGACTTCTAGCCGGGTACCATGCAGGTGGGGAACTTCATGCTTTGTTTGTGGAATGTCGAGATGATGGCTTTGAGGTCATATAAAGGTAGTCGACTAATATCGCGTTGTAATACGAAGGGGCACTTTACTACGACATAAGTCATTTCCATTATGCATACTTTCTCTCCGTCTCAACCGTAGTCAACAAGCTGATTGACCCGACATGGTGGATGGCACCTGCCTAAACCCAAATAGAGGGGTAGATAGCGGGATGATGTCTTCATCTTTCAACCTCGTAGCTTTAAAGGCGGAATAGTAGAGGATATTAATTGGCGCTTCCCTTTATCGACACAAACTCTTTTTATGCGACCTCGACTTATCACCGCCTCGATCACCAACCACCCGATATGACTATGGGAACTCCGGAATATCATCTTTTGGCCCGTATCCCACTTCAGTAGTAAATCTCGGTTTCTTGATTCTACAGATCTATCACGAAGAATGTCGACTTGATCGGTCTATCGATTCATGCTCTGCAACAATCGTGTTTCTGACGTCATACCGGTAGCGATTATCACGGTGGGAAGTGCCGGTCGATCCTCTCGATGGTCATCACGGCGGTTATCTCGGTATATCGGCTCGGCCGACCTTTCTCGGCGATTTCGATTGTCACGGCCAGCGAGGATCGATCCTTACTTTCCATTATAAGTCTTCCTCTTGTACTCTCGGCGGCCTTTTGGCGCCGTCGGCACTACGATTTGTCAATCACCTCGTCAATCGACCCTCTTGAATGCGGCGTCGATATCCCTCTTCGAATCGAAACATTCCTCCGTGTCGTGCCAGCGTCTGTGATAGTCATGATACTTATGAGTGTTCTTCGCTTTTCTCGGGTCCTTGGACATCGGCAGGTGTTCGGGCAATATTTTCTTAATCATAATTGCCAACACCTCTCCGCGAGAACCGATTGAGGTATAAAATCTCGATCTTTGATTCACTTTCTTTCCAAGCCGATCCGATATTGGAGGTTTGTCGGTCGATCGAACACGTTGGTCTTGCTTTCTTCGTTCCGACCCCCTGGTGACCGCTTGAGTGCGGCCGTAAAGATGGGTAGCACTAAGGTGGAACTACTTGTTCCCGATAAAGCGTCTACAAACTTTATCAAGCGTAAAAAGCTTGAAATCGACCGGGTGCGAAGAGTACAGGATAAAAGCGAAGGAGTTTATCCTTCTACTTCCTGCGGACCCTCGTCCGTTCGCATCTCGTCCTCCGGATGGGTATTTTGTTATCTACGAGGCCCGCTTGAATGCGGGTTTGAGGTTGCCATTGTGTCCTGCCGTTGTGTCTTTGCGGCATTATGGCTTAGGAGTGGCTCAACTAACCCATTTTGCAGTTAGAACATTGATAGATTTCGCCATACTATGTCGTGCGCCGTCGAGTGCGGTTTTCGGCTAGTCTCTTTCGGACCTTTCATCGCATAGCCCAGAGCCCTGGGTTGAAAGGATGGTACCACTTCTCTCGTCGGTCGGGAGTAAGAGAAATGATTCCCGAGGGTCCCAAGTACAACACCTGGCGGGGGCGTTTCTTCTTTGTTCGAGACGGTGGGGATTCTCGGCTAACACGATGGAACACAAGCGAGTGTCCGACTCTCCCGGAGTCGGCTCCAGTAGACGCTATTCAAAACGCGGGGATCGTCCTGAGGTTGCATGAATTTCCTTCCAAGCTGATTGCTGCAGCTCGTCTGGCTGAGGCTGGTCCTGACCCTTACCTTCCCTTGGATAGCGACGGTCACGAACTGGGTAAGTATCGTTTCTCCCTTGTGTATTTCCATGTGTCATAAGTAATATGCGTTCTTATTCTCGCAGTAAGGATTATGGCCGGCCTCCAAGCCCCCTGTCTCAGGGAGGAGGTAGAGCAACAAAGCGATGAGGTGGACGAGACCGTTGGACATAATAGTCGACCTCAGACGACCAGGACCGTGGGGTCTCTCGTCGGGCCTGAGGCGGCTCGCCTGTTAGCCGAACTAGAGGAGGAAACTCTCGGAGGAACATGAATGTTCCTATCGTAGTGGTGGATGACGAGGGGAATGAAGAAGATGATGAGGAAGAAGAGGAGGAGCCTGTGATTCCTCTTGTAAGGAGATCCTTCGGCTCTAGGCCAAGGGATGCTGACACGGAAGAGAGGGTGGAAAAGATGTGCAGAATCGGTGTGGGGTCGGGCTCAGAGAAACATGGTGAAGGGACGTCTGAGGCTTGCCAAGAAACAACGAAGGGGGTCAGGGCAATCTCCGGACTTCGCCCCGTGCAGCCGATCATGCGCAAGATGTTTCTCAGATGTCTAACCTGGATTTGATCGAAGCGGGCTTCGAAGCCATGAGATATGTAAGTTCACCTTTTTGTTTCTTTAGTACTTACCCTGCCTGAGCGATCTTGACCATACGTCGTGTTTTTTCAGGGGTCGGTCGTAGGTGAAGAGATTTTTTGCCGTCTTGCACGTTCGTCTGCTGAACGGGAGAAGAGGACTTCCGATCTGAAGTCCAAAGACGATCGAATAAAAGAGTTTGAAGAGCAACTACATGCACAAGTGGAAAGGACAAAGACCTTAAAGTCCGAATATGACGTTCGCCTCCAAGAGTTTATGAACGAACACTTAGAGAAAGAAGCCGAATTGGATGGTCATGTCGCGAGGCTTCGAGAAGAGCTCTAGGCTTCCGAGGCTACTGTCCGAGCTTTCCCTGATTGTCTCCAAGAGGCCTCGGCCCAAGCGATTAAAGATTACAAAGCATCCTCTGCCTTTATCGAATCTTTGAAGCGGCTGCTAAGCCCCTTCGTGAGAACTAGCTATACGCTAGGGGTAGATGATTGTAGGGTCCATCACTTGGACCTTACCACCGACAGCCTCGCTCACCCAGACTTGTATAATCCTAAGGCCGAATCAACGTACTCTCTTCGGGTAAAGGAATTTCAAGCGGGGGTGGATCTTGAGGCAAAGTTCCCTATGTAGGCTTGGTTTCTAGCTCTTGATAGTATGCCTTAGTGTAGATTCTGTAGTTCGATGGTTTACTGTAATTATGCTAATTAGTGATAATAAAATTTTTCAGCTTTTGTTTGCTCGTGGTTTGTATTTTGTGATTTTTAAGATATTTTTTTTGCGTGATAATAGTTGCCCCCTAGTATGTCATGCCTATGATTATTCAAGGATGGCATACTAGCGTTATTGGGTGTTATTTGCGCAATTAGTTTGAGTTTTTTTTGTTAAGAGGCATTACGATTGGAGTCAGATTGGGTCGACCCATGGTATGAGAGACTTGACGAGCAGGGCCAGGCTAGTGCTGACTTCTCATTTTAAAGGCATGTCGATCGGGGCCAGTTCGGTCTGACGTCTCGCGTGAAGACTTGGACGAGCAGGGCCAGGCTAGTGTTGACTTCTCGTTTTAAAGGCACGGCGAGCGGGGCCAGTTCGGACTGACGTCTCGCGTGAATGCACTGTGTGGCTGTAATAAGACGTTATACTGATAGAGTAACAATGAAAGCATTTTATTGAAAAATGACAAGAAGGTAAAACAACACTAAAAAGAAAATGACGGCTAGGTAGGGGCTGTTCACGGGATCCGTTCTAGGGATAGAACCTTCACAAGTTGTTAGCATGACAACTTCTGGGGATTGTTTTGCCCTTAGAGTCGGCCAACTGATAAGCACCTTTTCCATGCATTTTGATCACTTTGTAGGGTCCTTCCCAATTTGGGTCTAGTTTGCCCCCGAGACCTTGCTTGCTCACTTTATTCTTTCGGAGTACCAAGTCCCCCTCCTTAAAGTACAAGTGCTTCACCTTACTGTCGTAGTACTGAGAAAGATTTTGTTTGTATTGGCCATTCGAATGAATGCTATCTCTCTGTTCTCTTATAGGTCATCTTTGGCGTGTCGAAGCTCGACCTCCATGTCTGTTTCGGCGTGAAGCTGGAGCCTGGGTGAGGGCAATCCGATCTCGGCAGGTATAACAGCTTCACTTCCATAGGCCAAGGAGAAAGGCATTTCTCCCGTGGCCAAGTTCAGGGTTGTTCGGTATGCCCATAGGATATTCGGCAGATGTTCTATCCAGCTTTCTCCTTCTTCTTCGAGTCTTTTCTTCAGCCCGGCCTTGATCTGTCGATTGGTCTGTTCGACTTGTCCGTTTGCCTGAGGATAGCCTACTGAAGTGAAATGTTGGGAAATTCCTAATTCGGCTTACCATGATCTGACTCCCTTATCTTCAAATTGTGTACCATTGTCTGATATCAAGGTCCTCGAAATCCAGTACCGACACACGATATTTTCCACAAGAACTTCTGTATGACTTTAGCGGTAATCGTGGTGAGGGGTTCGGCCTCCACCACTTGGTGAAGTAGTCTGCATCGACCACTAAGAATCTGAGGTTACCCGGCGCCCGAGGTAATGGTCCGACCAAATCGACGCCCCACTGGTCGAAGGGCCAGGCCACGGCCAGGGGCGTCATTTGTTGAGAGGCTAGATGGGATATATTACTGTGTACTTGGCACGAATTACATCTTCAAACGATGTCCTCGGCATCTCGTCTCTTGGTCGACCAATAGTAGCCGAATAGCTGACACTTTCGTGCTAACGTCCGAGCTCTGGGATGGTTTCCACAAACTCCTAAAATGATTTCACGGTGTAGATAGTTGCCTTCATCCTCGGTTGTGCACCTGAGCCAGGGTGCCACAAAAGACTTCCTATAGAGTACGTTATCAAAAAGCGAGTACCGCGCGGCTCAAAATTTCATCTTTCTTGCCAAGGTTTTGTCCTCCGATAGTATTCCATTGCGGAGATATGACACTATGGGATCCATCCAAGTGTCTTCCTGAGTGATTGGCTGAACTTCTTGGGCATCATAGCTTCTTTCTTGTAGCAATTCTACCAGTACCCTTTTGTTGGAGACGAAATTAGATGCTAACTTGGAGAGGCGTCGGCTCGGCTATTCTAGGATCGGGGGACTTGCTCAATGAAGACAGTGTGGAAAGCCTTGAGTCGGGCGTTGGCTACAGCTAAGTATTTCTTCATAGGCTCCTCTTTAGCTTCGTATTCCCCTTTTACGTGATTTATAATCAACTGAGAATCGTTGTAAACCCGCAAACTCCTTGCTCCCAATTTAGCTGCTAACGTAAGTCCGGTGATCAGAGCTTCGTACTTGTCCTCATTGTTGGTGGCTTGGAAGCTAAATCGGAGTGCGTAGGGAAACTCTTCACCTTTTTGGCTGATGAGTAGGAGCCATGCCCCGGCTCCGTCCTTGTTAGAGGCCCCATCGACGTACAACGTCCAATATTCAACCTCGGCGCTTGGTTGACTTTGTTCGGCATTTATGGTCGCTTCTTCTGCCAGGAAATCCGCTAGTGCTTGGGCTTTGACTACTGTTTGGGGACGGAAATCCAAGTCGTACTCAGCTAATTCTACTACCCACTTTGTCAATAGTCCTGACGCTTCGGGTCGGGATAATATCTGTCGAAGAGGTTGGTCGGTAATCACAACAACCGGGTAAGCTTGAAAATAGGGTCTTAGCTTTCTGGATGCGTGTACTAAAGCCAAAGCTAATTTATCGGCGTTTGAGTATCTGACTTCTGGGCCGTGCAGAGCTTTACTGACGTAGAAAATCGGTTTTTGCACACTTCCCTGCTCCTTGACGAGGACGGCACTGATGGCCTCACCGCACATTACCACCATGTACTCAATTAGAAGAGTCCGGCCTAGAGGAGGTCGGGCGAATGTGGTAGGGAGGGCGATGGTACCCTCAGGATACACTGGTGACTCGGCAAAGCCGAACAAGGGGGTAGTTGTTTGGTCTAACTCAAAGCTGTTTAAGCGCATCAAAAGTAAAGTAGAGTAATACAAAATACTAACCGCACTTCCGGTGTCAATGCAAAAGCGTTTTACCAGATTTCGGTCCACCAAGGCTTCGATCATGAGGCCACTGTTGTTAATTACCAAGGGGATAGGGTCTCCAACGTGGTAAGCCACCTCCTTGAGAAATCGTTGCCGTTTCTGGGGCGTTGGGGTCCCGGAGTATCGATCATCTTCTTGTGTCAGAACCTGACCTCCATATTTACTGGAGATGGTGTTCACGTTCTTCATCTTCAGGCAGATTCCACAGACAAATTACTCACAAAAAGTGGCCCTCCTTCTAGCGACAATTGACGATTCAAATATCGTCACTCTCAACTTTAGGGTTCTTTCTCTTGGTGATAGCCTAAAGAAACTCCCAGAATATGAAGAACAACAAAACGTAGGGGGTGATTTGGGGTGTTTTAGACTGCACTTGAGATGTTGTTTCTCAAGCTGCCTACGTATCCAATGCTGGGATTGGAATCAAGTCTTCGTAGTTCCTTAGGGATAGTTTATATGGAGGGGCTTGTGTCCTAGGGTTAACGTGTTCCGAAGATGGACTCTGATTACCATGTTCCCTAAGGAAAAGGATTACGTTGCGTTAATCCCCTGGATTTTAGGAGATAATTATGGTATTTGAATATTTGTATTAAGTGATAGAGATTAGAGCCTTTATCACTCAAGATTCTTGCCAATGTTAGTTGTTAATTGAGCACGTGGGAAATATAGCTAACAGACGAACTCTGGCCGACACAGTTGGCCCGAGCTGAACCGACCGACTCATGGAGGTCGGGGAGGAAGGCCGAGCTGGTGCAAGCTCGGACTCTTATACTTGGTAAATCAGGGGAACCTAGGCTGACCAACCAGGTTGGTCATCGGTTGGCTAGGATGTAAGCGACGCCCGACCTTAAGAGGTTGGCCACGGAGTTCGAATCTGCACCGGTCGGTATGAAGAGGATAAGGCGAGCAGCCGGACCGCACTAGTCCGGTGCCATCTATTTCCTTCTCTAGCGTAGAGCCACTAAAGAGGTGCCATGCAGGTAGGTTCAAATCTTGGCATCGTCATAGCTCTCACAGCAGAGTCCCTATCCCTATTTATTTTTAGGGATATGAACAGTGCATCCCTACTTGTGGGGATGCACTATTCACGTCCCTAAACATATTTAATTATTAAAAATTATAGGGATAGGGATGCGATGTTGGAGTGAAATAATAAATATTTATTGTGTATGAATAGAGTTGTGAGGTAGAATATGTATTATTTAATATTATTTGAAATGTTATAGAGATAGGGATGCTGCTATGGTGTATTTTGAATTGAGATGTTGTAAAATAGGGAAATGTATTATTTTATATTATTTTAGAGATAAAAAATGGTGCACCTGGCGTGAATGTCCTAAACAAGCGTAACAAGCCTAAGCAATGGATATTATGGCTTAAGTAGTTGAGGCGTTAGAAGTGACTATTTGGAGAGGCTAAATGTCACACTATGAGAGATAATGAGGTCGCCTCTAGAATCCTATGATGGTGGATCGTCTGTAGAATCCTCATACAGGGTTCCAACAAGGACACCAATTAAGTTGAGAGACTAAATGACATACTGTGACAAACGTTGAGAGTTACATCTGAAATCTTTTGGGACATCGCATTTAGAATCATCTGGTAGAAGGTCGCATCTAGAAGACTATAATCCTTTAGTGAATAATCGCTCGCTAGATGACCACCATAACAGTTTGATTATAAAATAAAAAAAATAAAAAGTGATGCATAATCAAATCAATCCTTTAAAACACTACAAGCGCTTTGCATCATATAACACTAGAAAGTAATTAAGCACCCTTTCCACACATTAATTTTGTTGAGCATTTCAATCAATCTCATTTTCAATCAATTGTTCCGTGATATACAAATTTCATAAGACGACTCTTTACATAATACACAAAACATGAATCCATGCAATATTGAGGGTGATAATATGAATGGAAAAAAAAAAACTTGAGCAGTAATCAATGTGCCTTAACAAATGATGATATAAATAAGTGTTTTTTCGCATTAGAAGGTTATCACAAGGTCTCAAATGCAATGATATAAACAAATAAGATTAGTTTCATATAAAAACATTATAGGTAACCAAAAAAATTAGTAATATACTTAACAAAAACGACGAAGTATTAATTATGGTTAGGTAACCGAATGGATTGGGTTAGAGAAAAATTAAAGTAACCAAAATCAATCCAGTGTAATTCAGTTTGGTTTAAAATCAAACTAAATAATTTGGTCTATAGTTGGTGGTTTGGCTCACTTCGATTTAAGCTTGTAACGCCCCGTTCCCGGATGAGTCATTATCCGGAAAAGAATGTTCGACACGTATAACATTAAATGCATCTAACATTATACGCAAGCCTCCACGTCATTGTATCGAGTTAAGCAACGCAGAAGCTGAAGAGACTCAGGTAAAACCGTAAAAGATACTAGAATTACAATTTCATCCAACTTAAAAGGTAGAGAAGAAACTTACAACAACGGTTATTTTACAAGTACGATGTCTTACAACATAAACAAACTATCTTACAACAAGGTCTTAACATACCCAAATAAAGTACGACAGCTCTTGAAAGTAAAACTTAGTCTCAACTCTCAAGTTACTACATGCATATGAAAACATAATAAATCTTCATAGCAAGCATAGCAATCAACTGTCATCCCCAGCATCATCAAAGTCCTACTCAACATGTATGCCTTCTCAAGACAAACAACATACAAACATGCAAAAGAGGTAAGTACAAGCGTACTTAGCAAGATGTAGAAGTTATTGAACAATTACACTTTATAATGAAAGGACAATGGTTAATTATTAATTGTAAGTTATCTTTATGGACACAACTCAAACTCTAGGATTCACTTTATTCTCATCAACATGTCGTGAGGATCCTACTTTGTTTCTAGCTTAGCTTATATTTGTTACATTAAGTATTCAAGAGTACTACGCACGGTGCTGCTCACCGAGAAGCATCGGTTGCAACCTATTAGCGACACATAAACTAATAGCCACAAGCTAGTCCCAATAATGTGTGTGTTCGGGGAAGTCCCTTTACTCCTGGGGTCTCTCAGAGACCAACAGAGTTATTCACTTTATCTGACCACACAACACATCGCGATATTATCTTGTGCCTTACCAAGAATAACATTGATGTTTATGCTTTTAACTACACAAGTATGTATGTTATTAATTGTTAACTAGTCACCTAAGTGTTTTCAAGGCAAAAGCTCACTTACACGTTTACTCCCTCACTTAGACAACTATAGACATTAACAAAGTCTATCACATACACAAACATTGATGGATACTAACACATCAAAGCACTAGGTCATTCATGCTCTTCCGACGGTCCCAAACTTAAACTCTTAGAATAATCCATTCGGTGACTAAATGCATTAGAAGCTTAATCATGGCGTAGTCAAGTTTATTATGGATTATCGTATCAAGAAATATCAATCAAAACTCAATCTGGGGTCTTAAAAACCGAAAGCTGCAAAATAGGCCTTTTGGCGCGCGCTTGGACTTTTCAGCACGCGCTAAAACACTTCAGAACCTTGCAGGTCATTCTTCTCCGTGTTAGCGCGCGCCAAACCCTTTCGGCGTGTGCGCCAAAACAGACAGGACGATCTGTTTTGCTTCTACTTCATTCTCGGCGCGTGCTTAAAGACCTCGGCGTGCGCTAAACCTTGGCGCGTGCCAAAAGGGTCGAACTGCCCTAAAACAGTAGATTTTCTGCTCTTTTCGAATCCAAACCAAGTTCCAACACTTTAACATCAAAACCAACACAAAAATTGCAGCAAAACATTACCAAATTACTACCACACAACTACCAAACATTACAAAACCATAAAAGCTCAATAAGAATACCCTCTTACTTGGAATCCAAAGCAATTCAAGCCAAAACTTCCAAGAAAAATGCAACACATTTTGATTTTCAACCCAAAACCTATTTGATCAACAATTAATCCTAAATTAATTGTAATCAAAGGTTTTTAAACAATCTATTCTACGAATTCTACAACTTAAAACAACAGAAAATATTCAGAATCAATAGATTCCAAACTAGGGCAATTCTATTACCTTTCCAAAGCTTCAACTTTTTAGTACCAACACGATTCTCTTCCCCAGTGATCAAGAATTTCTACTTGAATCTGCCCACCCCCATATAAGTGTGAGGCATAAATGTCTTGTCAACTCGGGTTATTTTTTTGCATCAAGCAGCGACGAGGGGCGGTCTAAGTAGTTGACCAGATCATTTATAACTCATTTAACGCTACCAGCCCGGGTCAGGGCGCGCTGAGAATGGTATTCAGAGCCACTATCATACTGAACCAAGTGTCATCATACCGTGAGAGGCGGTGGGGCCACCTCTAGAATCCTATGGTAGGACAAAGCCCAGACAAGTCTTGGCCGTCCTGGCGAAGACGTCGCCGCTTATAATGGGGGGAGGAGAATGTAAAATCTCACATCAGAAAGTAAAAGTCCGCTACCCATATAAGTGGCGCGATAAATGTCTTATCAACTCTGGCCACTCTTTGGCACTACCAGGCCAAAGTGAGGATGGCGGTAAAAATGATTGGCCGGACCATTTATGAATTATTTAACGCTACTGGGCAGGGATCTCGAGGCGTTACAAAGATCCTTTGAAGATTATGTTTCCTCTTTTGGTTTATGTTTCTTTTTTGAAGAGTGAGAAGTTTGAACGTTCTTCTCCTTTTTTTTTTCCAACAACTCCCAAAGATAATGGGGAGTTTTATCATAAAAATCAAACTTCCTCATTGATCCCCCCCTTTTTTTTAACTCGTTACATAAAATAATAAACATAATATTTTGGATTTTTGTAAAATAACACGTCTATTCTTTTATAAAAATCGAAATATTATAAAGCTGGTCTGATATTTGATTTGAGTTGATTTATAGTTTTTTTTGGGTTTTTGTTTTTTTGTTTTCCCTCCTGGTCTTGTCACTCGCTTTTTATTTTTAGTAAGTTAGTATTCGATCAGTAGATTTATAAGTGAAGAGGGGGTACCAGTAGTTTATGATTAATTAAAGTTTATATTCCATTAAATAAATACTAAGTAAATGATAATCGTGTAGAATTGTGGGCTACTACATCTACATGTCATTACATTTTGCAGTTGAAGCAGGTGGGCGGGGTTTTTGACCAAGTGGCCATGTGACAAAGTCGTGATTTCGTTCAAGCAACCATTCTTCTTCTTCTATACATATACATTGATAATAAAATAATAATAATAATAATACTCCCATAGAAAATAGAGCATTAATTAAAGGAAAATGGAACGACCCAGTCCAGATAGGTCCCTTCATTATTCATTCATTTATTAAGCCCACACTCTACCTTCACTACTTTCACACCATTTTCAACTCTATATCCATTTTGACACTCCACACGTCTTTTTGAAAAGTTTCACCCAAACTGGAAAGTACCCCAATATAATTGTCAAGGTAAAATGCAGGGGATGGGAATGAATAGGTGATGTGTGATAAATTGCTCCGCCAATACCAATGCCCTTTTGATTGTCATAGGAGTATCATTATTAGGGGAAGTTATTGTGTGGTGAAAAAATTTGATGTGAAGTGACGAGTGAAACGATCGTAATCATCTGATTAATTATAGAATAAAGCGTAGCGTGTAGCTCAGATGGCATACACACTGTGTGTGTGTCACATCGTGTGGAGACACCACACAATAACTTTCCCATTATTAGTGCGATAGAAATAGATATGAAGTTGGAAAACTTGAAAAAAATATGCCTCAAAAGAGTAATATTGTTTAAAAGCAATTTGTGACGATTCCATAGCTACTCTATGTCGAATATGTACCAAATACTTTGTGAAACGCTTTAGAAACACATGTGTTCAATATTATCTTTTGGGGCATATTTTTTCAAGTTTTCCATATGAAAGTTATATGAGTAGTTCTATACGAATAATAACAGTTAAGTTATTTTGATTATACTATTTGTTATGTATTATGAGGAGAAAAATAAAGGGCGAGAGAATGACTTTATTCAAATGAGAAGATACGTTGTTTTCATATGAAGTGTATGAGTTAGAGTATCCACTATAGTCACGGGCAAAATGGCCTTGAAAATGATAAAAGTTGTCAACTTTACTACACATCCATTTCAAGAATTTGTAATGTTACACTATAGCTCACTTCTCACGGTCAATGAAAATGAATAAACAATGGACTCTCACCCAATCAAAATATATATATATATTTTTAATATAAATGAACATAAGTAAAGAAAGAGAAAACATTATTTTTTTATCTTGGTTTTTGTGCACAATAGTGAGAGTGGAAGGGGACAGACCCACTCCACCTTCACATATTTGGCTTTTCCATGGTGTTAAAATGAGCTTTAGTTGTAAATACTTTGCAACTTTGAGTCCCACACTGTTTTCACATTGTCTTCTCAGCTGTCATTGTGAATACTCTTAGAAAGGTATTGTCGATGTTTCTTTAATTAAGTAGTATGCCTATACGGCTATACCTCGTGAGAAATTTATATAGTCAAAGAAAAGATAGTGTGTGTGTATATATATATATATAATACAGTCACATGATATAACCTTATTATCAAAACCGTTATAGGATAAAATTCATTGTCATCGTAGTGAATGAGGTTTGTAGGTCATTAATAACTCCCATTGACCTATTAAGAACATGTGTTGGTAAAAACGTGTTTTAGAATTGAGCATGTCTTTCACAAGAACGAAGTCAGAAATTCATATACTCTAGTGGGCTAGTGAATTATCTTGAAATGATTGGATGAGCTGAGTTAAGATATATTAATGTGTTAAATGAAATTTTGTAAGATATTTTAATAAAAAAAATATTCTTAGCACCTAATGATATATAGTAGCTCCGTCCTCTTTCGTGGTGAATGAATCGGAAATTATTCCATTTTCTCTATAGACCTACGTGAATGAATCTGGGCAACACAGTTTAAATTTAATTTAAAAGTGTGTGATCCAGATTTATCCATATAAGTCTACTGTGCAAATGAAATAATTAAGGAAGAAATACCCGAATGAATGCATAAAAGAGTTAAGAAATGACCCAATATACACGCGTCGACCGATGAACACAATTTATGCATGGTTAGTGTCACTAGACCTCTATGCAAAAGGTAAAAATAGACTTGATTGTATGAATGCAGCGTTGTTGTGTTGATATTTGAGAAGTTTTTAGGTGGTAATTCCATATGGAGTAAAATAACGGGAGAGATGATCAAAACCATAAAATTTATATCATAATATAAACTATGTGATTCTGATCATTTATCATGTCACTTCACTCTATATGGAGTTAATAGGTAAAAAAGTTTTGTTGGTATTATAATTGTATGGTTGTGTGAAGTGGTGTGTTGGCATTCCTTTATTATAAAAGAAATGCAAACAAGTGGACACACACAACACACATATATTGAGAAAATATTTGTGTGGAGAGGAAATTTTAGATGAGGTGACGGATGAAACGATCAGAACCACACAGTTTAAATACAGAATAAAACTGTGTGGTTATGGTGTTTCCACACGTTGTCACCACACGTATTGAGACACCATACAAATATCTCCCGAAATATTGACATCCATTGATATGATCCTACTTCTTAAATTCTGTTTCAGTTTGTACACAATGTGTTGGCACAAATTCTTGTAATTCAATCTGTCCAGCTGTTGTAAAAAGTCCCATCAATCACAACATTAGGTGTGCCTCTCAAATTAGGGAAATTTTTAGGTAGTGCAGTGTATTCTACGAGTCTGACACACTACGCAGTGTAATCAGCCTAGCGGGATCGTAACTACACACCACATAAACAATTTCCAATCGATCCTGTGGGCTGACGATTGTCTTGTACGTAATGTACTGCACACAGAGTACACACTACCTAAAAATTTCCCCTCAAATTAAGGGGTAATGGCAAATATAGTCTCTTTTGGAAAAGAAATGGTCGATATAATCACATTCTTGTTTGTACTTGTAAAAAAAAAAAAAATTGACCGCGATTTTTCTCCCATTTTCTTCACAAATGTGCGCACGATCTTAAGGTCCTCAAATCCCTATTGGGTTCACCTTCCCAATTAGGGTTTAGTTTGCATCAAAACACCTAAAACGTGAAAATTTGGCGTGAGAAAATGGTCTGAAAAGATTGTTTAGACCATTTTCTTAGAAGAAAAGACTAAATAAGTCATTTCTTTAGTCAACAAGACTAAATAAGCCGGCGCCTCTCAAATTAATGTTGTAAACCTTTCTCTTTTTTTTTTTCTTTTTTTTTCTCCTCACTTGAACGAAAGATTTTTTAATTTACAGGGTCGGGATCGAATCCGGGTATACTAATGCGATATTTTATGATGTATTTATTTAAAGAGACGAATGGTCTTACTAAGTGACACTTTTTTAATGTCTGAATAACAGTAGCACTACACAAACTTAAGATAGATAGACATAAAGTGAGAAAGAAAAGATTTGCAAATCTTTATTGTGTTGGGGAAATACAAAGGGGAACGAACAATGACGAACCAGAAATGAATGTGCTGCTATGAAAATAACCGGATATACACGTAGAGTCGATTTGAGAATCTTTCCTGCGAAAACTATTCGCCCCCAAATGATTCTCTCCGGGTAAACACGAATATTTTCACGAGATAAAACTACGTTCCACTTTCAGTCTAGACAATATAGACAGAAAGAAAGCTACAGGAGTTTGGTGATATTTTGTGTGTATCGAACTAGAGGTTTCAAGCAATCATACAAAGAACATGTATCTTGCTTTCAAATGTTCTTCTTCTTTTTCAAATGTAGTTCCAAGTGTTCCCTTATGTGTGTGTGATGTTATACTAATATAACATTACATACACAACCTTCGTAATCGATTACAGACCAAAACCGAAAGGATACCAAGCAAAACCGACCAAAACTGCTCCAGAACGGCATCCTGGACCCCCGTTTAGATTCCGGACGCCCCGTCTGAAGCATACTGGACGGGCGCCGATTTTTAAGACGCTCGTCCATCCAACCAGGTTACATCCTCGTATGTAAATCCACCTTCCAGACGCTCGTCCGTGAACACAGACGCCCGTCTCGAAGTCAAACGTCCGTCCATATGAAATGGGACGCCCGCCCAATAAGCAAAGAGACTGGATTTTGTTCAACACTTGATCTAACACTCTCGTAAGCTTGTAAATATCAATTGTAAGCATGCACCCCGCATCTCCTAACTCATATCGATTGTTTCAAGCTTACCAAACCTCAAACTAAATCCCGATTACGCTAAATCACATGGTGATTCTACGAAATCACCAACATTCCTCCCCATTTAGTGTAATCCACGATTTAGTTGAAAACTTACCAACACACTGCAGTTCATCTTTCAATGATAATGTCGCAGATTGAATTACCATCTAGTATATTACACATTCCAAAATATTCGAGTATTGGGGTGTGTGTCTAAGCATTGAACCCTTTACCCATTTGAATACTTCAAAGATAACACACAAATGAACCAAGATACAACTTCATAGCTACTTGACACCAATTATACAGCCTTGTGTCCATATCCATTTCATGAGTATATAGAAAGTCACCCCACTTTCTTGAAGCGGCCAAACTTCATACTCATATAGGTGAATCTTTTAATCATGTACCGAAACACTTTTCCAAAAGATATCACCTTCACGACGTGTAATGCACATACTTTCGGGACTTTTTCATGTGCCAAATCTTCGAGAATGGGCCTTCCACATTGAATTCTCGCTATGGCGTTATATATAAGTGGAATTGGGTATCCCACCCCAAAGATTTAATGGGTTCTACACATCCCGATAACAAACTTTTACCAAGTTTCAAGTCAATCTATATTTGGCCAAACAAGATTGACTAAATCATGAGTACTCTTTGAACAACCACCATCATCCTTAGAGTTATAAACTCACAATCCAACTTTTCATTAATACATTGGTGTCTAGATCATCATTGTAACATTTGACAATTTTCTGCCAAACACATTGGATAAGCGGGATGAACTTGGTTAATAATTGCAAAGGAATTCGAACTTCTAAGTCATCAACAAAGAAATCCAACTCCATAGTCCAAATTGTAAATTTATGAACATAGAAGCTCATAAATGATACTTCATCCTAGCACAAATTACTAGTTAACCGAGGATTCTTCTAAATCGAAGGAATCTCATATAACTTTACTATAGAGTTTAAACCTCCCCCATGACTGTAGTTTAAAACCTTGATGACAATACCGTCCAATTATGAACAACATGATTTGGTTAATACCAAAATCACCATGTCAATAATGTAAACTACTGCATCACCTTATATTCCAAGGCAAATCCAATCTTTGTAGATCGAGCATGTTTCACTTTTAGTATCATGAATAGATACTTAACCAAAGCAAAACACCAAACATGTAGTCAACATACATCAAAGGACAAAGTCATTTCCTTAGACATCAAACACATATAAGACATATAATATGTAAAACATATATTAGAATTGTATAATTCTGAACAAGGTATTATAAACAACTTTAAATTAAACTAATCTTCAAGCTAAGATGTCTATCAAGTTTAATTTAGCACCTTGAACCAAAATAACATATACACTCCTTATGTTAATTTTAACATAACAAGACCCTCCAGTTGTTTCAAATACAATGCCCATTCCAATCTCCATTCTAAAACCGAAGTTTTACCATCCATTTAATGGATTACAAAATTGTTTAACAGTTGTTAAAACAAACAACAACAATTTATCCGAGGAGATTTCATTAACCGGTGCCAAGGTATCAAAATAACCAATACCTAAAAACGTACAAAACCTTACATTATTAATCAGGATTTATACATGTTGACTTACATCAACTATCATCTTTCATTGAAAGATTCACCGCACCATTTGCTCTCATTGAGCTTTACAGGCATATTTAGAAAACAACTTTATTGTTTTCCTTCACTCGAACATTGGTAGGAGTTTCATACTTCAAACTTTGTACAACATTATAAATGTCCAAAGATGGCATACCAATGATCAACAAATGATTAAAGCAGATTTTAGAATCATTCACTCCATTATATGGAACCAAAGAACATTGGAATGCATAGCAATTCCAATAAACATAGTTTCAATGCCTCTTTTACTCAAGGAATTAACCTTAACCTCGGACCTCCAAACCTCAAGTTTGGATTTCATTATACCAAAGTTCAAGTAATTTAGCAAACAAACAACTGTTGGAGGCGTAGGAGTATAAACAAAAAGTATATAAAACTCATTATAACATACACTCTTTTCATTTACCTTTTGGAGGACATGATAGTTATTTACTACAAAGTAACGCAAATAAACTATGTATCTATTAAATAAAAGAGTTACAACTTTTCCAACCAAGGATTCATAATCTTCTAAACGGAAGAACTACAACTCTTACAACCAAGAGTTACAACTTTCTATACGGAAAGTCTCAAATTTTCAAAGCAAAAGTTACATCATTACGAACGAAGAATCACAACTTTTCAAAACAAGTCACAACTTTTTAAACCAAGAGTTGTAACCTTTAAAACCGAAAAGTTACTACCTTTAAGCGAAAAGTTATAACCGTTCAAAAGAATACAAACTCTAATGAGTTGTATCCTTTCATCAAACCGATACATTCTTTACCAAATCAATAACATGATTTTTCCTCCAAAACATTCACTTAAAATCAAAGTGAAAATCCATGATACTAATTATGTTTCCAAAAGAATAAGTTCAAAACAAGTTATAAACATACATTACATATAAGTATCACTTAAGCATACCAATAAACATACATGTATAGTTATTTCAAATTATACTAACCATGTACAACTAATGTTTAAACTAAATCTTTCAAGAACCAAAGGATATACTTAAATCTCTTAATAATGACAACCTTGACTCTTTTTCATGAATGTCACGGATCAACAATCCACGGTTCAAAGCTTCAAACCAAGTTGATCCTTACACTCACAATTTTCCAAACCGAGTCAAAACTCAAAACAACATTTTAATAGTTGTTTCACGAAACTTAGTTTACCGTCATTATTCTATCCTTTGTTTGATCTTACATACTAGGCATTCAACCTAGTAAAACAAGTTTTTTAAATCCAAATTCCTTTAGATTTGCAAACTCTTCATTACAAGTGTTCTATCAAAGATAGACATTTAAAATCATTATCTCTTCAACATGATTTCCATCTATTTGTACCATTAGACAACATCTAACTACAATAGACATCAAGTTTTCCAAGAGATAACACTTGATTCATCCCAACATTAGTTATACACAAACACTTAAAATTTCTAAACATTAACATGATTTTATCACCAAGATCAATGAAGATTAAACATTAAACACGCAGCAAGTTTCATCATTGATTCAATCATGTCTAGAAATATCAAAGCAAACAACATATATGTATAATCAAACAACATCCAAGAACAAAACTTAGACACTACAATCAAAATTTATATTGATTGTAGTTACTGTTCTTGGACACCACAAACTTGCATTAAATAATGTAAATAAACATACATACCATTCATTCGTAGTCATAGCAACATCACAGCAATTTTTACAAAGTCATTCCAATGAACTTTTACTTACCAAAAGATTATAATCGACTTTGCATCAATCAAAAACCCGCAGCAACTTCTCAGAATTTCTGACAACTGTCAACATCGAACCAGACTGCAAACTTGATATCACTGCGATCCTCGTCTCGCCACGATTCTAACGGTATCTCCGGATTTTCAAACCGATTCTCGAATCAAGAGTTATGCCCAAAATACTAGGACACAACCTTTGATAAAATTACGGAAAATGCAACTCTTCATTTTGAAACCGACATTGTTCTACAAAATCAAAAATAGTTTTCGCAGATTGTTGGGGAAATACAAAGGGGAACGAACAATGACGAACCAGAAATGAATGTGCTGCTATGAAAATAACCGGATATACACGTAGAGTCGATTTGAGAATCTTTCCTGCGAAAACTATTCGCTCCCAAATGATTGTCTCCGGGTAAACACGAATATTTTCACGAGATAAAACTACGTTCCACTTTCGAGTCTAGACAATATAGGCGTAAAGAAAGCTACGTGAGTTTGGTGATATTTTGTGTGTATCGAACTAGAGGTTTCAAGCAATCATACAAAGAACATGTATCTTGCTTTCAAATGTTCTTCTTCTTTTTCAAATGTAGTTCCAAGTGTTCCTTTATGTGTGTGTGATGTTATACTAATATAACATTACATACACAACCTTTCGTAATCGATTACAGACCAAAACCGAAAGGATACCAAGCAAAACCGACAAAAGCGCTCCCAGAAGCGCACATCTGGGCGCCCGTTTAGAATCTGGGCGCCCGCCTCGAAGCATACCGGACGGGCGCCCGATTTCTTAAGACGCTTCGTCCATCCAACCAGGTTACATCCTGTATGTAAATCCACCCTTCAGACGCTCGTCCAGTGAACCTAGACGCCCGTCTGAAGTCAAACGTCCGTCCATATGAAATGGACGCCCGTCCAATAAGCAGCAGAATCTGGATTTTGTTCAACACTTGATCTAACACTCTCGTAAGCTTGTAAATATCAATTGTAAGCATGCACCCCGCATCTCCTAACTCATATCGATTGTTTCAA
This sequence comes from Gentiana macrophylla, assembly GCA_026214975.1. Lineage (NCBI taxonomy): Eukaryota > Viridiplantae > Streptophyta > Magnoliopsida > Gentianales > Gentianaceae > Gentiana > Gentiana macrophylla. Next base: position 7,789,000 of record CM047814.1, on the reverse strand, counting down.
GCTTACCAAACCTCAAACTAAATCCCGATTACGCTAAATCACATGGTGATTCTACCGAAATCACCAACATATGGTGTTGCTTACATGTAAATCACAATGATATAGGGGTATTTACGGGAGAAAATATACATTCAGGTCACTGTAGACACCCATATTTCAATTTAGGTCTGTTCAGGCCTGACGTTTTTTTTTTAAGTAGGCCGTGCCTATTCCACGGGATCGTGCCAAATTTCCACCAGATGGCGTGGAATTCGAATGGTTCACGTGGAAATTCAAATGGTGCCAAAAAAATGAATTTCCACGTGACACAGGGAAATTTAAATGGGGCCACTTGGAAAAAAGGAACGCATAACGTGGAAAAAACCACAGGCCCGTGGAAATAGTAAAACATATACAGGGCACTTTATCTTCTTCTTCCTCACTTTTAATCTGAAAAACGACATAGCCCCCACACAGCAAAAAAAAAAAATACTCACAGCCCCACATCCCTATCCCCACATCTGTTGATTAATTTCACGTGGAAGGAATTACCTCTCACGGGCAAGAAAGTGTTTGACACGGGTTAGTTTACATTGCGTGGAATTGGATCCGGGAGTGGATTGAAGCTTCATACAACAACGGCCGTTATTAATTTAGAAGAATATCCTCTAGTAAGTTATTTACAGTTTATTAGGTTTAATTTTGATGAATTTGCCCCCAAATTTTAATGAATTGCAACTTTTTATTTCAAATTTTGATATTGTAATGTTATCGATATTGTGATATAATAATGTTATTGAAATTTAGGTTTCGAAATTGTGATATAGTATGTTTATGTATTGACCCAAAAAAAATCGAAATTGTGAGTTAATTTTGTAAATTTTGTAGTAATGATATTGTAAAATTTTTGATATTGCATAATTTTGATATTGTAGAAATTATGATTATAAGATAGGAAATTGTAGTAATGATATTGTACAATTTTGATATTGTAGAAATTATGGTTATAAGATATTGGACATTTCGAATTATGTATATTGGGAAATTTGTAGAAATGTTGATGTTGTAGAAATCTTGACGTTGTAGAAATTTTGATATTGTAATTATTTTGCACGGGCTATTGGAAAATTTGTAGAAATGTTGATGTTGATGTTGTACAAATAATGACGTTGTAGAAATTTTGATATTGTAATTATTTGGATTATATGATTGGAAAATTTGTATTGGAAAATTTGTAGAAATCTTGATGTTGTACAAATAATGACGTTGAAGAAATTTTGATATTGTAATTATTTGGATTATATGATTGGAAAATTTGTAGAAATCTTGATGTTGTACAAATAATGACGTTGTAGAAATTTTGATATTGTATTTATGTTGATTATTTGATAATTTAGAATTTTTTTAGAATGATATGCATTAATGTAATTATAGTGACAATGTTATTATTAGAAACGATAATGTAGAAATGATAATGTACATGGATTCGATTATATGATATTGTATGTATGTTATAAGTTGTTTGAAATTTAGTAGTATAATTTCCTTTCATGTTCCATGCCTTAGTTAATTTTGAAATATGTAGTTTGATACAACTTGAGTTTTCAAATAACACTCGAATAATTTAATTGTTACGGGCAATCACAATGAAAATGCCCTAATTTAATATATAAAAAAATTGAATTTAAAAACGAGAAACAACGACAAATAAATGTTGTTTGAAAAATTTCCAAAACAACAAAATTCTTGACCTATTCTATGGTGTTACGCCTCGACTGATGAGGTTCTTAGAAATGCATGCATCCACAGGGTGTTTTGAATCCTTCCGATCCATTTGTGTCATGCCTAATCTCCAGGCTTTGTATTGGGGCTCCTGGTAGGTAGCTCGTAGAAACTCTCCACAGTAACACTCCCATTCAGCCATATTTACCTTTGTGCTAGTATCGGCGTCCCCAACTTAGGAACCCGGTCCCGGTCGACGCTTTAGTGTGAAGGTTCTTCGGGCATGCGATACTTGATCAAGAATTTTTCGGCCAGGGGCTAACACGGAGCGACATGCCAATGCAAGTTCTCTCCTCTCGCAATGCCATTTTTCGCAGCGTTGCCCTTATGTAGTCTAACAAATTCACGATACTCAACTTACGCGCATCCCTGATCACGTTGTTAAAACTTTCAGCATAGTTGCTTGTCATTATTGCATAACGTGTCCCTGGAAAATGCGATCGTGCCCAGAAACGAAATCCAATAGCCTCCAAATAACTAGACACTCTATTGTTTGGATCTTTATCCTGCTCTTTTAACTGCTGAAACATTATTGCGAATCGCGTTTTTGAAAAAGTATACGCGGCTTCCCAGAAAGTGTATGGACAGTATCCTGTGCTTCCGAATTTTTTATTCAGGTTCATGACAAGGTGGTGGTAGAAAAAACCATGGTGAGCGTTTGGAAATACATCTCTAACAGCACCAATGATGCCAGCCCCTCTGTCTGATACGAACACCATGTCTTCACGTTCCCCGATTACCCCCTTCACTTGAAGCATGAAATACATCCACGCATCCCTGCTCTCTCCGTCGGTCACGGCAAACGCTACCGGAAAGAGTTTATCACACTGGTCTACACCGATAGCTACTAACAATGTCCCTCGCATTTTGTTTTTAGATGAGTACCGTCCACGACTAAGGCAGTCGTGATGATTTAAACCCGTCAATACTAGCTTTCAAAGCCATGAAAGCGATGATTTGAACCCGCCAAAGAACATGGTCGGTCTCTATGTCCGTGACAGATTTGAGATTTTCACTCTTCAACATGTAAAAGTAGGCGGGTAATTTAGAATACGATAGTGTTACGCTTCCTCCGATTAATTCCAACGCTTTCTGCCTACAATGATATGCACGCTGATAATCAAGGTCTATGTTGAATACTCTTTTGACCTCCACAATTAAATGTTTTGTCGTGAACTGACTGCCGAGTTTTATGAGGTTCTCTCTAACGAGATGACCTATAGTTCCGGGTCTGGCTTGCCTATGATCGCTGCTTAATCGCTCCAATCCACAAGTGTGAGTTTCATTGTACTCGGTTATCTCGAAGTTATTGCAATCAAACATCTTTCTACCCACAACTTTCCATTCGCATTTCTCTGAAGTAAAACAACGTAGTTTTAACTTCCCCTTGTCGGACCGGAAAGGTTTCCACATGTAATTATTTTTCAATGCATGGTAACTCATTTTCATCTTCATATCATCCTTGTCCCTGAACTTTTTACCAATATACAATAATCCGAATCTTGATCAAACGCCTTGACCCGTGGACATGGAGGAATTTCCGAATCCGAATGTCGAACCGAAATGAACACCTCTATTGCGATTAATACTTGCCATACTAAATCTAGGACCAATATCGTGGTTACGTTCTAATGGTGCTCTCATAAAACTCGTAAACGATCCACGAGATTGGGACCCGATTGCATCATTGTTGACATACCCTGTTCGAAAGGCCCTCTCAAAAAACTCGTAAACGATCCACCGATATTGGGACCCGCTTGCATCTGTGTTGGCATATGAATGTTCTGCTCGAAAGGCGCTCTAAGAAAACTCGTAAACGATCCACCGATATTGGGCACCGCTTGCATCGGTGTTGGCATAATAAGAGGCGGACGGTCAAACTGCTGGTTTGTTCCATTTATGTTGACATTATGACTTGTCCCGTCTAACTGTTGTTGGATGTACGGTGTGTGCGTTGTCTGGCTAAAATTAGGCAGAGGTGTGTGAATTGGCTGACGAATCATATTCGCAATTATTCCCCAATCGTAGTCAGGTTCACTTGTGATGTCAATGACTTGTTCAGTGTCACGGATTTTATTAATACAAAATAAACAAGTAATAAAACCGGTTAACCTCAAGTGCAAGGATCGTAGTAATAGAGGCTAATGCCGGGTCGATCTTACGGGGAACTAGACAGCTGTAAATCCTAGTTGTTGTTCTAACTAACTATGTCACGAACTATACTGAACAGTGAATTAATCTAGACAAAAAGTGCAGAAAATAAACTAGACAGAGGAGATTATCCAAGGCTAGGAAAGATACGGGTAACGGACTTATTAACTAAACTAAACTAAACTAATCGTAAAAAGGAAATTAACTAAGCAAAGTGAAATTCAAGTTGCAAGGATTTTAAATCAAATTATAAAAGGCAAACGAGGATTGATCCACCTATCAACATGTATTGATCTCCTATCTCGATTTTATGTGGTATTTATCTAGGTTGTGATTCACCTTACCTAAACATGAACCCTAATTCCTTAGGTAATTCATCTATTAACCTAGTATCTTCCAATGCTAGATTAACGCGTTTTAAGATCGAAGGTGTCAACTTTTACGTTTAAATCTAGTGCTTAGACTTATTAACTTCTGTTATTATAAATCTAAGGACTATTCTTATCTATGGTGATCTAAAGGCTTATCATGACTTCCATCAAACATAAACACATATCATACATGCAAATCTTCCGATGTAAACGCAATTAAACGAGACAAAACACAAATAAGAAACAACCTTAAATAAATAACTCACAAGTATAATCGAAATACGTAAATCAATCCAAGTTGATGGCTTCACAATTCTCGTTTGATCGAAGCTTTAGCTCTGGGCATCCTCAAGAATACGAGTTTTGCGTAAAAGAACATAAAAACGCGCTCTAACTAATCTAATTTAAAGTTGCAGAAAAGTGGAAGAAAAAGAAGTAAAACCGCAGCCTTAGCCGCCCCTAGGGTTTAGGGTTTGAATAATGTCGAATTGTTGTTCTTGTGTGCAGAAATAGGCAGGTATTTATAGAAGATTAAGTCTGTCTCGGCCGAGTCGGCGGACGGACGGACGAAGCGTTGATCACAGTGGGACGCTCGTTCACTTCTCTTGAACTCTCCTCAGGACGCCCGTTCGGCCTCGTTCAAACTCTCTCGAATCACTTTTAGCACCTTGGGCGCTCGTTCGAGGATTTTGAGGACTTTCGTTTGATATGGACGGAGCATGGACGTTCGCTCAAAGCATGACTTGAATGCACGGTTTTTGCATGTTTATCTCTTTTTCTTCTCTCCACTCGATCATTATCTCTTCCTTAAATCTTTATAGCTCGAAATTCATCTCTTTTGATCATCATTTGAGCACAATAATCATACCTATAACACATGGAAAACATCGCAAAAGCGTAATAATATTCAAATAATCATAATTTAACCATGAAATCACATAAATATATTGATATTGCGATTAAGTTTTCATCAAAAATACCGTTTGCTCAATATTTTAATATAAAGACCAATTATTATGCAAATTATACAATATAGAGGAAAAACATCGTAAAATATATCCTTATAATTCATAGATTTTCACCCTTAACAACTCCCCACACTTAGCTTTTGCTCGTCCCGAGCAAAACAAAACGAAAAAATTAGGCTCGAGAAAGGAAAACGGGCATCTAAGCAGATATAACATACATTCAATAACTTAGAGGTTCACCGGTGTGTGGTGTCTTGAGCCATAGAAAACTTCCACTAAAACCAAACTTGAGAAACTCAAAGTAAAACTAGCTAATACCCCTCGTAGAATAGCAATAAATGACACTCATAAGATGTACCCTACAAGCGTGACATATCCGAAAAGAATGATCGAATGAATCTAGGGCCTTTCTGAAATACTCAGAGGATAATCCCTACATCATATCTTTCAGCTTATACTGGGGATAAGATTAACGAAAACTAAGCCTTATATACATTTCATAACACTTCATTAGTTGATTTAACTTTTTCACTTTTAAACGCACATTAGGATAAGTTATTGCCCTCATAGTAGAATAGGACATTTCGAGATAATCCCCTACCTTACTCCAATCATAAGGCAGCTTTTCCTAACTGTCGTGAGCTTTAAGTCATCATAGTGGTATAGGACTTACGTGGTAAACCCTACCACACCCAAATCATCGACTAGCTTCCGACACACACGATAGATTCATTTAATTATTCAACTTCTCATTTGACATTAGTTACGTGTTACTTATCACATTCAAACCTCCAGATATTCACAGTATAACATACTACGGAACTAAATACAAACTATCATAAATCTCAAGATATATACGTAGCACTAAGTACATGACTTATAAGAAAATCAAAAAAATCACTAATCCAAAACGGGGTATAGCTTTATAAAATAGCTCATCGTCACTATGGCTCGTGAAAAGTAGTGTCAGGTGAAACAACTAACTTACCAAACATATGATATATAGCTTAAATGACTATAAAGATAACGAGCATTGAATTGAATTGCCTACTCGGGAACAAAACAAAAACAAAAGTGTCGGAAAATTTGGAAAATTTTAGCTCATTTTGCATAATAAACAATCTGACGTAGTAAACAAATGCATATGCATAGGATTAAATCGAACTATCCCCTCCCCCACACTTAAAAATGCAACATGTCCTCATGTTGTGCAGAAATTTAGAAAGATAAGAAACTTAGCTGAATTCGCGTAGAAAACCGAGCCATTGGTCAGGCTGGAGCATGAAAAGGCCAAAGCTCGCAAAAAGCGTGGAAAAATGTCCCAAAACTAACTCAATCGGATCTCGACAAAAACTATTCGTTGCATAACTCGAGAAAGCGAAAACTCGGGAAAAACGGGTATAATACGGCAGCAGAGATAATAAATCAAAACGGAATAAAAAGAAAAGATCACCGATAAATATGCCAACACAAGTCAAAGAACGAGAAACCAGAAAGTAGCAAAATGTATTGGTACAGCCAAATCGAATGAAATGTATCAAAAAGTGCAATAACGACCAGAAAAATAGATACATAAAAATAATAACTCAAGGCACCCCCGGAGTCGGAGTATCATCAGCCGGAGAAGGATCTGAAAAAGGGACATCATTTGTAGATGCGATCTGTGTGTAGGTTCCGGTCAGGCAACAGAGAGCAAAGCGAGTGGGCGGCCCGGCCTCTCTATCGGTAGGAACTCTTGCGGTCCCTCGGATCCACCTGAGTCTCCTCATCATCCGACTCGGGCTTCTCCTCCATCTTAACCACCTCGGCTATCACCCGCTCTATCCGCTCGGAGAAGACATAATCCATATTACTCGCATTGAATATACCCTTACGCCGGCCGGTTTCCTTCCATCAACTATACATTCCAAAACCGATAAGATATTATCTTGGCCATCCCGGATATCACTCAACATCGCCCTCAAACTATGAGCCATACTATGCCGAGTAATCTCGGAAGAAGATAATCCGTAAAGAAGAAGCTCGAGCTCGAGGCGGTGTCGATGTGGAACCAGGCTCGTAAAGCGGGAACGACCTTCTCTCTACGAATAGGGGTAGCTCTTCGTCTTGTGGTACGATGTATACTCAAAGCAACCTTGACATCAGAGACATAAGCGATGTATCAAATGAGGTACTATCAAACTCCGGGTGTATACCTTCTGGTTCATGGAAATCTCATCGAATAAGGCTTGACCCACATCTACATTCAACCCGAACGTCAAAGCATATAACATCCCAAGATCACTGATATGGAAATGTGTGAGATTATTCTTCGGGATCAAGCGACGACTGAATAAAGCGGCCTTTGGACTCTCCAATCCTCGGTCCATGTCGTAGTGATCAACTCCTTCCTCTGGCCATTGGGTCTCATTGTCCAAGCCACATCCGGACAAACCCGTAATCTCAACTCCTCCATCGGGTCACGACCATCCTCACGTTGCCTCCTCGCAATCTCCTCTTTATAATCTAAACCCTCAAAAGCCGGTAAATTGTATTTCTCATTGATGACCTTAGCAGTAAAAGGGACCTTAACACCTCGCACCATAACGCACTTTTCATCTAAGTCCGCCTCAGAAAAGTTGGCATAGAACTCTCGGACAATAGAGTCATTGATGAGGAGTAGATGGAATTTTTGTCGGTGACCACTTCCTAGTCTTGAACATCTGAGCGAAAGTAGGATCAACTTGAGACACTTTCACCTCTCGGTCAAAAATAAGACTCCTGGTCGAGTAATGCTTAGTGTAGGCTTCATGTGCTAAAGGATTGACAAACCGACGAGGCATCGAAGAGGGTAAGCAGATCTTAGACTTTTTCTTAGGAGGTGCTCTCGGTTCAGGCTCTTCTTGCACAACATCCTCTTCACCACCCTCAACTCTAGACGGCTTGGCTCTAGACGACTCCTCACCACGAGTACCTCGAGACATCCTACTCAGGGGGACAGCATCATCATCCTCGATGATCGAGGTGGAGGAAGAATCATCCCGTAAATTGGTTCTAGCTCGTTGAGATGTTCTAGGCGGTTGATCTCTAAAGACTACTCCTCTGTTAGGGTCCAATTCGGATGGATCAAACTCAAGACGTTGCCGTTTACCTATCTCCCGGGCTAACCCTTTACCATAACGTTTCACAATTTCCTTCTACGCACCATTGTCAAACTTATAACTAAACCAAACCATTCACACAAATGGTTACCCGTTTTATCGTCCAAATCGGGATTTCACGCAAACCGTCCAAACCACCGGCATCATCAACAACACACCATCACCATCACAGCAGAAGGAAGAAGAAAATAACCAACAAAAGCGAAAGAAAATCAACAACGGTTGATAATTCAAGAAAATGAGCCGACTAAAATCGAACTCACAAAAGCGTGAATTAAAACGCGAAAAGTTGTATCAAACTTACCAAACACTATGAGGGATGATGATCGAGCAGTTAGAAGCCCGAAACACCGAGATTGACCCCAAAATCCGAGCTTTTGTCGAAATGGCGCGATGAACAATCTCTCGATTCCACAATTTGTGTTGATTGTTGGAGGAAATGGATTGGATAAATGAAAAGAGGGTGCAAAGACCGTTCTTTTGCAACAAGAATCGCTAAATTTGGTTTAGAAACAAGGATTTTAGGTTAGAGGGGAGAAGAGAGTCGGGTTGCGGTTTGAAAATTCTGAGAAATGAGGGTTCATGCGTTGAAGGGCTATATATAGACGCTGAATGGACGCTCGTCCATCCTGACGGACGGGCGTTCACTTGAAACTTCGCAGGGATTGGACGGGCGTCCCATACACCGGACGCTCGTCCCTTCGGGCAATTTTTGAAAGCAGATTGGAGGAATTTGCCAGACGGGCGCCCGAAATCTGGACGGGCGTTAAGTAAAGCAGAAGGTCGGACGGGCGTCCGTTATACCGACTTCGTCCAAAATAAAGAAATGCCCAAATTTCATAAAATTTCATATAAACCAACTAAAAGCGAAAAAACAAATGTTGTCTTTATTATTATTGATAATTTAAAATTCAAAAGTACAAACGGAAATGCTACGAACATAAAAGAACTCGGAAATAAAACAAACGAATAAAACAGTGGGTTGCCTCCCACCAAGCGCTTCCGTTTTACGTCGGGGCTCGACGAAACAAACCTAACTAACGCTAGTCCGCATAAATCTCGTCCCAATCCACCACACGGATGAGACGACGAAGCATATCAATAGCAGGGGGAAATCATAGTCGCCTTTATACGCCTGGTCATCTCCGGCTACCTCTAAACCTCTAAAATGTGAATCACGAGTACGGCGCTAGAGATCTGTCAAAGATAGGGTCATTAAGGATCGTATATGGACGTCCTATAGCTTCATGTAGCTCCTCGGTGGTGAAGTCACTACCTCCCGAACAATGGGGGTACAATGAGAACATAAGTGATGGTCTTCGTGACGGGTACTAAGCTCAAAATACGTGTGCAAGACTATAGTGCCTCTCCTGGTCCATCACTCATCTTGTAATCGGTGGGATCCGACTAATGATGGGAACTCCTCGGGAAGAACTCCGTAATCCATATCTAAAAGCACACTAAGCGATGGATATAAATAGAAAAACTTAGTCACTAAAACTTAATTAAACTAAAACTTAAATAAATAAAACACTAATAGCGTGAACAGAACCTAACTAATATAATAAGGGATATCTAGGATGCCTCCTAGTAGCGCTTTTGGTTAATGTCGTTAGCTCGACACAGTTTAAGCTCACTGGATCAGGCCATTTGACTTTCTCGCGACCACCACTACCGTGTAAGCTCTCTCGATCGTTAGGTGTGGCTGCGAAACAAACATCTCACACATGGGGAAAATTTTTAATAGCCTTCCACATACGCTTGAACTTCCCCATGGGTGACCTCTTCATTCTCTCGAGCCTCTCGATGACGCTTCAGCGGCGCTCCCTCTCCAATTCTTCCATTTCCCAACTACCAGCCAGAACTTCTTCAGATTGACTATTACCGTCATCCTCGGAAAATAGGTTGGGTGAAAACACGTCAAATTCATCGACTTGTGTAGCACCACACCCGAGGACATCGAGGCAACGGACATTCGAAGGTCTCTCTTTAGGTTCACCAATATAGTGCTTGCACCTCTGGCCATTTACTCGAAACGGGTCACCACTATAACCACGAAGTTCTAGAACGCCTCCAGGAATGATTTGGAGAATCTCGAAAGGGCCGGACCAACGTGTCCTCAACTTCCCAGGAAACAAATGTAACCTAGAATTATATAGAAGAACTTGTTCGCCGACTAGAAATTCTCTCTTCTTAATCTTAGCATCGTGGAGTAGCTTCATCTTATCTTTACTAATCCTGGCACTTTCATAGGCCTGGAGTCTGAATTCGTCTAGCTCATGTAACTGCTGTAGTCGATGTTGTCCACAAGATTGGGAATCAAAGTTCAGAAACTTTGTAGCCCAATAAGCTCTATGCTCTAACTCGACAGGCAGATGACATGGTTTCCCGTAGACCATTTGATATGGAGATGTCCCCATAGGGGTTTTATAGGCAGTTCTATACGCCCAAAGTACATCATCCAACTTCAAACTCCATTCCTTTCTATGACTGTTTACCGTTTTCTCCAGGATTTTCTTAATGCTCTGGTTGCTCCTTTCAACCTGACCACTAGTCATCGGATGATATGGTGTGCCAGTTTTATGACGAACACCATACTTCTCAAGTATTTTCTCTAAGGGTCGGTTGCAGAAATACGTCCCTTCATCACTGATCAAGGCACGTGGACATCCAAACCTCACAAAGATATTCTTCTTCAGAAATTTCATTACCGTTTTATGATCATTGTGAGGAGTGGCTTGGGCCTCCACCCATTTAGATACGTAGTCTACGCAGACTAAGATGTATTTATTACCGCAAGATGATGGGAATGGTCCCATAAAATCGATACCCCATACATCAAAGACTTCGCATTCGAGGATGGGTTTTAAAGGCATGTCAAACGCCTTGTCGAGTACCGGTTCTTTGGCACCTATCATCAAAGCTTTCTGAAAGCTTCACGTATCTTTAAAGATCGTAGGCCAATAGAAACCAGATTGAAAGATCTTGGCAGCGGTTTTCCATGGACCAAAATGACCACTGTGGGTCCATTTGTAGCCTTTGCTCAATAATATCGCGTTGCTCGGATTCGGAACACATCTCCTAAGCAACCCATCTTTCTGAGATCTTGTAAAGATAAGGTTCATCCCAAACGAAATATTTCAAATCAGAGAAGAACTTTTTCTTCTCCTGATAAGACATTTCGGGATCGAGATAACGGCCATGAAGGTAGTTCACAATGGAAGAATACCATGGAACATCAGGAGGGCAACCGTCTATCAACATAATGTTTTCTAAAGGAAAGTAAAGATCTATATCATCTGGTTCATCCTTTTCCTCATTTAACATTCTAGAAACGTGATCCGCCACTACATTTTCACGCCTTTTGTCCTTAATTTGAGCGTCAAACTCTTATAGGTCGGTATCCAACGCGATGGCGCGATTTAGCCTCTTTCTTAGTCATCGAGATAATGCAAAGCGGCGTGATCGATCCACCACGATCACTTGAGCTCCTAACAAGTAACTACGAAACTTGTCCATAGCAAAGACTACGCCGTGTAGTTCCTTTTCGATAGTAGTATAGTTAACTTGAGAGGGGTTCAATGTGTGATTGGCGTAATAGAGATAAGTGGAACTTTCCTTTGATCTTTTGCCCTAGAAACAAACACCAACAACATAGTTTGATCGTCGCACATAAGCTCAAATGGTAGGTTCGATCAGCGATATAAGAATTGGAGCAGATATTAAACGATCCTTGAGCTTCTCAAACGCTTGCTTGCAGTTCTCATCAAAATTAAACTCAACGTCTTCCTTTAGTAAAGTAGGCAGGGGCTTGGCGATCTTTGAAATGTCTGAATGAATCTCCTATATAAAGCCGACATGTCCGAGAAAACCTCGACTTCGCGAACACTCTTAGGATAACTCATCTTTTCTATAGCTTCCACTTTAGCCCTATCTACCTCTATACCTTTGGCGGACACTTTGTGGCCAAGAACTATTCCTTCATCCACCATAAAATGGCATTTTTCCCAATTGAGTACTAAGTTCTTTTCCACACATCTAGATAACACCTGATCAAGATTAGCGAGGCAATCATCGAAGGATTGACCGAAGACCGAAAAATCGATCCATGAAAATCTCCATACGCACCGACTAGCCCATCAAAGATAGCCATCATACACCTTTGAAAAGTGGGTGGGGCATTACAGAGACCAAATGGCATCCGCTGTAAGCGAATGTACCATAAGGGCGAGGTAAAAGTGGTCTTTTCTTGGTCAATTGGATCGATGGGTATCCGGAAGTACCACTGAATATCCATCCAGGAAGCGATAAAATCGTTGTGCCCCGCCAGACGCTCAAGCATCACGGTCAATGAAGGAAGGGGAAATGATCCTTCATTGTGACCTCATTGAGTTTCCTATAGTCAATGCAGACTCTATAGCCTGTAACGAGCCTCAATGCTATCTCTTCTCCCTTCTCGTTCTTCTCAATAGTAATTCCACCCTTTTTGGGAACTACTTGAGTTGGGGAAACCCATTCACTATCCGCGATGGCATAAATGATTCCCATGTCCAGAAGTTTAATGATTTCTTTCTTAACCACCTCTTGCATATGAGGGTTGAGCCTTCTCTGAGGTTGTCTAACACATTTTGCACCCTCATTCGTCTTGATCTTGTGCATACAGATGTCCGGAGATATCCTCTCTGATATCTCCTACTTGCCAACCAAAGGCTTTTTTCGTTTCTGCGCAAGGCGTTTAATGATTTTAGCTCATCTATTCGAGATAGCTTGGCGAGATATGATCAAGGAAGCTTGTCACCTTCCCGTAGGAACACATACTTAAGATGTTTAGGCAACGGCTTCAGAACTAGATCTACAGGGGGATCCTCTAAACTCGATTTAAGCCCTCCACTTTTCAACTCAACATCGCCGAGCTTACTTAGTGGCTCTCTTGCCAAAGCTTCTTCTCTTAATAACTCATCCTCCAAGTCATTTGCGAATCGATCTAGATTAACCACACCACGACTATTCAGATTATCGATCAATCGCTCATATTCCGCCTCCACAGCCTGGACTTGCTCGTCCATACAGTCATTGAAGTCAGTAATTGACTCCTCAATGGAAAAGCCGGTTGGAGAACCAGAGGGTACGTGAATGGATTTAGAGACACTATAGCTCACCTCTTGGTCACCAACTCAAATAGTTACTTGCCCACCATCACAATCGATGAGGGCTCTAGCTGTAGATAGGAAAGGTCTTCCAAGAATCAGGGGAACATTTTCACCTTTCTCCATATCTAAGACGTACCAGTCAACTGGGAAGGTAAACCTATCAATTTGAACTAATATGTCTTTCAGGATCCCTAAAGCTTTCTTGGAAGATCTGTCGGCGAACTGAAGGTTCATGGTGGTGGGCTCTAGAAGATCTTGTAAACCAAGCTGATTGCAAACAGACAACGGCATCAGGCTGATGGATGCACCCAGGTCACATAAAGAATTTGGGAAGACTAGGCCTCCCATCTGCAATGTGAGCACAAATTTGCCTGGGTCACCCCTCTTGGTTGGTAAATCTTGATGATTTATCAAGGAACAATCCTCGCCAATTTGCCTTTCCATGCCTGCTAATTTCTTTTTCGAAGATACAACATCCTTGATGAATTTTGTATACTTAGGCATCTCGACCAAGACCTCGGATAATGGCAGATTTACGAGTATTTTTCAAAAGGTTAAGCACCTTTTCATATTTCTTATCTTCACTCGAGAGGATGTTGCTCTTCCTCGGTGGAAATGGAAGCTTTTAAGGTCACTCTCGGAAAATACCTTCTTTGAGGATGCACTTACGGCCTTGTCTTCCGAGATCTTTCCACCTCACAACTTTTTCAGACGTCTTATTGGTCGGGATCGGCCACCCGACTCTCAATCGAATTTTCTTTTCTCGGGGTTCGGCCACCGAGGTGTTTCAACTCTTTTATCTCTCAGGATCAGCCACCCGAGTATGCTCTTGCGGGGCGAGGGGATAGTGGTTGCTCAACTTCCTCTCCGCCTTATCGGTGGCGGGGAGGGCTAGTGGTTTCCTGGAAGCCGTGGGGACCACTCGGTGAGTGCCACTTAAATTCATCATGGCCGCCTCCTCTACCGTATTGGATTGTTGGCACGAGGTCGGTGCATTGATTGTTGCTTATATCGGCCTGAGCAACTGACCGCTTTTGGATTCTTTTCCGTAAAAGTGGCGAAATTACCGCCTGACGGTCTGGAAGCTAGCTCGCTCGGCCAGTTGTCTATTTGCCTCTCAAGGCTCTTGTTCGTATTCATTAGAAGTTGAATACTTTTGCTTTGCTCCTCCAACTTAGCCGAGATTGTTGGGTGGGAGGGCCTTGAGAGTTTTGGGTATTTTGAGAATATGGTGGTGGGCGATTCTCGAATTTGAGAGTTGGAATTGGCGGGCCAATTCGATTGAACCTCGAGTATTGTTTGAAAAATTTGAGTTAGGTCCGATTGAATCCAGGGGTTTCGTTGAAGTTTGGATTCGATTAAAACTCGAATTGAAATTTGGATTTGAATTAAAGCTCGGATTACGGCGAAGCCCTGGTTTTGAGAATTATTCGCCGCGAGAGGTGGTTATTGAACCTCAGTTGGGTGGCGAGAAAAAGCATTCACTACGCATTACGTCCAATCATGGGATGGGACGAGCGGCGGTGTGCCCGGATCATCACATACTTGGCATGTGATTTGATTATCTTGTCCATTGTTATGAACATCATTGACTTGATGAAGCAGAGGGGGCTGAAATTGACATTGGCCAAACATGTGGCGGTCGGCAAACAATTTTCGCAATACAAGATGCACGAGGGTTCTGCGGAAACGAAGGAGTCTGATTAATTAGGTTTGAAACTTGAGGACTTGCCATCGCGCACTGCGGCATGGCTATCGACTTTGAACATTGACTTCCTCCACCTTGGGAGGAGGAGGAGCTTGGATGGCACGATAGGATGGGGCATAGTTGTATTTGGCAATATCTTCAAGCAAAGTGCCCATCCTTCATCAGTGTCTTTTGAGGAAAGCCCCACCGAGAAGATTTGTTGACCATGCCTTTAGTAAGCTCGGTCGAGTCCACTTGAAGAAAGTGTTTACTTGCCTTTCCTTAGGCAAGCCATGGTGGGGACATTTTCTTAAAAGAGATTTGAACCTCTTCCAACATTCGAAGAATGATTCATTCTCTTACGGTAGAAGGTAAAGATCTCATTCAGACATTCAATGTCTTTGAAGGAGGGAAATATTGACTTAGAAATTCTTTTTCAAGTCCGGCCCAGGTAGTGATGGATTCTGAAGGGAGAGAGTGATACCACTCCCTAGCCTCACCTTTCAGAGAGAAAGGAAAAAGTTTAAGCTTGATCGCATCCTCACTCACTCCTTGGATGCGGGTGGTACCGCATATCTCTAAGAACGCATGTAAGTGGGTATGCGGTTTTCAGACAGTAGCCATGAAAAATTGATGCATCTTTGCATCATCCGGATGAGTCCGGGCTTGAGTTCGAATGTATGAGCTGTAATGGCGGGCAAGACTATAGCCGGGTTGACAGTGACTGCACCAGGCATGGCGTAGTCTGCCAACGTACGTCGATCCTCTGTCGCCATTATTACTATCCCTTCGATCTCTTCTATCAACTTCCGTTCAATTTCTTGGTCGGCTAGACTTCCTTTGTCCGAAGGATCGGTAAAACGAAGTTTCCGCCTATTGGGTCGGACTATGGTCCGCTCGAGGTCAGGTGAAAAGAGTAATGGCCCTTTATGACTTCGAGTTTGCATAAACCAAAACCCAACTCAATTGAACAAAACCTAAAAACTACGAAATTAAAAATCTAAAAGAAGGTTAAAAACAAGATTATTCAGGAAAAAGGGGGTCAGACGGGCGTCCAACTATTTGGACGGGCGTCCACCCAGAATTGGTACTGGACGGGCGTTTGAAGGTCCAAACGCTCGTCTGATCTACAGAAATATTGGACGGACGTCCAGAATCTATGGACGCTCGTCTAATATGAAAATTTGATACAGGTTTGAAAATTTTGTTGCGGACGGGCGTTCAGTAGTGTGGACGCTCGTCTGAGATGCGGGACGAACAAGAAAAGAACATAAAAGTTGAAAAACTTAAACCCTAACTCTTAAACCCTACTAATCTGAACCCTAAAACCTAAAAAAAAACTAACTAAAAACTAAACAGGGATTAAAACACAGAAAACAGAAGAAAAAAAAAAAAAAGAAAAACAAAAACTAGGCAACCGTCCGGGTCCCCGGCAACGGCGCCAAAAACTTGTCACGGATTTTATTAATACAAAATAAACAAGTAATAAAACCGGTTAACCTCAAGTGCAAGGATCGTAGTAATAGAGGCTAATGCCGGGTCGATCTTACGGGGAACTAGACAGCTGTAAATCCTAGTTGTTGTTCTAACTAACTATGTCACGAACTATACTGAACAGTGAATTAATCTAGACAAAAAGTGCAGAAAATAAACTAGACAGAGGAGATTATTCAAGGCTAGGAAAGATACGGGTAACAGACTTATTAACTAAACTAAACTAAACTAATCGTAAAAAGGAAATTAACTAAGCAAAGTGAAATTCAAGTTGCAAGGATTTTAAATCAAATTATAAAAGGCAAACGAGGATTGATCCACCTATCAACATGTATTGATCTCCTATCTCGATTTTATGTGGTATTTATCTAGGTTGTGATTCACCTTACCTAAACATGAACCCTAATTCCTTAGGTAATTCATCTGTTAACCTAGTATCATCCAATGCTAGATTAACGCGTTTTAAGATCGAAGGTGTCAACTTTTACGTTTAAATCTAGTGCTTAGACTTATTAACTTCCGTTATTATAAATCTAAGGACTATTCTTATCTATGGTGATCTAAAGGCTTATCATGACTTCCATCAAACATAAACACATATCATACATGCAAATCTTCCGATGTAAACGCAATTAAACGAGACAAAACACAAATAAGAAACAACCTTAAATAAATAACTCACAGTATAATCGAAAAATACGTAAATCAATCCAAGTTGATGGCTTCACAATTCTCGTTTGATGAAGCTTTAGCTCTCTGGGCATCCTCAAAGAACCTGATTTTGCAGAAAAAGAACATAAAAACCGCTCTAACTAATCTAATTTAAAGTTGCAGAAAAGTGGAAGAAAAAAGAAGTAAAACTGCAGCCTTAGCCGCCCCTAGGGTTTAGGGTTTGAATAATGTCGAATTGTTGTTCTTGTGTTCAGAAATAGGCAGGTATTTATAGAAGATTAAGTCGGTCTCGGCTGAGTCGGCGGACGGACGAGCGTTCAGTCTGGTGGACGCTCGTTCACTTCCTTGAACTCTCCTCAGACGCCCGTTCGGCCTCAGTTCAAACTCTCTGAATCACTTTTAGCACCTTGGACGCTCGTTCAGGATTTCAGACGCTCGTTTGATATGGACGGAGCATGGACGTTCGTTCAGCATGACTTGAATGCGGTTTTTGCATGTTTATCTCTTTTTCTTCTCTCCACTCGATCATTATCTCTTCCTTAAATCTTTATAGCTCGAAATTCATCTCTTTTGATCATCATTTGAGCACAATAATCATACCTATAACACATGGAAAACATCGCAAACTGTAATAATATTCAAATAATCATAATTTAACCATGAAATCACATAAATATATTGATATTGCGATTAAGCCGTCAAAAATACCGTTTGCTCAATATTTTAATATAAAGACCAATTATTATGCAAATTATACAATATAGAGGGAAAAACATCGTAAAATATATCCTTATAATTCATAGATTTTCACCCTTAACATCCAGCTGAAGTTATATTCGGTCGGATGGCAGTTTCATGAGGGGATAAGGCTGATGTGTTAGGTACAACATACTTTCGGGAATTTCGATTACAGTCCAACTCGGATGTAAAATCCTCAATGCCTCTATCATTTTCTTCATGTAGTTGCTCATTTAAGTCAAATTCGTTATCATCTTCCGTATCGTGATCGTGCATAACCGGTTCAGCGTTAACGCATAGTTTCACAGCTTCTTTTCTCAAAATATCATCAATGTAGCCTAGCCATGTATCATCGTCCAAAACATCAATCGGTTGGTCATAATCTGCGTACATTAGTTTCATGATCAATGTGTTGTTTGAGACATCAAATCCTACTTTCTTACACACTTTGACATTCACTTCATCCAATGTCGTATCGGTTTTCACACGAACCAAATACAATTTTCCTTTCTTATAAGACCATTTGTCGCTATCTTCATGGTATTTCCACTCTCCGCCAAATAAAAACTTAACGGACACCGTGTTGTTATCTGCAAAAAAAAAAATCATTTATCCACACGATTAGGTTTTTTTTCTAAATATTGTTGGATTGACTAAATATTATTGTAACATTATTCTGGATTGAAATATATACATATACATATATATATGTGTGTGTGTATATATATTGTCTGTGTATGTTTATATATAAATATATGTGTATATAAATGAGAAACAATACATATATACACTTATATATGGCTAGTAGTATATATGTGTGTGAATATTGGTTTCTCGTTTATATACACATATATTTACTTGTATTTAAGTGCATATATAGCTACCATAAAAAAACACATCAACAACCTTTGAAATAAATAAATATTCTTTAGCATATATACATACTCAGACACACACGCACACACAGTTAGGTTAGGTTAGGTTAGGTTAGGTCAAAAAAATTCAAGTTTCGTTGTGTTGTGTTGTGTTGTGACAGTAGACGGGGGTAATAGAAGAGAAGATTGTTTTCACCAGCGTCATAGAATATTTGATGATGACGAGGGAGATCAGATGTTGGACAGAGCCAACAGAACAGATCTTATGCTTTCGATCTAACGGATGCCTCACTTCCGGCGGAGGCTTTACCAAGCTGCTGAGAACGGAAAAGATGCTCTATTGAGCAGACCTAATGAAATTTTCTACGAGCTACCTACCAGGAGCCCCAATACAAAGCCTGGAGATTAGGCATGACACAGCGGATCAGAAGGATTCGAAAACACCCTAGGGATGCATGCATTTCTAAGAACCTCATTAGGTCGAGGCGTAACACCATAGAATAGGTCAAGAATTTTGTTGTTTTGGAAATTTTTCAAACAACATTTATTTGTCGTTTGTTTCTCGTTTTTAAATTCAATTTTTTTTAATATTAAATTAGGGCATTTTCATTGTGATTGCCCGTAACAATTAAATTATTCGAGTGTTATTTGAAAACTCAAGTTGTATCAAACTACATATTTCAAAATTAACTAAGGCATGGAACATGAAAGGAAATTATACTACTAAATTTCGAAACAACTTATAATATACATACAATATCATATAATCGAAATATGTACAATATCAAAACTTCTACATTATCATTTCTAATATTAACATTGCCACTATCATATCATTAATGCATTTCATTCTAAAAATTTTCTAAACTATCAAATAATCAAAATAATTACAATATCAAAATTTATACAACGAATGACAATTTTATTATCGAACGATCTCATTATTATTAATCATTTCAATATCTTAATAATCAAAATTTTATCTTTTCACCATTCGAAAAATCGAAAATTTATATCTTTATAAGGTTATTTACCTCAAACATATCATCAAATTAAAACAAATACAATATTTAAAATAAATCAAACAAAACTTCTATACGAAATGCTTACCCATTTGTTTAAAGGAGTAAGACCGGTGTAGATTGATATCACATAGATTGATAATTTTTGTCTGAAAGTTTTGTGAAGATAAATTCGAGTGAAAAAGATTGATGATTTTGGGTGAAGAAGATGATGGTATTGACTAAAATGTAGGAAAAACGACAGTTGGAGCATTTATTAATTCAATTTCAGTATTTCCACGGGACCGTGCCAAATTTCCACGTTAGCTCGGTTTTTACGTGGCGTTCAATTAAATTTCCCCATATCACGTGGAAATTCAACTTCGGCACAATTTGAATTTCCACGTTTAACCTTTCCGATTCCACGCCATCTGGTGGAAAAGTTCCACGGTCCCGTGTAAAAAGGCACGGCATACTTGATAAAAAATGTCAGGCCTGAACAGACCTGACTTGAAATATGGGTGTTTACAGTGACCTGAATGTATATTTTCTCTATTTACGGTGATAATCGTGGTGTGAACTTAATGAATAAATGAAATTGTAATCTATGGAAAGTGATCGTCATCAATAGACAATTTAATTATAATTATTTATATTTATAATGAGTACACATCGTTAGGGTGTTTATTGCTTTTTTTTTCTTTTTTTCCCCAACGACGAAAGCATACATTAATAAGAAAAAGTTTAGGTGTTACAAAACCATACCGGAGTACAACCATGCCAAAAGACCCCTACATCAGATTTGAAAGAGAAAGCAGCAAGATTATGAGCCAACTTGTTACTTTCTCTTCCGCAAAACAAAATATGGCATGAGTCGAAACCGAAATCGCAGATCTAATATCTTGTCTGAAGAGTAGCAGAGTCAAAAGAGGGGGGTTGACCGGACTCGATCTGATTTGCTAAAGACAAGCTATCCGTGAAACATACTAACTTTGAAATTCCCCAAGCAAGGCATCTCTTAATGCACCAACGCAAAGCTTGAGCCTCCGCTGCAAAGACGGAACTAGCCTCAGTTCTCGGGGACGCCCAAGCCTCCAAAACCGTGCCATCCTCACGGAGAAGAGCTGCACCGTAGCCAGCGGAACAAGAATTAGGCTTCCAGGCTGCATCGACATATGCCCTAACCACATCAGAGGGTGGAGTGCATCAGACTGCAAGACAGGAGAGGAAGAAAAAATATTAGAGATAGCCCTCTCCTCATGGTGTGCCTGCTCAAAGTCTAACCAAACCTCATTGGCTAAATTTGCAGTATCCTCCGGGGACCAACACAAAGAATTAAACATTTTTATTACAACGGCCTTCTTCCAAATGTACCATAAAATAAAACAAGAAAAAGTGATTCTGTCTTTCAACACCCCAAGGGGGTGCGTAGACGACAAAATATTCCACCAATGAGTAATAGAAGCGTTCGGTGCCAAAACATATTGTGTACACCTCGTTAAAACTTAATATAAAAAAAAAAACTCTATGTGAAAAAATCGCAATGGTGGAAAAAGTACATATTTGTTTGAAGATAGTCTATAAAAAGTATGTCATTGATACATGATTTATATTATCTCCGTTTATATTGTTATTATTATTATTATTATTCGGAGATTTCTTACTTTAATATTTATTGTACATATGTAAACCAAAATAGATACTTTGTGGCGTTCTAAAGCCTCTATCATTTGAAGTTGGAAGATTGTAACCTAGGGAAGAACCAGAACAACAAGTGCAAAGTTGATTATTCTTGCAATCGAGATTGAGAAAATACCCGGAGGAATCGACATTAAATCGATTGAAGGAGCAAATATCAAGCAATTAAATTCTTATATAAATGAAGAATATGCGTTAGACATTGGTTTCGCTTTTGATTGCATCATGGAAGGTTCTTCATTCTTCAAGTGTCACCACCTCAAAAATTGAGGAAACAATAATGTCGAATGAAATCCCAAGTTAATAACAATAACATATGGGTGTAATGACATTTCGGGTTGGTATAAACTAAAAAACCAAACCAGCTAAATCATATTCGGTTTCAGTCAAAAGAGACCATAAATATTTTTTTTTGAGTCGGATGGTTTGTGTTTATTGGATTTTCGCTCTGCTACGTGATCCTAGCTAGTTGATTCAGTGCACCGTGTTGTGATTGTGATGTCATCACACAATTATAATATGAAGGAAATTCATCCATAGATAAGTACTCCGAAATAATTTTTTTTTTTTTTTTTTTTTTTCCCGTAAACGAAAGATACACACATTTACCATTTTTCGCCTCAAGTGAGACTGAATCCTGGTCACTGTCGGGTTATGGCCTAGTGTTAACCACTAGGCCGATGCATTGTTGGTCCAAAAATATTAGGTTTCTTTTGGCTTTTTTGAATTTGTTATATAAATATTTATCTTAATTTATTATTAATTTATCGACGTTTCATTATTATACAACTATTTCATTCATGATAATCATAAGATATTTTAAACTTTTGCTATTGAAATTGTTACGTTATTTAATGTTTGAAAACTCTAAATGATCTTATAATTTGAGGAATCGGATCAGACTTAGCGATACATGTCATGCATTTCCTGATTAAAACCATGACTCGATTCTCATCTTCGTCCCGAAATAAAAATCTCTTCACCCAAAATAAAAAAATAAACTTATAATTTGGGCCAACTCAACAATTTTTTAACATTGAATCAAATGGTATCACAAGGGCTAAATGTGGTGATAGGGCGGCATTGTCTCCCGGCCCGCCGACCGGCAAGTACTGGCGAGTGGGAGCAGGGGAAAGGTGGTGTGGCCTGGCCCCTGCTGTCCAAACACAATCACTCTGGAAATGAGCTTCGACAACATGCCCACGATGAGTACACGGGTGAGGGATCCGCCAGAAGTCATTCATCCCCAACACTTGGAGAATGCAGACTGTTGACCCAACAAGCCTGCTAAGGATATGGGATGGCAGCTCGAGGATCCGCATCGCCCTCAGTCGGATGCGGCTCAACTGGCCACCGCAGATTTAGTCGAACTGTCCTTAGTTGTAATTATGTTGAGTATAAGTCGGTTCTCATCCTATAAATAAGGCACCATGTAACATTCATAAACCAAGTGGAATATATGCAAAACAAGTCAAAACTCTGCCCATTTAGCTGCTCTCTCTTTACCTACATTGTTTCACCACTCACCACCGCCAGAGTTCTTTAGCTCCACCTCACGCCACCACTCTTACACAAATCACAGCCAGATATCCACCACCAATCACCCGCTGAACACCCCAGATAATTTCGACGTTATCATGTGGTAACGTCAAAGCAAATATTTGTATGCATAAGAGATTTTGAGGTGAGTGATGGATGAAACGGTTAGAACCAAACAATCTTTTTTTTTTTTGAAGAATGAACCAAACAGTTTAAATACATAATGAAGGGGCGCCGGCTTATTTAGTCTTGTTGACTAAAGAAATGGCTTATTTAGTCTTTTTTTACAAGAAAATGGTCTAAACAATCTTTTAGACCATTTTCTCACGTCAAATTTTTTGTGTTTTAGGTGTTTTTGATGCAAACTAAACCCTAATTGGGAAGGTGAACCCGATAGGGGATTTGAGAGACCTTAAGATCGTGCTTGCGTTGTGAAAAAAATGGGAGAAAATCGTGGTCAATTTTTTTTTTTTTTTTAAGTACAAACAAGAATGATTATATTGACCATTTCTTTTCCAAAAGAGACTATATTTGCCATTACCCGAAAAAAAAAAAGCAGCAAATTCTTCGGTACGCTTGTCCTGTTCCGTGACTTTAGCTGCTCTGTCGCCGCCGCAAAATACCCCATTCCCACACAAAATTCATCTGAAATTTCCTAAGCTAATCTTGTTTGCAGACGATTTATCTGGAGGACTACTAATCACCCCCTTATCCCATCACCCCCGCGTCCCATCATTGTTTTCTTTTCTTTTCTTTTTTTTTTTTTTTTTTTCTTTCTTTCTTTTAACAATTTTTTTTAAACTTTTTTTTAAACTTAATTTGTATTTTGTTGTTTTTATTTTATAATTGAAAATTTTGTATAAATTTTGAACATGTATTTTTTTATATTATTATGTTATTGAAATTTAGTAAATAAAATCAATAAAGCGAGTGTAGTATTGATAATACATTTCTCTATCGTTTTATTCACAACCACTCATTCAGATTTTATTTATCTTTGATTCTTACCACCCATTTCTCTATCATTTTTATTCATAACTACTCATTCAGATTCTTCTTATCTTTAATCATACTCCTTCTTATCTTCAATTCTACTCATTCTTATCTTCTTATCATGATTTAACCACGCATTGATTTTTCTCATTATCATCTCATCTTGATTTTCTATATATTTGACTCATTTCACTTACTAAAAAATCATCATAATTTCTCCAACTCTTTCATACATACTCATTCAACAAATACTCAATTGATTTTCGTAATTCATAACATGGATTCCTACAATTCATCATTCTTTTTGGTAGTTAAATCGTTTGGAAATGATTTTCAAATGATGTTCCAAGTGAGGATAGTTGGCGGTTGGAAACAATTCATCGTTCTTTGGTAGTTAAGTCGTTTAGAAATGATTTTACAAATGATGTTCACTAGTAGGGATAATTGGCCGTTGGAAACAATTTTACGAATGATATTTCCACAATGGGAGTGCATCCCAACATTGAGCGTGATTACACAAATTGAATTTACAAGCGATCAAAGTTAGTTATCGTTGTTGTTATTTCCACATTCGTTACTTATTTTCATTTTAGATAGTATAATATTGTTCTTATACTTCGATTTTTCTATAGATATTTGAAAGTAGAGATGCCATGCTAGATTGGGCTCGGAGAGTTGGTAATGAAAAAGGTTTTGTGATTGTCATAGATAAATCGTGCAGTAAAAATGGAAATAAAATGCCGAGATGCACTCTTATTTGTGGAAAAGGAGGATTGTATAAACCGCCACGCGAAGGGCATACAATGAGTAGGGACACTGGAACGTATAAACGTGGTTGCCCATTTAAGCTTCGAGGTGTAGCACAACCACCACACGGTGTGAAGTGGGGTTTGAAGGTTGTTGATGGTTTTCATAACCACGAAGAAAATTTGAAAGCTTAGAGGATTTGAGTATCCTTCAGGTTTACCGCAACCCGAAACAATTAGTGCGTGACATGTCCAATAGCATTTGCTCCTCGAGAAATTCTTCTTGTGATGAAATAACAAGACCCATCAATTACTACATGGTTTTGATGATTAATTTATGCGTTTATCTATTATTTTACATACATAATTTCGTAGAGAAACATAAAATAACTTTGTGGATTCAACATATATGACTCAAGTGTATGAACTTAAAAAGATATATATCATATATCTTGTAAGAGAATGAAGGATAGCAGATAAAAAAGATAAACGACAAAAATAATATTAACAAAAAGAATTATATTGGATCGGTAAAATTATTTTTAATACAACATTTCATATTCAATATTGGACTCATTTGATAGATTAAATTGAATAGATTTCAAAAACATATAATTTATTAAAAAATAATTTATCAAAAAAAAGTTACAAGCAAAAAAAAGAATGCAAGCAAAAAAATTAAAACAAAGAAGATTTATAAAAAAAATAAAAATAATTGGGGAGGGTGATGGGATGGGGGGGGCGATTAGTAGCTCATCTGTGATATTGCCTCTGCTGTGCAAGTAATTCCTCTAAAATTTCTCTACTTTTGCTCAGAAGATCAGTTGTTTTGTTAAGGGGAGCTACTAATCACCCCCCATCCCATCACCCTCCCCAATTCTTTTTTTCTTTTTTTTATTAATCTAAACAAATTATTTGTTTTAAATTTTTTACTTATATTTTTTATTTTGCTTGTAACTTTTTTTTGATAAATTGTTTTTTAATAAATTATATGTTTTTGAAATCTATTTAATTTAATCTATCAAAAGAGTCCAATATTGAATATGAAATATTGTATTAAAAATAATTTTATCGGATCCAATATAACTTTTATTAATTTTTGAATTACGTACATCGAAATAATAGATAAACGCATAAATTAATCATCAAAACCATGCATAAATTCAAAATGTTGTCGGGTTGATCTATCCTCATTACATCATACCACAATTGAACACATGCTTGATAATCACGAGCCCATTCGCCTCGATGGGTTTGATTCGCCTGAGAAACGCCATATGATGATGGGTGAGTACAGGTATTCGTGGTACAAGAAAACTTGTAAGTGATTATTTTGAACATGACCGATAGCTATATGTTGTTGCCGGGCAAATGGGGCCAGCGGGATCTCAACGGCAAGTGAGTATGACAATGAGTATCGTGTGAATTGAATGTATGCGATCATCACGTTGTGCACGAAGCTACAACAACCCCCGGTGTTGCAAAGATCCATCCAATAATTGCCGGGTGCGGTACCGCGAAGCAATTAAGTGTTGATAGTAGTCCCGATGCATAATTAATTTCTTGAGAAAGGTTTTCATACAAGTCCATATTTTGATTAATCTCTTGAATAAGCATAAATCGTACTTTACGCCATTCATGTTCTGAACCATGGAGTTGCGCAACTATTGCTCTGAAGCCACAATGACCGTCGCGCCGGCGTCAACACAATGAGAAATATAAGGGTGATAAGCGTCTCAGAAATGCGAGAAATGGGGATCCTTTCTTTTACTCGCTTGATAATTCGGAATATATGGTACCTTCTTTTTTTCAAGTGGGTATTGAAAAGAAAGGCACGCGCCAATGTTCTCGCTTCATTCTTCTTGTAGTCGACCGCTTTTGTTACGTGTTGTATGCCGGAGGTCGAACTGCATAACGAGATGGATCTGTCATATCGAAAAACTCATCAATCATAGAATCTCGACTAGCGGGTTCCATTTCATTTAATCTTTCCATAAGTCGAAATTTGCCTTGTCGGGTTGTACTCCTCATCCGCACGCTCGGGGCTCGTATGGACAATGTACGCCGATGAATATGGATATAATTTTGCGGAATCGGCATGCCAAACAAGGACGAAACATTGCAATATCGTGAGCGCACGGAAATCCGTGTGTCGCTTTGATTTTGCAATTGCAAAGATCTTCTTCGGAAAGACGATGTTTATCGGCCAACTTTTATCATTTATCGATTAAGTCCATTGCTTCTAATGAAATGCAATATCGATTTCACTATAAATTCGCGCGTCACGTACATGTCGATGTCGTGGAAAACTCAAAGATTTACGGAATGAACTTTGAATATCCCTAAATTGAAGCGATCAACATCTTTTCTATTTTTGAAAGGATGTTGAAAGCGATGCAAATATCCCCAGTATCGTTTGAGTCTCGCGTGCATGAGACTCCACCCTCATATTTTAATCATGCATTGTGTTAAATAGGAATGATACATGCAATATTCTATAGTGTAGGATAATGAATAAATAGTGGATATTAGAAAGTTACCTTTGACTTGAATGGCTTCCGAGGTGCATAACTTTGTCTACATACACATCAACGAACCGCTCCTTGTAAGGATATAACCATGTATTCCAAAGGTATGTTGTGGCTTTGGCGAATTTTGAAAATTCGATTAACATGGCATTCCACCGAATTCTAAAGTCTCACACTCTGTGAATGAATAATTGAGTACCATGCATTGTTAAATTCGATCCATCTTTTACCAAGCATAGTCGCACTTCTTCATTACACACCGATTTATATGCCAAATACAAAGGATGTGATGCGCGAATGGGAAACATTCTCCAATTGCACAAAGAAGCGCTAGATCCCTATCTGAAACAACCACCAATGGAAACGCTACTCTTTTTAAGACCATCCATCTTTTTAACGTATCCAATACCCATACAAATCGCTCTGTCGTCTCATTACTCAAATATGCAAACATAATAGAGTAAGTGTGCATTGTGGATGTGATACCCACAATCTCTACGAGCGGTATCCCATACTCATTGATTTTGTGCGTGGCGTCAATAATTAAAACCGACGGAAAATTCACATCTGACTCTAGGCTTTTAGGATGAACCCAAGAGAATATCGTGATCTCACCAAGTGTGTTCTTTTTCATAAAGTCGTACATGTATTCTTTAACATTTAATTCTCTTAAACGCACTCCGATTTGAGATAAACCCCAACCGCTCTTTTCTTATACATTGCTTTGACATTGTAAATACTCCTAATTCCCTGTAGTAATTGATGGGTCTTGTTGTTTCATCACACTAAGAATTTCTCGAGGAGCGTGCTATTGGACATATCACGCACTAATTGTTTTAGGTTGCGGTAAACCTTGAAGGATACTCAAATCCTCTAAACTTTCAATTTGCTTCATGGTTATGAAAACCATGAACAACCTTCAAACCCCACTTCACACCGTGTGGTGGTTGTGCTACACCTCGAAGCTTAAATGGGCAACCACGTTTATACGTCCAAAGATCCCTACTCATTTATGCCGCCCCGGCGTGGCGGTTTATACAATCCTCTTTTCCACAAATAAGAGTGCATCTCGGCATTTTATTTCCATTTTTACTACACGATTTATCTATGACAATCACAAAACCATTTTCATTACTAACTCTCCGAGCCCAATCTAGCATGGCATCTCTACTTTCAAATATCTATAGAAAAATTGAAGTATAAGAACAATATTATACTATCTAAAATGAAAATAAGTAACGAATGTGGAAAATAACAACAACGATAACTAACTTGATCGGTTGTAAATTCGGCTGTGTAATCACGCTCAATGTTGGGGATGCTCTTCCATTAGGAAAATCATTCGTAAAATCGTTTCCAACCGGCCAACTATCCCCACTAGGAACATCATTTGTAAAATCATTTCCAAAACGAACTACCAAAGAATGATGAATCGTTTCCAACGGGCCAACTATCCCCACTAGGAACATCATTTGCAAAATCATTTCCAAATGACGAACTACCAAAGAATGAAGAATCGTTTCAACCGCCAACTATCCTCATTAGGAGAATCGTTTGTAAAATTATTTTCAAACGATTTAACTACCAAAGAATGATGAATTGTAGGAATCCATGTTATGAATTACTTAAAATCAATTGAATATGTGTTGAATGAGTATGTATGAAAGAGTTGGAGAAATTATGATGATTTTTAGTAAGTGAAATGAGTCCAATATATAGAAATTGAAGTTGGGATGATAATGAGAAAATCTGAATGTGTGGTTAGAGTTGATGATAAGAAGATAAGAAGGGTATGATTGAAGATAAGAAGGGTAGGATTGAAGATAAGAAGAATCTGAATGAGTGGTTGTGAATAAAATGAGAGAAATGTGTGGTAAGAATTGAAGATAAAAAAACTGAATGAGTGGTTGTGAATAAAATGATAGAGAACTGTGATTATCAATACTACACTCGTTTTATTGATTTTATTTACTAAATTTCAATAACATAATAATATAAAAAAATATGTGTTAAAAATTTGTACAAAATTTTCAATTATAAAAAAAAAAAAATACAAATTAAGTTTTAAAAAAAAAAAATTTGTTAAAAGATTTTATAAAAGAAACGAAAAAAGAAAAAAGGAAAAAAAAAAGAAAAAAAGCAATGATGTGACGGGGGGGTGATGGGATGGGGGGCGGGGGATTAGTAGCCCTCTTTGTTAAGGGTTAAACGTTAATAAAGAGGGGAGAGATGCAGCAACCTCCGGGTATGATTCCTGCCTTGCCTTCTGCCTCCGCCGCTAACATCACGACGGAGCAAATTCAGAAGGTATGATTTTCCTCACACTGATATTTCGATAATCGTACTGTTGGTTTCATTTTCTATACGAATCCGTTTCCATGCTCAAACCGGACATCTGGTCACAAGAGATAACCAAGTAGGATCCTGATGTATGCTATCTACTTTCTCAAATGAAGTTGTATTTGTGCTCCTCAATCTTTGAATATATGTTGGGGCACTGTTATCGGCATCCCACCGAATCCACCGTGACACCACACTTCGAGCTAAATTTGACTTTGCAGAGATGGAATTTTCTTTTCGACCTCCAATTTTGAGCTTAAATCGTCGGAAACACTGCGGTGTCTCGAAAGTAGATTCGATGCGGTGCCAATAACAAAATCCTATTGGCTGCCAATCTACAAGTGGCACCACACCTCGTGAAAAACTCGACTTTAAAGAGGTCGAATGTGTCCCGAAAATTGATTCGATTTGGTGCCAATATGAACTGCCTATACGTTGTTGCTTATCTAATAGGTCAATTTGTCATTCAGTCCTTAATTATGCGGGGAAGTTAACAAATAGTTTGTGTGACACTAACAAGGAAAAACATTCAACCACGTGAGCAGGTTCTGTGCATGTTTCTCATTAAATAGTTAGAGATAACATTGCGTGCTGATTCCGTTTGTCAGGAGTTTGAATCTTAGTGTTTTTGCTCTATCAAGTTGTTGCAACTTCAGCTCTCAGTATTGAAAAATATAGGGTACTTGTTTATGATGTATATTTTGTATCAGAGGAGTATCTGTATGTTGTGGATTGTGATATTTCATTCAAATCGTGATTTTTAATTGATTAAAGGTTCATATTCATACGCTTTTGGTATTTAGCAAGTAGAACACTGCTTGTGGGAGAACTCCTTCATCATTTGTATGACTGTTTTCTTTTTCGCATGGCGGTCACCGAATCCCATGGGCCATATTTTACATGGTTGAGTTTTTTGTTTTGTTTGTTTCCTTGCTCCGTATGTACTTTGTTCTTGTATTCGGCAGTAACTTATGGCCATTTTATAACAAATCAAATCAAAGACGGTAACACAAATCAAATAAAAATCTATATTCTTGTAGATTACTTTTCCCCGGGTCTTATATGGTTATCCAACTAGCGTTAGAACTTAACCATGTTTCTATTACTGAGTTATTTGGTTGGAACTTTCCCCCCATTCGGTGCTTGTAATTATTTTGAAATTTCGTGTTCAATGTTGTGGGCATCCTTTATGTGTGCTGATCTGTGTAATCAGAAAGGTCATAGGAAATCAGATATTCATGTCTTTCATTTAGAAAAGTATCCGCCAATTCCGATTCGCTCCACCCACCGACTTTTTTCGTAGCGTCACCAGCTTCCAAAAATAGCTGTATATCACCGTTTTCAGTGCATCCATAGTGCACCATTTTCACACAGATTCCGGAGCCCCTTCCACCATTGTGGTTAACACATGCGCCATCCTCTACCTGGCCACCACATTTTACAGATTTTTTTCTTTTTGATATTTAAACACGCTTTGTGTGACCCACCAGCCTTCCAAGAAGGACCATGACATACCATATTGCCGGTACCCAGAGACACCCGTATCTTGATAAAGTAGCCCATGGCAAAATCTTCAGAAATTCGCCACTCAGAATTCTCAAACGCTCGTTTCCACCATGGAAGCAAGAAGGGTAGTTTGGATGGAACATGCAGGGGAATGTAGTCGTGGGCAGAGCAATTCAGCAAAGGGTAGATAGATGTAGTGAAACCCAATTTTAATATTCTGCTTAACAATTTTTTCCGTAAAAATGCATTTCCTTTATTAGAGACAAGTCTATATTGTGGTTTTTTATGTAACTTTCAATGAATAAAAATATCATGTGAATGTTTATATGCTCCATTAGTTGGCATTTTCATGTGCTGCTTTATCTTGCAGGTGGGATTGTATTTTGAAATTTTATTGCCATATCTTTGAATAAATATTTCATGTAAATGATTGTATACATGTTGCCACTCGATTCCATCAACATTTTACCAGGCATTGCTTTTGATTTTCTTACTCCTCAATTGCAGTTCCTTGATGAGAACAAGAAGCTGATTTCAGCTATAATGGAAAACCAGAATCTTGGAAAACTTCATGAGTGTGCCCAGTGAGTTGTACTCTCCTTCACTCTATCGCTCTCAGTCTATATCTATATCTATATCTATATATATACATACATATATCCGAATGAAATATCCAGCACTGCAGAATGGATCAAAGAGATTGAAACTTACATGTAATCTAATCAGGGCCATCCTTGTGTGGTTTGGGGCCCTAGGCCAATTTTCTGTTCTAGGGCCCTTGATCCTGTTAAAAATTACGGTGTAATAGTTATTTTTAGGGTATAGTAGTTGAAGAGGTGTAAAAAAAAAGTTATATAAGTTGGCTAGACTTTTTTTTAAACTGAATGTGTATTCATTTGGGTCTTGCAATTTTTTTTACCTTGAATAAAAAAAATGGACCTAAAATACGCTATTGACATATAAGTACGGGCCTTGAATTGTGGATTTTGAAGGGCCCTAGGCCGTGGCCTAGTTGCGCTGCCCGAGGGACGCCCCGGAACTAATATATGTGTGCCACTATTGTTGGTAAAATCGTATAATCTCAATTGAAAATTTGAGGAAAAAAAATCACTTTTTTTTGTGGAATGCTGAAGCAGATACCAAGCTGTCCTTCAAAAGAACTTGATGTATTTGGCTGCAATTGCTGATGCTCAACCGCAAACTTCTGCTGCGCCTGCACAGGTTTGTTCTAATCTATCTTCATTTCAACTACTATGTCCAAGGGCGGCTCCAAGAAATTTGTGATACGGGTAAGAAATTTGTTGTATATTTATGATGAAATGACTAAAAAAATCCTTGGATTTGTTGGCGCAATCTTACTTTTGTTCTCTTACCTTGTAATAAACAAGGGTAAAATAGGAAAATTTACCGTAAATGAGCTTTGGATATGATACTGCATTGGATAAAAAAGAACAAATATTTTGACAATTGTTTTGGTTAACAAGGAACGGAGGGGATGCACGGATACTTTTGTCTTGTAGTGTGTCGGTACCCAATACGTATCCTTTACAAGTACATATCAGATACTCAGGATACACAGCCTGGGGGCAAATTTGTATTTTTCAGATATGTGAAATGAAGAACCATGTTGAATATTAAGTAGAAACCGCAAGATGATGAATGAAAAACCTTTCAAATTGATGAATAAGGACTAAAAATGTAGAGAACCACTAAAAATTGTTTTATTTTATGTGTTTTACTATTCACTATTTGATCATTATAGTTTTATAATGTACATTTTGATCCTTATGTTCTTATTATTTATACATTCGTCCTCCGTGTATGTATCCTATATTTTTCCAAAATCCTGCACCCGTGTATCCCGAATTCGCCCATAACCACGTATCCATACCCGTGTCTCATGCTTAGTAGTCATGCTGTGTTTATGCAGGTAGCTCCACATCCTAGCATGTCACCAGGAGCATATTACATGCAGCATCCTCAATCAGTACCCATTCCTCAGCAACCAGGTGCTTTTCCAAGAATGCCCCTAAATTTCAATAGCCCTCCGTATCAATCACACGAACAGCAGCAACAACAACAACAACAGCAACAAGCAATGCAAGGGCAATTGGGTAATCGGTCAGGTAATCCGAATAATAGTGGCACGCCTCCATCATCTACTGCAGTCCAGAAAGAAAGACACGCGATGGAGGTGGGGCCATCAAATGCTGATGTACGCGGAACCCAAGGTACCTGACCTAGGGGTGGAGAAGCTTCAAATGAAAGATAAGTAATTTCGCATTAGGTTAAGTTTATAAGTTCAAATCACGAGTTTTTTTTAGTGTCATCCCCGAATATTTATTTACAGTGGCTTCACACCATGAAACTTTCAACGTTTTGAAAGTCGATTTTCGATTTTGAAAATGTTGATCGTGAATGTGATGTCACAAGAGTAAGTTTGGTGTGATGTCAGTAAAGACGTTTGTTTTCTTAAAACGAGTTAATGTGTTTTCTTAAAACGGGTTAATGTATGTAGAAGGATCATTACTATCAATAGCAAAACTAGAAACAATTTGTGTGTATTTGTGATGAGAGGACCGTCATTGTGGGTGTGGTGAATCTGGTGATGCTTTGCAAAATGACTGATTTGGGTTCTGATTGTGGGTGCTATATATTAAACTTTTCTTTATCCATATTTTCAACAAAACTGTTCGCATGTTCGTGTCCGTCTCGTTAGTGTTTGTGATCGTTCATATTTTTATCTTAACAAACCGAGATTGAATTGGATTGTAAGCTCATTTCCTATATAAATGAATACGAGTTTGATTTGTGAACGTTCGCTTTTTGTTTGTGATTCCAGTGATATAGATAAACCGATGTATAACTTATATTAATTCAAGTGATAAACTATTTATTATTCTAATAGAGACTCTAAGGCATTTTTCAGTACTTTTTGTTCTGTGATATATAATATTATTTTATAATTTATTATTTATGCATTTACATTTTATTTTTTTTATATCTTAACGAGTCGAAGTTGAGTTGAAAGTCAAATATACATATAACGATCTGAGCTCGAACATGAGCTTGAACCAACTATATTTATCATTTAAGTGAGCCCAACTTAAAGACAATTTTTTATCGTTTAGTAAACGAACGATCACGAACAAACTCATAAACTAAACACACTCGATTGTTTGTAAACAAATATGACATTTTTCCCAAACACAACAAACAGTTTATTTCCCCTCAAAAAAAAAAAAAAAAAACAATTTATTTAAATTGAAAATAAAAAATGATTTATACACAAAACTTTAAACACTAATTATTTTTACAACTATATCACATGCACGTATGGATTCATTAACACGTTCCATTGACCAATGACCATTAATTATAAATAAACGTAAAAAAGCCATTACCTTACATTTGTCTATCCATCATTTTTATATAAATACTTTTAGAATACAACCGAAATAAAAAGATTATACCAATTGATATTAATCATAAAATTTCATTTCTATCATCTTTCCCCTAGTATTTTGGAAAAAAATAAAAATGAATTAATATAATGCATGTCATTAAGTATAATTTTTGTATAATAGCTTTTTTGAGAACTTGTATAATAGTTCTACCATCGAGATTCTTACCTTTATAATTCTACTTGTTTCTTATCACATACTACGTTAGTATATATATACGAGAATACAAATGAAACAACATAATATATTACACACATACAATATTTTTACAGTTTAACCAGGAAATCTTTGAGTAGTCTCTCCACACGTGGAGACATCACATATTGATGTATCAAGACCACACATACAATGCAACTATAAAAGTATGATGCATATGTTTTTGTATCTCATGTCTCCACGTATAGAGACATCGCATGTGAATACATCTACACCACATATTGCATAGATTTAGTGGAAATATGTAGTGCAGACGTCTCCACTTCCAATCATTCACAATGCAACATATAAATATATATTGTGTATACGTTTTCATGCGTGATGTCTTTACATGTGAAGACATTTACAACATATGTTGCAATGTTATAGTGGAAATACGTGGTGTAAATGTCTCTATATCCACATAATGACAATACAACATGCAAATGTATGGTGCATATGTTTTCATATGTGATGTCTCTACATAAAGAGACATAACATATGACTTATATACTTCATATTGCAATGTGGTAATGGAAATACATAGTGCAAAGGTCTTCACATGTGATGCACACACCACATATTTCTACTATAACATTACAATATATGTTGTCAATGTCTTCACATACGACGTCTCCACGTTTATAGACATCACGTTTGAGGAAATCTACAATATACATTTACAAGTTATATTTTAAATGTATGGTCTAGATGTCTCAATATAAGATGTCTTCGTACATGTAGAGACATTTCCATATTAGCCCGGAGAAGGCATGTACTGTAAATGTCTCCATACATGTGAAATCACTTCAACATTAGCCTGGGAAATGCATGTACCGTAGATGTCTCCACATAATGATGTCTTTACACACGTGAAGACACTACAATATTAGCTTAGGGAAGACAGCTTAGACATGCACTATATAGATAGATGTCTCCACACATATAAAAACATTACGATATCAGCTCAAGAAAGACACGTATCGCAGATGACTCCACATATGATGTCTCTACACACATGGGGACACTACACTATTAGCTTGACGAAAGCATGCACTTCAGATGTCTCCTCATATGATGTCTTCACATATGATGTTTCCACATATACATACATCACACACGAGGACATTCACACCTACCTTTACATATTATAGTTTGAATGTGTGATATAGACACCTCTACATATGATGTCTTCACACAGTGTCGTATTAGCCTAAAGAAGACGCATATCAAAGTTATCTTCACACATGGAAACATAACAGTATTAGTCCCGAGAAGACACATACTATATATGTCTTCACATATGATGTCTCCACACAGTGTCGAGATGGTGTGGGGTGGTATGTAGTAGGTTTACCAAAGGAGGGGAAGACTGGAAAGAAAAGAAAAAGAAAAGAAAAAAGAAAAAAGAAAAAACCCAAACTTGTAGTACATCTCACAGAGAGAAGGGACAGCTGAAACCCCCAGAGACAAACAGACAAAGTAGAGAGAATTGAAGATCTCTTCTCTGTTTTTTCTTTCCATTTTTATCGTTTTCTGCCCTTTAGTCCCCCATACATCTTCTTCTTCTCCTTCCTTTTTGTCTTTCTCCTTTCCATATTTATATATATATATATATATATATATATAGAGTATATTTTTTCCGTCATTTTTCACTCCACTGTCTCTTTCAACCCCTACCCCCTAATCCCCACCCCGCCTTTGCTGCATTTCAAAGTCGCCTCTATATACTCTTGATTCTGATTCTCTTGGTTTTGATTCCAGATCGCCATTAATGGCGATCTCTTTCTTGTTTTCTCTGTAACCGCTACTTGTTTTACTGTTAAGTTTATACATTTCTTTTTTGGGGGGTGTGTGAGTGATGGGGCAGTGTTACGGTAAAACAATCCCTACAGGAGGAGGGGACAGCGACCGGTATAGGCCGTCCACCACCACCACTAACGTTGACTCTAATATTAACGATGGAGGAGGAGGAGGAGATGGTGGAGATGGGGGAGAGTCTCATGTACCTTCCGTTAAGAACACTCCAGCTCGTTCTTCAAATCCATGGCCAAGTCCGTATCCTCATGGTGGTCCTAGTCCGTTACCTGCTGGAGTTTCGCCGTCTCCAGCTAGGTCGACACCTGGGAGGAAGTTTTTCAGGCGGCCGTTTCCGCCGCCTTCTCCGGCTAAGCATATTAAAGCGTCACTCGTGAGGAGGTTTGGTCAACCCAAGGCGCGGAGGGAAGGGCCGATACCGGAGGATGCTACTACTGCTGGTGTTGATAGTGATCAGAATCAGGTGTCGTTGGATAAGAATTTTGGGTATAATAAGAATTTCGGTGCGAAATATGATTTAGGGAAGGAAGTTGGGAGAGGTCATTTTGGTCATACTTGCTCTGCTAAAGGGAGGAAAGGGGAGCTTAAAGATCAGCCTCTTGCTGTTAAGATCATTTCCAAAGCAAAGGTTTTAACTTCTCTGTTTTTCTTGATGCATTCTTGAAATGTTTTCGGATTTTAATTTCGGTTAAACCGCCTTCTGTTCTGTTGTATATTCTTGTTCTTGTTAATGTTCATTGAAGCATTGATATGCTAATGACAACATCACAAATCCGTTTTTAGTGTGTGAATAGTAATTATTTTTCAGGAATCAAAAGAACGTTTAGGAGGATATAGTGTAGTTATTTGGCCTATCTATATTTTTTGAGCTTTTGCTTTTTCTTTTCGTATAGTTCTTTTGGCAAGGTGCCTAAGTGGTTGTTTATGCCTAGATAGTTTCCAGATAATTCATGTTCCACCGATAAAGATTATGCTTCGTTTTGTTGAAGAATGTGAAGGAATAAACCCAGCAAATTTTACGAACGAAGCGTAAGAACGTGGTTGGGGAATGTATCAGTGTCTGATGCGCAATATGCTTGTGTTCTTTTGCTTCGATGATCATAGAAGCTGGATTTGATTATGTTTGTTTGGCTGGTGTTGAGTCTTGGGGACATTGGTTAGGGATAATTTATTTAAACCTGGTTGTGACTGAAAAATCTTGATGGAATACCTTCACAATTTGTGCCCTCAGGGCATAAGGAAGTTTCGGAATGGAGGGCTAATGTTTTCGGTTACGTATGTTGGGATGATCATGCTCATTTGTTTCTGATTTTGCAGTATTTGTTCCTTTAGTAAGTTACGTAAACTTCTAAAAACGACCATATATTGTCTGATCATTTTATCCAAGAAGTTTACCATACTGTACATCTACGCTCTTCGCTATTAATGTGGTTGATGTAGTTAGAATTGGGTGCGTAGTTACGTACTGTTTTGGTCATGTGATGGATTCAGAAACTTGTGCCTTACCTAGAGAATATTTCTATTGAAATTATCTTTTGTTAGGGAGTGGACTCCGACTCATAGCTCTTAATGACAATAACAGAATAATAAAAGGGAAAGGAAACAAAAAATAAACAGTGTTGAAACACTGAAACATATAGTTTACGTGGTACGGTCAAATGACCTAGTTCCACGGGCGAAAGGAAACAATTTTTCTGTAGTTGAGAATGAAATTAAAACTCTTCTAAAGCCCAAATACATAAAGCCCAAACATTAGGCTATAGGCGATATGAGTATATCTTAAATGATACATCTCAGTGTTGCATCTAAAACAAAAGACTAAAGGCCTTATTCAACACCGATCAAAATTAGCGATGTGATATTGAGTTCAACACCGATCCTCAGGCTTTTACATGTTTGGCAAGGATGACCTCCGGAACACGTAAACCGATATGGTGAGCTTGTTATAGTTGGGTGGATAAGTACTTCAATGTTTGGTTCATATTATGGGTACTGGAACCTGTTGC
Source organism: Gentiana macrophylla (assembly GCA_026214975.1). Lineage (NCBI taxonomy): Eukaryota > Viridiplantae > Streptophyta > Magnoliopsida > Gentianales > Gentianaceae > Gentiana > Gentiana macrophylla. Next base: position 7,750,159 of record CM047814.1, on the reverse strand, counting down.
ATTAATTAGAGACCAAAAGTTATCTTGAAATTTAATGTTCCATAACGTCTCAAGCGCATAAAATTTTACGCGATTTGAGGGCGCGTCACCAAATTTTGGTAACTCTGACCCAGTGCCAGATATTTTTGTATCTCATGAAAATAAATATGTTTCAGTTTTCTTTGTTAAATTGTCTGTCAGAATTTTCAGAAGCTTTGCATTAATTATGACTTACTAAGCTTTGTATTGCAGATGACAACGGCAATATCTATTGAAGATGTACGTAGAGAAGTGAAATTTTTGAAAGCTCTATCCGGCCATAGGAACTTGGTGAAATTTTATGATGCTTGTGAGGATGCTAGTAATGTGTATATAGTAATGGAGTAAGTTCTTTGTCTGCATCTCCACCCCCCTCCCCCCTCCCCCTCCCCCTGCCTTGATTTTGGGTTAGTTTTGTCAATAAAGAATACTACTTTAATTGGAATGCCGTTTTTTTTTCCTTTCTGCCGCAAACGTTACTTTTATATATATATAACCGAGTGCTGCTGTGTGGTTGTTGGTAATATTCACTACCTTCCTAATTCCTAGATAATCTGCATTATGAGGTTGCCCACTTTTGTGTATATTCCCCTTTCTTTTCCTACCAAAGGCAATTTCTTTCTTTTTTGGTAAGCCTTTTACTATTGTGACCCAAATTATCTTCTGTCTTTAGGTTATGTGAAGGTGGAGAACTCCTTGACAGAATATTGTCTAGGTAAGTGCACGTACTGTACTGAAGAACTTCAGTTGCTTGACATTAGGTCGATTGAATTGTTAAACCTGCCATTTATTCAATGCAGAGGTGGTAGATATACTGAAGAGGATGCAAAACTCATTATTGTTCAAATATTGAACGTAGTTGCATTTTGTCATCTCCAAGGAGTTGTACATCGTGACTTGAAGCCTGAGGTTCTTACTTTGAACCCTATCATTTGATTTTTTTGGTAGATTGCTCACTTTGGAAAGGGACAAATCCTTCGTTCCCTGATTACTTTTCTTGCTACGTGGTTTGTTATCTTGCAGAATTTTCTTTTTACCTCTAGAAGTGAAGATGCTGATATGAAGCTTATTGATTTCGGCCTTTCTGACTTCATTAGGCCAGGTAATGCTACGTAACTTGCTTATTGTTACTGTTTCTGACTTCTGGTTAAATAGTTTAAATGGTTGAGAACTATTTCTCTTACCTCCAGTTATTTTCGTTACTGGTCTCTTAATTGCTCGTGGATTTTCGGACTGTCAATTGCACTTGTAAAAGCCTGGAATTGCATTGAACTTCTATCTAAGCTTTTTGGATAACTTTAGCATAAGAACCGACAATTATAGAACAGCCCACGTTTTATTTTCTCACAATCCTGTAAACCCTTGCTCCACTGTTGCTTTGCCTAACTGTACTTTACGAGGTTGAGTACAGTCATGGTATTACAAAAAGTTCTGGTTTATCTGTATATATGAAGAACGCTGCAGGTTCTTTCCTGCTCTAAGAATAAATGGAGTCATGCTCCTTTGTTTTGTGTCAGACTATATATTACACGACCACTACTGTAGTCCTTGAAAATGATCGTGTCTTGTTGTCTACTGAAAGATTTTGGTTGGTTTCATATTGATTTTGGTGACAATGGTTTCTTTATAATCGTGGGCCAACTCATGTGGATGAGTAGTTTAAATTGGATGTATGTTGGATGTGTTTAGGCCATTGTAGCATACTAGACAAGAAATGATAATGTCGGTTTAAGTTGTTCTTTAAATCACGTGGAAGTCTTAGTATACTTCACCTAACTTTGTTGTCCAGAATGTTTGCTTATTCTTTCTTATACGTTCGAGTTTATGCAGATGAGAGACTTAATGATATTGTTGGAAGTGCATATTATGTAGCACCTGAAGTACTCCATAGATCTTATAGCTTTGAAGCGGATATTTGGAGCATTGGTGTCATTACATTTATCTTATTGTGTGGAAGCAGACCATTCTGGGCAAGGACTGAATCGGGAATTTTTCGGTCAGTTTTGAGAGGTGATCCTAACTTTGAAGATGTCCCTTGGCCTTCTATCAGCCCTGAAGCCAAGGACTTTGTCAAGAGGCTTTTAAACAAGGACTACCGGAAAAGAATGACTGCGGCTCAAGCTTTAAGTAAGTGTTTGGGCTATTTACTTTTTTAAAGCATGATTTACTCTGTAAGACTGTTAAGGTGATATCTAATATCTCATATATACTCGCATATTCACGAATCAGCCTTTTAATATTTTCTTTTATGTCTAATAGTTTCACGTTATTTAGTGTCATTTCCTTTTTGACGTGCAAGGTTGCTGCTCTGCTTTCTTATTAATATGGTCGTTACCCTTTTCAAACAGTTTCGCTCCAAGCTTATTATAGAACCTTTTATCATCTTTACTTATGTTAAGTATCATACTGATTTTATTTTTTCATACACAGCACACCCTTGGTTGCGGAGTGAAAATCACCCTATTCCATTAGACATATTGATCTATAGATTGGTCAAGTCCTATGTACATGCGTCTCCATTCAAACGAGCTGCTCTGAAGGTAAACTTCATAGCCATAGCCCTATTTATTAAGTTGAGCCCTATTTTTTCTATTGTTTTCATGTAGATATGTTGAATATGAGCTATTAATTACCCCCTATCGAGTAGTTTCTATATGAAAGTTTATTTTGTTTTGAGGCTTCAATTTCCCTGCAAATTCGAATGCAAACTTCTTGTTCACGTACAGTTAAATCTGCCTTCCATAGTGCTCTCACGCAAAAAGCCTTGGTGTATACATGTTATCATACCCGAGAATGGTTAATGTTGGCTATGTTTTATGAATACTCCTTACCTTTTTCTAGTTGTCGCCTCACCATACCTTGGATTTTTTTTTGACAACTTTAGGACGTACTACCATTTATACTTGAAATTATGTAAGAACATTTTTTAAAGATGGTCTTCCTTTTCTTTAATTTTTGTTTGAATGTGGGATGTTCTGAGTGTGGGGTGAGGCAGTTGGAAACGTAGGCAGTATCAGCTGGATCCAATCTTTTCATCTGGATCATATGTGTAGACCTGTGGCTACACAGCCTGATGTTTGTGTTTCTCGTATTCTGATTTCGGTAGAGCAGTTAATATCTCTGGTTCAAGTGAAAATACACTTGCTGGCAGCCTGATGTGATATGGACTTGCTAATTACTCTGTGTTGTTAATTCTATATTCTTCTTTTTTAATGTTTTCTGTTGTCTGTGCAGGCACTATCAAAAGCATTAACGGAGGACGAATTGGTATATCTTAAGGCTCAATTTATGCTTTTGGAACCCAGCAGAGATGGGCGGGTTTCTGTGGATAACTTCAAAATGGTTCGCATCTCAATTTTCCTTCTCTGCGCTCTCATAGTAGTACTAGCCGTAGCTTTTCCGAAGAGATTGAACCCATGATCTCCTGCTTTAAATTGCCGTATCACAATAACGCTTAAGCTGTCTTTGAGAAATGTCCTTTATACATTTAGAGAAATATCATTTATACATTTATGTAGTCTGTTAATGCAGCTTGTATCATCACTTTCCTGTAATTTTTGTCCTTAGCCTTATTCATGTAATTCTAACCATCAGAATATCACAGGCTCTTCTACGAAATGCAACAGACGCTATGAGGGAATCAAGAGTGCTAGATATTCTCAATTCGGTAAGGGTTTAATGGTTTCTTTTTTTCAAAATTCTTTTTTTTGTCTTTTACATACAGCACACGGTGTACTTTTGTCTTTTCATACGGGGAATTTTACTGCAGAGACTTTTGCTCCAATCATATCATGGCTTGTATCCTACTTCTTCCGTCCCTTAAAAAGTGTCACATTTTGCCTTCCGTAAATATTAAGAAACTTAATAAATCTATTATGTTTTGCTATTGCACGGACAGAAATGCCCCCTTATTCAATGCTTTATTTTGGATGATGAAAGGATTATAGGTAATTAATGAGTGAAAGATTAGGGGTATAGTTGAAAAAGAGTAATCAATAATGCATTGGTTTTGTTAAATGACACTTTTTAAGGGCGAGTACCCTTTTTTAACCTGAACCGAACCTCTCCTTTTTAGTAGGTGGGACACTTGTCTTGATATCATTAGCGCAAGTGATAATACCACAAATACAATAGAGAGTCTCTGCAGTATAATTTCCATATTTACACACACATGCATCTGTGTGTGCTTGTATGTGGAGATACTGTCCAGGATTCGCAATATGTAGCGGTTTCTTGTTGTATTGATTCCTGAATGGACTTGTACTTTTCCGATTGTTTCTAGATGCAAGCGCTTTCTAGTCGGAAGATGGATTTCGAAGAGTTTTGTGCAGCTGCAATCAGCACATATCAGCTAGAGGCTCATGAAAGATGGGAATATATTGCTAACACAGCATTCCAGCATTTCGAAGAAGAGGGTAACCGAGTGATATCTGTCGAAGAGTTGTCCCGGGTACGTGTTTATTGAATTTACAGTCCACTGCATGAAAGCATCTTGTATATGTATAGGGTCCTGAGAAGGGCTGTACCATTTAAAACATATTTTGCAAATTCTCAACATTTATGACATTTTTTCAAGTTTCTTGTCCTGGTTCGTTTATCATTTCCATGTTTGCCGCCTCGTGTTTCTTGTTTGATACCTAATGAAGTTCATTCATTCCTTGAATTGAAATTGTGAATTGCAGGAGTTGAATTTAGGGCCAACAGCTCATTCAATACTAAGAGATTGGATAAGAAGTGATGGGAAACTGAGTTTACTTGGTTACACCAAATTTTTGCATGGGTATACCCTTCGTACTTCGAATACGCGACGCCATTAGAGAAATTTGCAGCAGCCCTTGTTCTTCTTCTTCTTCTATTCTTCTATTCTTCATCCACCCTTTTGCTTTTAATATTTGTTGAATAGATGAATGAAATAGTTGGTGGTCAATATTCTTGGAAGGGAATTTTTTTTTTTTTTTTTTGATAAAAAAAAAAAAAAAAACAAGAGAATGTAGTAGTGAGATGGATTTGGTGGTGGTGTAATTGGTAGGAATATGTAGCATTGGTGTTCTCTTTTCCTACCCTTTTGGAATGATAATATTATGTTGTATGTTGTTGTAGGTGGGTGGATGATGCATTGTCTTTTTAGATTAACTTTTGATTTAATTTGGTGTAGATTTTTTTTTTTTTTTTTTTTTTTGGAATTTTCTTGAATATATACCATGAAAGATTAGGAACATTTTTCTATTTATTTTCATAATCTTTGCTTCTATGTAATTTTGAATCTTATATTTTTTTCAAGTACGATTGCAGCAGTTGTTAATGACAAATTGACACCACAAATTCATAGCGGATTTACTTTCGGGGAATTACAGAGACATTCGACTTCAAAAATGTCGAATCTGTGCTCAACTTTGGACTATGTAGAGGTTGAAGGTTTGTTTTTTACTTGTGTAAAGTCGAATCAAGACCAAAAGTGGTGCCATTAAGGGGAAATTTTTAGGTAGCACACTGCACTCGTGAGAGACACATCTACATTAAACGTAATCGTGGCGCGGGATCGTAACTACACACCACACAAACAATTTGCGATCCGATCTCGCCTGATTACGATTGTGTGCGAAGATATATCTACGCAGTGACACACTACCTAAAAATTTTCCGCCATTAAGTTATCTCCGGCAACCCTGTCACGTCAGTGTATTAAACAAGTATGACTTTTTTTTTTTTTTTTTTTTTTTTGAAGGGGGCAAACAAGTCTTTATATGAAGTGATTTGACATTTGAAATTATCTGAATCAACATTTTAAATTCAGTTTAAAAATTAATGGTCCAGATGTTGCCACATCGTCCCTCCCCACGTGTGGAGGGACTAAGGGAAAAATCACCTAAGTTACTACCATATTAATGATCTTAATACGGTAGACTTGCTTGTCTTGTCACTTGTGGGGGATTGCTTATAAATAAAAGACAAAACAATGTCACTCTTGTGATTTATTCGATTTTGTTGATTACTCTTCTGGTATATGATTGTGTTTTAAAAACTACCCAACACCCTAAAAAAGAAAACACCTACCCAACAAGATAGGAGGGTATGATACTCATAACCATATATTTGTGTTACACTTTTATAATATGCGCACTATATTTAGTCCTATGTCATGTGTCATTTTCTTATTGGCTAATAGGTAATAAGATTTTCTTTTATTTTATCATTTTGCATGAGTAGTTAGAGGTGTAAACATGTTATTAGAAGAGATAATTTTTTTTAAGGAGATTAAAAGAGATACATACATTTTCGTTACAATTTTAGGATATTCATCGGAGATACATAGTTGAATAACATATACAGAGTGTATTTAGTCATATATGACGTGTCATTCTCTCGTTGGTTAATGGATAATGACATTTGACATCCTAATCTTTTTAAACAATGTATGTCATTACGGGAGTCAAAGGCAGCCCAAAAAAGCAGCAGATCAATAATGTAATTATCCGTAACCAACAAGAGGGTGATACATCATGGTATACACTTAGAAATTGAGCTGAGCGATAGATTTCATTGATGGATTTGTTTGGCTGTGTACACAGAATAAATACAAAGCTAGTACAACAAGATAAGATTCCAATCTAACAAACTCTCTAGGTGTATCAATCATACAGTGACACCTATACATCCACATGGATCATTCTCATACATACAAGTGTATATATCTTAACACCCCCTCTCAAACTGAATGTGGAAACACTTCCACATTCAGTTTGTCTCTAAATGGTAAGAACTTAACTCCAGTCAGTGCCTTTGTAAATATGCCAGCTGGTTGATCACAAGTAGAAATGTGCTTCACATCCAGCTTTCCTTCCAAGAATTGATTTCTCACATAGTGTACATCAATCTCAATGTGTTTGGTCTTTCAAAGATGTACTGGATTTTGAGCTAGGGACTCTTCTCCTGTGTTATCACAGCAGATAATTGGCTTCCTTTTAACTATGATTCCAAGCTCTGACAGTAGAGACTTCAACCAGGCAATATCTGCAGCAACATGAGCAGACTTCTGTACTCTGATTCTGTGTTTGATCTTGAGATAACATGTTGCTTCTTTGAGTGCCATGTGACCAATGATGACCCCAGATAGATCAAAGTGACACCGCCATGATTTTTTCATCATGAGGAGGACACACCCCAACTCGCATCTCGAATATCCTATGATATCCAGTCCTCCTCCAGATTTAAAATGCAAACTGTATGCCAGTGTCCCCTTTATAAACCTCAACAATCTCTTAAGTGCTTGCTAGTGAATATCTATAGGATCATGCATAAACTGGCTAAGAGAATTCACTATATAGGCAATATCAGGCCTGGTAAATGTCATTTATTGTAGTGCTTCAACAATGCTTTTATATAAGGTAGGATTTTCCATAGGAATACCTTCATCAGGTTCAAAAGTTTGTTACCATTGGTGTCAGAGCTGGTTTCAGGTTGTTCATGCCTAACTTGGTCAGTAGTTGTTATGCATACACCTTCTGACTCAGGAACAATCCATTGGAATCTCTGATTGCTTGCATTCCCAAAAATGACTTACCTCCCCTAGTTCTTTGAGAGGGAACGTGGACTTCAGTAGTGCAATGAACTTCTGAATATACTGACCAGAGTTACCTGTGATAAGAAAATCATCAACATATACAAGAATATACAAAGTAACAGTTCCTTCTTTCAAAATGAACAAGGAGGTGTCTAAAACAGCTTGTTTGAACTCCCATGCTTTCAATTGAGTTCTGAGTTTTTCAAAACCATGCCCTGGGTGCCTGCTTCAACCCGTACAGAGCTTTGTTCAACTTACACACATAATCTGGTTTGGTCTTACTAACAAACCCTGCAGGCTGATGCATGTACACACAGCCTTATAGCCTACCATTTAGAAAGACATTGTTTTTATCCACTTGTTTGATAGGCCAGTGTTGTGACACAACAACAACCAGAAACACTCTGATGGTGCCTGATTTAGCAACTGAATTGAATGTTTCTGTTTAATCTACCCTCTCTTGCTGTGAGTAACCCTTGGCTACAAGCCTGACCTTGTATTTGAGAATGGAGCCATCTGGCTTATGTTTGATCTTAAAGATCCACTTATTTCCAACAAGACTATGATTTGCTGGTGGAGGTACCAGCTTCCAGTGTCTGATTTTGCATAAGAGCAGCATATTCTTCCTGCATGGCTTTTTGCCAGTGAGGGTAAGACAAAGCTTCTGACACAGATGATGGTTCATAAGGGGCATCATGTGCATAGTGCTCAGACACAAGAGTGAACATTTGTTTGGGTTTGTAAACTCCACATTTGGATCTTGTTTACATGGTATGACCAGGGGGCAGGATGAACTATTGGAGGTGGTGAATGAGTAGGATATGAGGTAGGACTAGGTGATGGTGTAGGACTGGGAAATGGTGCAGGATTAAGGGATGGGGATGGAAAGGATGCAGGACTAGAATGAGGTGTGGAGGGACTAGAAGTAGTCATAGGTGTGTTGGGTGTAGTGCTAGGTGTATAAACATGATCATTTTCAGAGATAATAGGACTAGGAATAGGTGAAGAATTCATACCTGAAGATAACACTTGATTAACATCAGAGGCAGGTGTTACTGAGGCGTGGGGAACAATGGAGGCAATGGAAGGACTGATGTCTAGATTGGGACAAGATTGATGTTGTCTAGAGGTAGGGTGCATTGATAGATAGGGGAATTCTATTTCATTGAAGGTGACATCTCTACATATGTACACTCTATCATTGTGATCCATGCATTTGTGACCTTTGTGAAGATGACTAAGCCCCGAATAAACACATTTTTGGGTATGATACTTAACTTTGTGTCCATGATAGGGTCTGAGATAGGGATAACATAAACAACCAAAGGTTTTGATTAGGTTATAACTAGGCTTTTTGTGATATAGGACCTGATAAGGGGAGTGATGATCAAGTAAGGGTGTAGGTAGGATATTAATCAGATTGATAGCATGCATGAAACTATCCCACCAGTATGTTTGAGAAAGGCCTGCTTGAGCTAGTAAAGTAAGCCTTGTTTCTACTATATGCCTATGCTTTCTTTCTGATCTGCCATTTTGAGCATGGATATGAGGACAGGGGTGTCTGAATTGAATTCCAGACTAAGCAAGAAGAGGTGCTAGGTTCCTCTATTCACCTCCCCAATCAGACTTCACAGTCTTGATTTTGGTATTGAACTGATTCTCTACAAGTTGTTTAAACAAAATAAAGGTATTGTATGCTTCTGATTTTAGTTTTAAAGGGTATATCCAGGAAAATATACTATAATCATCAATGAAGTGTATGTAGTAGAGATAACTAAAGGTGGACCAATTGGGGAAGATCCCCAAGGATCTGTGTGAATCAAATCAAGGACATAAGAAGCTTTATTTTAGGAAACATGAAATGGATTGGCATGTAATTTTCCATATTGACAAGCATCACAAAAAGGCATTTGTTCATTAATAGACATATTACATTCTTTCAAGACTTGATTCAAAATCTTAACAGAGGGATGCCCTAATCTCCTTTGCCAAACAATGGCTTGATTATTCTGACTACTAGAGGTGACTAAGGCAGCAGACTTGTTGTTGGAGTGAAGGGAGCTCTGGGATATGCCAAATCTGGTGTGATCGGGTTTAATGGCTTTGACTAGTTGAATCTTGTAGAGGCCATTTTCCAAGGATCCTTCCAGTAACACCTTCCTTGATGCTTGATCCTTGACAAAACATTTAGAAGAGGAAAACTCAATGAGAACATGATTATCAGCAGTCAATCTAGAGACACTAAGTAAACTTTTCTGAATTTTAGGTACATGTAGGATATTAGTCAAGTGAAGATTAGGGTGAAGTGTGGTGTGACTAGTGTGAGCAATATGCATATGATTTCCATTCCTTACCACCAAAGTATCATTACCTTCATACTCAGACCTCAAAGACAAATTACCAAGATCAGAGGTTACATGATTTGATGCTCCACTGTCTGCATACCATCCAGAATCAGTGGACATTTCAGGTGCAGCAAGGTAGGCAGCCATTTGCTTTGAGTTTTGTTGATTTGAGGATGGACTTTGCTGCACATAGTTTTCCTTAAATTTGTGCCAACATTTGTGACTATGTGTCCAGTCTTTCCACAAATCGACAATGAGGCCAAGGGGCCATGGCCCCGATCCCCCCCAAAATCTATTTATTTAAGGGCCCCGCGAAATTTTAACTCAATAGTATATATATATATTGCATTTTCAAAAATAAATATGGTATTAGTCTAATGGTAGCGATCAAGTATAACTTCACAAATTTCGATTCATAGAGGCAACAATAACATATTTTTTTGGTTAACCCACTTTTACCCATTTTTAGAAGGGCCTAAAATAATATTTGGCCCAGCCATTGGACATGGGCGCCTCGAGTAGGTCTTGAACCAGAGTTTCCATTTCTGATTGTTATTTTATCATCCACTTCTTCCTCTTGATATACCTCTTCCACCATTGGATCCCCTGCCCCTCTGTGAGTTGGACTGATTGTAGGATCTCCTGCCTCTGCCTTGTGTAATGAGAGCAGTGTGCTGGTTCAAGTCAAGTGATCCAGGTGGATTAAATCTTTCATTGAGTCTTACATGTGTGATTAATTGGGCCCGAACTTCTGTCCAGGTCATGGACTGCACTCTAGATGTTATGCTTACAATACCAGACTCATATTCTCTAGACAAACCACCCAATGTAGCAAGTATTAACTCAGAACTAGATATAGGATAACCTGCTACAGCTAAACCATCAGAGTAACTTTTCATTAAGGCAAGGTAATCTGGCATTGTTCTTCCTCCTTTTGTAGTTTTAGTAAGAGCATCTTTATACTCAAGAATCTTAGCTTAGGATTGGCTATTGACCAAAGTTTCTAGAGTAATCCATAACTCATGTGCAGTGTTACAACCGACAATTTCTTGAAGTGCCTGTTCAGTCATGGATCCACATAGCCAACCAAGAAGAAGTTGATTCACTGCAACCCATTCATCATAAGCAGGGTTTCGAATACCTGACTGTAAATGAGACATCACTAGACCTAAATTGAGGAACATTGATGGCACATGTGTTTCATATAGATGATTCTCTAATTTATGACCTCTGATTAGTGGAAGAACAGTGTACCTCCACAACAGGTAGTTGTTTCGATCTAGTTTGACTGTAATACTCTGAGACAAACTTGATCCGAATTGGGGTTTAGGAGATAGAATAAAATTTGGTTGTGATGGGAAGCTCGATTGAATGCTCACAGCTGTGGAGTAAGGAAATGGTGAGTAACTAGTGAACTGTGGTATGATTATTCCGGTGATCGGAATAGAGGCTGTAATGGTGGGGACGGCGGATTGTGGTGGAGTAGATAAAGAAGCTGAAGCAGAGGTTAACATTGGGATGGTTCCAATGTTGACAACTGATAGTGAACTTGCTGTAGTTGATAATGACGGAGTTACATCGCCGGAAGAAGGCTTGCTCGTCGTGGGAATGGCCGCCATGGCTCTGCTACCAACTTAGAAATTGAGCTAAGTGATAGATTTCATTGATGGATTTGTTTGGTTGTGATACACAGGATAAATACAAAGCTAGTACAACAAGATAAGATTCCAATCTAACAAACTCTCTAGGTGTACCAATCATACAGTGACACCTATACATCCATATGGATCATTCTCATACATACAAGTGTATATATCTTAACATATACGACCCTTAACCAACAAGAGGGAAATACAAGGTATACGACTAACATTTGACCGTGTTTATGTAATGAACTGGGAAAATAAGAAAGTAAAATGAAAGGAAAAATAGTGAAAAGAACTCAATTGAGCTAAGAAGGATGTATTAGCTTTGATAGATCTGTGATTACAGTCAATTAGGCTGTAAGTAGGCTACGGTTGGTAGTTACAACAGATTAACGACTAACTAAGCTGTCTAACTAACTCTACTAACTGCTCTATTAACTGCCTCAACGGCAAATTCAGCTGATTACATGACAATATCCTCCTTAAGGATGCATAAATTTAGGAAACTGAGATCTGATAACTGAGGCATCCTCTCTAGTTGTTGAATCTTCATTTAAGTTGATCCATTTGATCAACCATTGCACCACTGTATACATGCCCCTTTTAATTGCTCTAATCTGCAAAATTGACTCGGGATAGATGGATAATTGGCCATATAATTGACCTATGGTGGCTGAGTGGTGATGGGCACTTCCGGTCCAACATAATTTTTCAATAGAAAGAAATGCAACCTTGGATGAATTCTAGATCCCTGGGCAAGTCCAATCTATAGGCTGCATACCCTATCCTAGCTTCAATGAGATATGGACTATAAAATTTAGCTGCCGGTTTAACATTTCTTCTGAATGCAACTGAATGATGCTTGTAGGGTTGGGTTTTGAGGAAAACTCCGTCTTCTACCTAAAAATATTTGTCTTGTCTACTCTTATCTGCATTGTACTTCATTCTAGATTGAGCCAATGCCAAAATGTCATTCAGTTCTTTAACCATGTGAAGTGAAAGATAATGGGGCAAAACTCCTTAAAAGGATGGAGTTTGGTTTGTAACCATAAAGAGATTCAAAACGAGTCTTTGCAAAGAAGAATGGAATATTGTATTGTTCCAGTACTCAGCCAATGCTAACCAATGTCCCACTTCTTTGGCCTATGAAGACACATACACCTCAAATATATACATCTTCACACACCTCTTGAGTCTCTCTATTTGTCCATCTAATTGAGGATGTTAAGTAAAACTCAATGCCAATTATGAACAGTCTCTTCCAAAGTTCCCCTGTGAAGACTATACAGACATTATCCCTATCACTCACAGTAGAGTGCGGCAATCCATGTAACTTATAAACAGACTGAAAAATGATTTCAGCCACTAATTCAACAATGTATCCCTGAAGTAAAGATTTAGTGAATATGCCTTATATAGTTAATATAACTTCTTTTCCTACACATTTAGGTAAACCTTCTATAAAATTCATGATGACATTAGACCTTGTAGAGTCGGGGATTTTAAGTGGTTGATGAAGACCAGTTGGTTTCCCTTGTAGGTCCTTGCACTGCTGACATGTCAGACATTGTTGGATCATCCTATTAATGTTCCCCTGAGACCAGGCCAAAAGAACATCATACTAACTCTGTTAAACAAGCTTGAATACCAGGATGCCCATCAATTGGACTATAGTGTATCCGGGACAGTATTTGAGATCTCATATTACCATTTATATACCAACATACATCTTGTCCTTGAATTTAAGCACCCATTGTTGGACTGAGTATTCTAGATTAAAAGAGGGGTTAATAAGGAGTACTTGTAACTTGTCCTGCACCCAAGAGTCCCCCTCGTTGCTATGAATCACATGATGGATCCAATCGAATTATTGCAGAAATGGCATGAGATTCATCTTCTACAAATGGCCTTATGGACAAGGCATCAACGACTATATTCTATTGCCCTGCCTGTACTCAGTCTTGAAATACGATCCCATCAGTCTAGTTGCCCCTCTCTGTTGCAAACTGGTGGTAGCTTTCTGATCCAACAAAGATTTCAAACTCTCGTGATCAGTCCTAATGATAAGAAGGACTTGCCTTCTAGATAATGCCTCCGTTTTGTGACAGCCATAATGACTGCCATTAATTCCTTCTCATAAATTTACATGCCCAAGTCCCTACTGTTAAAGGCCTTGCTCAGGAATGCCATGGGCCTCCGTCCTCATTTGGAACTCCTTCAACTCATTGGGATTCGGTAATATCAACAAAAGTTGGATTGGGCATTTCTTCAAAGACCTTGTTTGCACTACTTCTATTAGTAACTTCCTCTCCGTTAAGATTTGGCTTGAAGGTAGCTACTCGCTCAACCTTGTTTGCACTACTTCTATTAGTAACTTCAAAGACCTTGTTTGCACTACTACCAATATTTTTTGAACCAAATGAGCAAGAAGCTGCTTGATTTCTTCAAATATTTGTTCTGAATTTACTCGATATTCAGCCTCACTAACTTTGCACTCTTTAAATCTAGCCTCAGAAGCTTCAAAACTCGCCGTTAATTCAGCTAATTTTGCATATGAGGTCTTCAATCCTGTCGTCAAAACCCTGATATTTTCTTCTATAGATTTGAGTCATGAGCTGTCCACCATGATTGAACGCAATCAGACCTGAGAATCGTCTGCTCTGATACCGATTTGTAATGAACTGGAAAAATGTTAAAGTAAAATGAAGAATATTACAGAGAAAAGAAATCAATTGAGCTAAGAATGGTGTATTAGCTTCGATAGAGCTGTGGTTACAGTCATGTAGGCTATAATTCGTGGTTACAACAGATTAACCAACTAACTAACCGTTTAACTGACTCTACCTTAACGGCTAATTCGGCTAATTACATTACATGATATATAATTGTGATACGAAAATATTGGTGTATAGATTTGAGTTTTGTATGAGAGTCATTTTCCCAATGCATGCTATGACTTGTGACATTAATGTGACGCAAACTTCCAATCGAGAAAGTAATGTCCAATTCAGATCAAATCAATGATCTATCACAAAAGAAGGATACATCATGCATATATCAGATTGAATTGTAAAGGTTGCTTGTTTAATTAGACTATTTGTCCAATTGATATATTCTTACGTAATGTAGGTATGTAGTATTTTTACATGGGACAAGTGCTACATGCATGAGCAAATAAAATATATCATTAATTAATTGTTAGAGTGTCGAGTAAACTTCACACACACATATATATATATATATATACAAGTGTCAATATATATCTCTAACACATATACAAGAGGAAAAATATCAATTGATCTTCATATACAAGTGTCGTGATATGACTGAACCAAAAATAAATCGATGATAAATCCAGGCCGTTACTGCGCATGCAAGCTTCAAGAGAAGAACATAAACGATAAAAGAAGGGGGGGTTTGGTGGTGGTTTAGACTGGACTTGAGATGTTATTTCTCAAGCTGCCTACGTATCCAATGTGTCTATTGGAATCAAGTCTTCGTAGTTCCTTAGGGATGGTTTATATAGAGGAGAGTTATGCCCTAAGGCGGCTTGGGCCTTGTCCTTGTTGGGCTTGGATTGCCGTGTTCCCTAAGAAAAAGATAACTACGATTTAATCCCCTTAATTGTAGGAGATAATTGCGTGTATATTTGAATGTCAGAATCAGAGTATTAAATATGAGGGATTCTTCCCATATTTATCTGATTATCACCTTTGTTGGTCTCAAAGAAAGGTAAAACTATATAGGGGGGGGTAATGACTATAGTGGAGTTTCAAAAACTTTTCTCCTTCTCAGATGGCTCTGATTCAGTTGTTTGATTGATGTGAATTGGATTCACAAACTTGTTGATCAATCTCAATGCTTGATGTTGAAATGTAGCTCTCAGTTTTGAGTTGATCACTTGATATTTCTTTTTCACACACAGATAGAAGGCTTTTCACTTTGTGAGTTTTTGCTCGGATTTATGATCGTTCTTCTTATATATATTTTTTTTTACATCAATGCCTTCTATTTATAGCCTTGATTATCCTTGATTTGAATTTCCGTCCGTTGGCTATATTAATGAGGGGAATAATCCTTGATTTTATTCTTGATTCCCCCTTAATTATATTTTCCTTGATTTTAGTGATCGGATTTTTCTTCAAACGTTTATCAGAAAATCCGTTCTTGATTGATCCTCTATTGATTATGCATTTAATGCTTGATCCTCCGTATCTTCATCATATTTCGAAATCTGATTAAGTAAAGTTTACTTAGCCGTTCTTTGAACGGTCAAGTGATCCTTCTGACTTTGCCGCTTAGATCTTCCTTCACTGCTTTGTCTTCACTCAGCCGAAAGTCAGTTTACTTTGCCGATTCACTGTTTCCTTCATTCTTTCAGTTTAAGGAGAATCATTGTACTTCACTGATCCTTGATTTGTGTGAGATCAGTGTACACCATATTTAAACACTAAGTATCATTACTTGAAACATAACTTAGACTTATCCAAGGTCATCACAAACTTCCTTGGTAAAAAGGCAGACCATAATATCTTCATTGCTTCTCTGCTGGTACTTGGCTGGCTTCACTCTGCCGGAAATCTGTTTTTACTTTGCCGTCCTACCAACTAGTACAATACTTGTCTGACTCAACTTATACAACAGGTCAGACTCTAAGTAAAGACTTATACAGAGAATTCTAACTTATTTCAGGCTTGCTATAACAGCTAGTATAGCCATCATCAAAACATAACAAAATGTTCCTAACAATCACACACGTGGGAAATACGATAGAGGATGGACTCGGGCCGACCTAGGGAGGACGGGGGAGATAGCCGAGCTAGGATCAGCTCGGATTCTGGCGTACATAAGATGTTTGGTCCGAAAAGGACTTAGGACAATCTATAGGGTAGGGCATGGGCAGGTTTGATCACAGGTACAGGCCGACTTGGAGGGGTCGGAGGATGGTAACCGAGCTCATGCGGCTCGGGTACTGGGGGTTCTGGACCTTGATGGAGGCTTTTCTCTATCTTTATTTATTATTGTGCTGATGTGGAGGTGACACGTGGGTAAGGTCGGGTTTCGACATCGTCAAGATATATATATATATATATATATATATATATATATATATATATATATATATAAAATTGGCGTCGTGAAAATAAAAGCTTCAGAGTATACGTGTGTTTTCTCGTTCAATAATGCTATATATACGACAAAATAGAAATAACACATCTTACACTTATTGATTATAATTAATGGAGTCATTCTATCATTGTGTCTTACACCATAATCAATGGTGTAAGATGCTGTGTCTTTATCTTGTTTCATTTTATTGTGGACATAGCTAGACTCTTTTTCATTATACAAAGCCTACCTTATGCGCGTTATGATGAAAAATGATCGATTTGCCTTAGGGTCATTGAGTAAAAGAGGCAGTGGTGTTGTAGTGACAATTTGTCTTTTAAGTTGGGACGTGAAAGTTCAATCTCAATGATCGACTTCTCTCAACAACAAAAAAAAAAAAAAAGAACGTATAAGCAACCTGTTGCAAACTAAACAACTGATTTGTAGCCC
The DNA here is from genome assembly GCA_026214975.1 of Gentiana macrophylla. Lineage (NCBI taxonomy): Eukaryota > Viridiplantae > Streptophyta > Magnoliopsida > Gentianales > Gentianaceae > Gentiana > Gentiana macrophylla. The sequence continues at coordinate 7,733,030 of CM047814.1, read as the reverse complement.
TCGATTTTCATTCTCTACGAAACACTAGGAACAAGACAACCAGACTTTTTAGGTTGAGGCTTTTTTGTGTGTGTGTTGGAAAAACATGGCTACGTCCCAAAATATAAGTCATCCTATAAGTTTTTACACAGATTAAGGAAGTGGTTGAATGTTATAATTTGAAGGTTAATTGTCTAAAATACACCTTGACTATCATTAATTCAATAGTTGTTAAATAATGAAAAATGGTTGGATTGATAATAAATTAAGGATAAGATAGGGAAAAAAATGCAATAAATGTTGCATTGATAATATATAATGACTTATATGCATAGGATATATCAGAAAAATTTAGAATGATAAATTTCAGAGATATATAGAAATGCGGAGAAGACAAAAATATTTCATCAATTAAGTAATGATCTTTTGAAACTTTTGCATAAAGCGAAAACTATTTATCCACTATCGAAATTCACTTGTTCAAATTATATAATTTTTTAGGTCGAAATTACTAATTTTCAAAATTCACAACACGGATATCACAAAAAAATCTTTAAATTCACTGATTTCGGGATTCACTAGAGATTCGATTTTGGGATTGATTTTCGATTTAATTTGATTCACCGTCATTCTTTCGCTATAAAATTACGCATTGTTCTTCTCCTATATAAAAATATTTTAAATAAATCTTGTATCCCTAATTTTCCGGAAACATGATAGAATATTTTAAATAAATCTTGTCTCCGGAAAGTAGAGTACAAATTTTCAACGGGACAAAAGGGGAAAGAAGCTAGTAGTAGTAGGAAACATGAGAAAAAGTCATAATGGCACACGTGGAGCTTAATTAGAGGTAAAAGTCCAATATAGCTTTTCATTTCTTGGATCCCAACAACAACATCAACCACCCAACTGGTCCAAATGCCTATCCACCACAAGATTTAGGGCACCGTTTACGTTTAATCTACCTATCGTTGAGGTATTATAACGAAATTCGATATTTTTAGAGTCAAATTTATATATAGAATTCAACTACGTACTGAGCTTGAAAATAGATTTCAAGTCTTTTTTTATTTTATTTTTTTGTAAAATCAAAATTTACAAGAAATGTGGTGTTCAGAGTCAATCGATTATGAAGTCATTAATAATCTGAATATTTATACACAATAAACAGTACAATTTTGTTTGTCTGAAATTTTAAGGTATCCCAATGGTGAAAATTATAACAAATCAATGCTTCGTATTTTGGCATGCAAACGTGAGGCGTAAAATAGAACAAAATCGATTTACCAATTTATTAGACACAATGTTTTCTATATATCAGAGGGAGATAAAATAGAACAAAATCGATTTAGCTTCTGATTTACAACAAAATAATTTCTTATTCATCCAGAAATAATTCCTTTAAGAAATATACCATTTTTTTCAAAAAAAAAAAAAAAAAAAAAAAAGAAAAGAAATATAATATAGTCACCGTATCGGATTTAAACGTCCCTTTGGGACATAATATGCTTGAATGTACTCATTTGCTTCTTCGATCAGTAGTCTCAACCTGTGCCAAAAATGAATTTCTTTTCCTTCAAAGAGCTATGCCTATGCATTCCTTAATTACTTTCCATATATATGCCACACGAGATAGATGATTCACATGATACGAGTATCATGGAGTGCGATTGCGCGCCTAAAAAAATTTGCCAAGATACATGGATGTCGATCTCTAGATCCAGAAACCTCGAGGTATCTCGTAATCAAAAAGACGGTGCCACTGAGTTTCTTCTTGCCTTTTTTTTTTTTTTTTTTTTTTTTTTTTTTTTTTGTTGCAAATTTTACAAAAGCCATCACCGATCACTCTAGAGCATAGTTTCCGGCAGTAGCTAGAGAGCATTAATTATGGAGTAACTTCCAGATGATGTGATTATTTATATCCAAACGGACCAATATAATACCGTAAAATAAATCCTAGGAAAAGACGGTAATTAAGTAAGACTACCATTCTGCTACAAGCTAGTTCTCGATATTCAGGATCAACATGTCAGACTAATCCGGAGGGTGTAACTCGAACTCGGACCCCAATTAAGGAAGAATACCAGTCCCAGTGTGTTCGGATCCACATATATGTCAAACTAATTCGGGGTTTAACGTACGGGTCTAAATCTCTTACTCGGGCCATTAGGTTAAAAGTCTAACTCAGAGTAACATCGAACATGTTCTAAACAGTACGTACGTATGGACACATTCTCAAGCCATTAATTAGTCATTTGAACCGATTCGCTCGGTTTTGTTGCTTCTTGTTGTTTGGCCAAGTAATTAAAGGGTTAAATTATGGGTTTCAGTATCTGCTTTTGAAGAAAGATTACTTATTTTTGTCTTTGTTCTCTATTAATTTGACCCTCTACTTTGGTTAATCCGGTTGTGTTTCCACCGGATCTGGTTTTCCGGTTGTATCGATCTTCCGGTGTTAATCCAGCTTAGCTAGTGTTCTGGAGGAGGAAAAAAGGGGAGAATTTCCAGAAGAAAAAAAAAATAACACATTCATTTAGCAGAGGCTCATGTCCTATACTATCAGCTAGGCTAGCTACAACCTAGCTATGCTCAATATTTTTATTATGAGTTCATATTAGCTAAAAATAACATGTTTTAGAGCTTTTAATAAAGCACAAAAAACAAGAAATGGATTGTAAATCAATGTCAAAATCCAGATCTGAAAATATGCAGAAAAAGACAGATCCAGAACTATTGATGATGGTTATCATCATGACACTAATCATCAAAAACCAAAATCCAAAAATAAAAATTAAAAGCTCCACTGACGCAAAACGCTAAATACAAAAAGTAAGCAATGATGAATCACTTTTTCTCAAGTTTAATACGAAACCAATCAATTACCAGATCTTACGTACATCGTACCTTCGATTTAAGACGATATCTCTGCAGCTATAAAGCTTAAAGCTTCAAAAAATAGGCAATAATCTGGAGTTAATTGGGGGAATGAAGCCTGGTCCGACGACCCCGACGACCATTACAATTAGCTGTAGCTAGATCTGGAAGTCCTCGAGCCAGACAACATTCCCTCAAAAATGGAAAAAAATAAAAGAAACAAGTTTCTCCTCTCGATCGAGCAACATAGAAATGAGAGAATTCATACTTTTGAAGTCAGAAAACGTGTGATGATTACAGCTGTGAAGAAGAAATTAAAAAAGGAAAAAGAAGCAGATAGCTTTTTGTGTGGAAGATGACTTTGGATGCTAGCTATATTTTGCAGCTAAAAGTTAGGAAGAAAGAGAAAGAAAGAGGGGGGTAGGGGGTGGGTTGTTGTGGGGACTTTATGGTGAAAATGATAAATGCAATGATGCCCCTTTGAACGCGGGAATTTCTATGTCCCCACTCCTTTATTAGGGTTTGTTTTTTTGTCCAATAAAAAAAAAAAAAAAAAAAAAAAAAAAAAAAGGAATTGGAATATATTTTATCTACATCAATTATCAATTGAATTTTTTTTTTCTTTGAAGTTTCACCGCTCTTTCTCTAGAGCGATACGCATAGCTAGCGACTATTACACAAGGTGGAAGAATTCCATACTGTATTGCCTACAAGCCGTGTAGGCGGCGAAGACTCTCTCTAGTTAGGTGGCGAGCAGTGATATTTTCATGTCTTTTAATAAAAGATAATGAGACAGAAGAAAAACAAGGTAGCAAACGACGACGATCTTCAATAATACAAACAACCGGCTAGACCACAGATTGCGAGTCCCCTTCAAACACCACACTAAATAACCTATAGAATAACGTAAAATATAGCATGTTAGACAATTGAATACCATACTTCCTTCGAGTCTTTTTTAAATGGTGTTATGAATTTATATTTCCGCTGCAGTCCCGGATAAGTCCTCATATTGATTAATTGATTTCTTTCATTCCTTAAAAGACACATGTTAACGGTGATTTTTACGGTTTATACGACTTTATTTCTTAGCAATTTCCTTTGTGTTTTATTACTTTTTATAGAAAATTAAGTGTTTAAATGATTTATTGAAAGAATGCGTATGGGAATGATTTGAATGCAAAGTTGAGCTAATTTCGTGATTTTATTGGTAATTATCTATGGTTTTACACTTTGCGTGTTTTTATGGTTTTGTAGGTACGCGAACATGTCATAAAAGGAGATCTAAACGGAAGGAAGGAGATAAAGATGAGATTGGATTGAAGATTCAACCTGAATTTTGAATGAAGTTGAACCAGACGAGCGTTCGATACTCCGTCCAGATGGACGGGCGTTTGAAGATCCGGACGAGCGTCCAGAGGAGCCACCTGATTCAGAGTATTGAGATTTTTGTTGAACGAGCGTCCAAATTTACATAGGACGGGCGTCTGATCAGACTCGGCCCGACTCGAAGAAGTTCATACAAGCTGGACGGGCGTTCACCACGCTAAACGGGCGTCCGGTCCGCCGCCTCAGCTAAACCGACATTGAATCCTATAAATAGTCGCGTTTTCTGAACCCTAAAATATATATAATTCGATCCCTGGCCGCCCCAGGCCCCTTTGGGGGTGCCTTTGCTGCGTTTTTCTGTTCCCAATAACATCTTTTCATCTACTTTTTATTTATATACCAACGATGAGTAGAGGCTAGGCGATTTGAACAAGCTTTGTGAAGCCATCTCTGCAACATCTTGATTTCTTCTTTGGGATTGTTTTGTGAGTTTTAAATAAAGTTTGTTTCTTTATTATGTTCATATTGTTATGCAATTTAAATTGAGAGATGGTTGCGATTTGATGTTTAACGTTTGATGAGAATCGTTGTTAGACTTAGATCACCGTAGTAAGGATTAGATTTTTAACCTAAAAATAACGAGAGTTGTTAGTTAATTTCTAGGTTGCTAGATTGAGAAATCTTACACCTTTGCTATGAAAGCGTTAATCTTTAAGATCGTGAGATGAGAGATTAATAGGCGAATTATCTAAAAGATTAGGAATTCATACTTTTGATAGGTGAACCACAATCTTCATTAAATCTTCACTAAACAATCTAAAAAGGAAGTTGAGGTTGCGAGATCGGTGGATCATTGCTTGTTCGTTTTCAATTTATTTGTTATCATCTTAGTAATTTTATTATCTTTTTAGAATAGAGTTATTTTCATTAGTTTGGCTCAGAATTATCTTTCCCGGCTTTGGATTCTAGATCCTCCTGTCCGCTTTATTGTTTTCGCTTTTTTAGTTCTGTTTTGTTTTATTTTTCGTGACAACTTTAGAGAAATTAAGAACTAGACTAACCTCGATTCCCTGTGATTCGACTCCGGTATCAACCTCTATACTACGATCCCTGCACTTGGGTAAACCGGATTTATTTTATTACTTGTTTGTTTTTCATTAGATAAAATCCGAGACAAGCTTTTGGCGCCGTTGCCGGGGAATCAGTACGGTTAATTGTCTAGTTTTATTAATTTTTCTGTTACTAACTTTTCGTAGGTAGTTTTCTTTTTCTGTTTCCGTAGCTTTTTCTGTTTCTTTATCTTTTCAAAAAAAAAAGGAGGGTGAAATCGGGAGCCAATGATCTTTTGTCATATCAATAGGATTACCGTCGCCCACTCTCCATCTGGTGCATGCCACGTAATAAAAGATCTTTTCCAAATCAGAAGGCCTCTCCAAATAGCCGAGGGATGATTAGTAATAATAGCTTCGGTGAAGTCATTTATATCAAAACATTTTCCTTTAAGAACTCTAGCTAATAAAGATTGAGGGTCATGTGGAATACGCCACGCTTGATTCGTAAGAAGGGGTTTTTTTAACTGGCAACATTTATTATTAAAAAAGAGTTTTGCCGGGAGCTAAACAAAATCCAAGAGTCAGAACCGATTACATCAAAATGACAATAACAACCAAGCCTAAAAACTCACCAAACAAGAGACCTGCACAATAAAACTAGGAAGAAAAACACAATCAAGTCCCCATAGAACACCTAGCTAGAGCTATCAATTCGAATAACATTGAACGGGTTAGATCTCCAACTCTCTCAAGTTACACCTTGGCCTCCTTTCCTGTCTAGAATCTGTTGGAAAAATTAGTAGTGTTGTACCGGTTTGCTAATTTTTCATGAATTGAACAACATAAAATTGTAGAAGCATGTTGCCAATCAATAGGAGCACATAAGAACAACTTTATTCACATAGAATTACTGCAATATATTCGAAACCAAAAAAATGCAGAAAGCAAGAGTAAAAATTAAAACTTATTCGTTAGACTGAGGCGTGTTGAACACTGTCCTTAAGACATAATTTCCCCGACTAAGGTGCACACGGTTTATGGCAATACGTCTCCTAAGATACAACAGTCTTTATCTCTTCTAGTTGTTGCACTTCAATGTTGCTTCAGAGTTCAGTTCGATTGTATTTAGAATTTTCCCCGTTGATCTGGCCCAAAAATATTAATATTAGCCCAAGCCTGAACCGAGCCGAGCCGAGCCGAGCCGGACGGCGGCGGCGCGTGTGGAGTTTTGAGTCAACAAGCATCTACGTCTTTCCTCCTTCACAAAATTCTCTTGCCCCTTGGGGCTTGCCTCTTAATGAAAATAGTGAGTATCTGTGATTTCCATTATCTGTGTGGGACAAATGGAACACACTTCCTTTACCCACATAAATTACTCTACCTTTAGGCATTGATTTCTTATTAATTCGATATCGGAATCGAATGATTCAAAAGCCTAACATCAACTACTATCTTAGTAATTTCCAAAACTGATTTTAGCTCCTAGAAATTCATTCCGCAATTCATCGAAATCCGGGCCTGAAGTTGATTGTTCGTCACTTACACTTAAACCCATTTCGGAGCTAAAATATCATAAAGTTCCAACAGAATCCACTGAAAAGATAATCGTGTAATGTCGTCAAAAGTCTCATCCACAATTCGTAAGAAAGGGCTTTACTGTAGCACTCAAGATCTTTAAAGCCAAGCCCTTCCTCTACTTTCTTTTTGCAACATACTGACCACTATTTTCAGTTAATTTATTCTTTAGCTTGCGCACCTCAAGTTTTAAAAGAATCAATTTTGTATCTTATCCGGCTTAGAAATACCTTACCCTAATAGCTAGATGAGTACTATATATATATATACTAGTGAAACGGGACTCCGTGCAACGCACGGAGTACCCATGCTATAAGTTTTAACTTATTTGACGATATTAAATACGAAGAAATGTAGCAAGTAACGAACCGTTCAGAACGCAAATTTTAAGCGCAACAATGAAAAATAAAACATTTTACGTCGATCTCCTTTCGGATACCACAACCTACCACACAACTCTACCCTAGTCAACACACTCTTTCTTATCTACTACACACATTATCAATCACCCAACCGCACCCTATCCCAACATTTTTTAACACTCACCTATCCAATCCTACCTGACCATGCCTTACACCAAATTATCTTACCACATATTATCTTACCACACCACCCTATATTACGTACTTTATTCAACCTACCAAACTTTACTTAACTTACGCCACATCATCCAACCATACCATACATCACCGCATTACATCTCATACCTCGCCTCACCTACATTAACACACCCTACCGCACCCTACCTCTCTACCTACCTACAAACCTTAACCTACCTCCCAACCTACATATTAATTCACTATCCTAGCTAAGTCTATTACACCCTATTTTATCTCATCCCACCCTACCTTACCTTACCCACCACCCCATCCTACTCTACTCTACAACTCCCTACCCTACCGTGCCCACCACCCATCTTACTATACCCTACCCTTCCCACCACCCAAACCCAACCCACCCCACCCACCACCTACCTAACAACACTTTCCTCTTACACACCACCACGTGTTTTATCGATTTTCATTTCATTCAATCCGATTTCATCCTGGTCAATTTTCATTTTATGAAAAAAAATTTAATTCTACAATGTCTGGCCTTATAAAACCAGACGGTCCAAAATAACAAAAAGGGCCGAAACACAAAAACCAACAAATGAGAGTAGAAGAGATGATTTTTTGGTGGTTTATACAGCTGAGGAGCCGAGAGAAAAAAAGAGGGTGCCACGTGGCATACCCTTTCCTTTGTTATTTAGATAGGAAAAAAAAAAAGATATGTTTTTTTACAAAAAAAAAATCCATTTCAAGAATTTTAATATTTCATGTAATCGTCAAACCAAATATTTTTAAGAATGAAATAAAGATCGTGTAGGCAACATGTCGTTGACTTATATCTTGAAAATAGTCATATCGCCGTGTACAAACGATATGTTTTTTATAATATTTCATGTAAACGTCAACAAAAATGTTTTGGCATGATACAAAAATCGTGTCGGCAACAAGTCGTGGCCTTATATTTTGAAAATAGTCATACATTTGCAACATATATTCACACATTAAAAGGTGATACAATTGAGTCCTCCAAAATGGAACAATTAAACTCAAACCATTCTTCTCAAAAAAAAAAAAAAAAAAACTTTTTCAGGTGGGCATCACCATGAATAAAAATATAAAAAAAAAAAAAAAAAAAAAATTTCAGCTTTTCGGGGTGATGAGCGATAAAAAAAAACTTAACCAATAAAAAAACAAATGTCAACAAACAACAACTTTTCCTTCTTATTAGTATAGGAATATATATATATATATATATATATATATATATATATATATATATATATATATATATATATATATAGTTGATCCAAACCGTCATCTCTGACCATCGTCCCTAACTAGCTTTAGCGGAACTTGTCCAATTAATACATTTACTAGTGGCCTGTGACGTGCGTTGCACGATTTTGCCCTCGTTTTTGTTGTGTTTTGTGTCTACAAACATATACCGCCTTATTGCCCGACTCCTCCTTCTCCACCACCTGTTAACCATCATGTAACCTACTATGTAATTCCGTTGAAATGTAATTCCGTCCATTTCAACGTAATGATGGAATGATGCGATGCATTAAGAGAAAATCAGATACATCAACTTGCATTTGTAAAAAACAATCTCAGAGAAGGTACATGTATTCTTGCTTGAAAGTCAATAGCAATAAAGCTGGAAAGTTGTTAAAAGAAAGCATAGATGCATAGAAGAATACCACATCAGAACTCTCAAGACCAAAATGGTCCTCGTGAAACCAGTCCTCACATAGTGCTCTTCACATTCCATTAAGGGCATAAAAAGAGTCCATAATTTTCACATTATCCAAAACATTACTAAAAATATCACAGAACACTCTTAATACATAAAAAGACCATTCTGTCCCCTGTTTCCAGTAGTAGTACACTACCACAAGTACATCAAAATACCTCAGAAGCCCTTTTTAGTGAGCTGGGTGCGACAATGCTGAAAGAGCACGATGAGCATGTGGCCTGGAACGACACGCGCAATGTCTGGATGTCAAGTTAAGACAACCACCGATGATGAGAGGAATGTCAACCTGGACACGTATGGAGCGCAGGAACGAGTCACATGTAGAGCCCGAACAAATTTGGAGGAGGCCGCGTGCATTGGCGATGTTTAGGTTTATGAGGCCTTCTTCAGATTTGTTCTTCACGGATTCCCACATAGAATCGGTGTTAGAATGTCGCTTTCTCTGACGATCGGCTATGAGCTAATGAGTACATATCTCTGCCTCAGTAATGTTCGGCAAGTAGTATATAGCTCAGGGTTCTTATATGAGGCAATTGTTTGCTAATGCAACGACACTTTCATCCGAAATAACAGAGAATGAACTCACAATCAAGAAACAATCGAAAAGCAAATACAAGCTAAAAACACGACAGAGCAATTTCGATGAATCGGTTTTAAATACGAACAAAATACCGTGAATCGTAATACACCACACGTATCTAAACCTCTTAAATCGTGGCAACCATTGGCTAAACTCATCACCCCTCGCATCACCGACTCTTTCGCACCATCCCAGATTAATATATCTGCAGACTTATTGCAATAAAGCCCAATAGCCTCGCAAAAAGTAGTTCATATGAGTTTTCAAAAGCAATGATTTGAAAAATTAAGTGCACGGGTTACACACTTTAAGTCTGTCAGATCGGTTGCGACTTTAAAACATCCACATAGATTCAAGTACTTGATTACTACAAAACCTTGCTAGGTAAGCGATCGCATTTTCATCAAGGTGAGCATCCACGATGTTAAGCCTCGAGAGATTTGGACAACCGTGTGCCAGAGCATATAGGGAGCGATCGATCCTTGAAACTTTGTCGAGGTCGAGGTCTCTCAGAGGTCGCGACAGCTTGGTGGAAATCATCTCGATTGAATCGTCTTGAAGTCGCGGTATATCTTGTCGTAGGTGAAGTCCTTGTAACTTCTTCGAACTTTGGAGCAAGTGAGAGAACCAAGTTGTTCATGTTCTTCTTACACCTAAATTTTTGTAAAGACGCTCAAAATTCAAGATTACGTTTTGAAATGTTCCCAACAAGTCTAGCATAATACAAGATGCAAGAATCCAAATTATCGACATTAAAAACAAATCAATAAGTGAAAATACCCCGCTTTTCAAAGGTAGTTGTTCCTAACATGATGCTCTACAAGAGGCCTTTGGCATTCATCATCATGTAAAAGTCCAACAGACATTCTTCGATTCAATGTTTGCTTTTCCTTTTAAAAGCCACGGTATCATGGACCAACCGACCCGACTAATCGTGAGTTTAGCCCGAGTGGTGCCTAAAGATACCGTGTCATAGGCAGGGGTAAAGGTGTGGCCCAGAGCACTTTAAATAAGTTGGTTAGACACAAACGGGAAGCATGCGAACGTAAATACCAGAGTTGATTTCTCTCCAACACCGATAGCACTTAGTAAAGCCTCGCAAATATTCAAACAATGTAAATCGAATGAATTATTCTAAAAAAGAACGATCCGTGTTCGAGATGCCTCACCTCACCTTGTATTCAAAACGCCGCAAATACGATCCGAAGTTCATCACATCGTTTCATAGCCACCGAAAATCATTTTCCTCTCTAAGTCCATTGATGCATAACAAATGGCCATATCCGCTGCTATCAATCAAGCCAAACGAGAATATGAGATCGAATTTTCAAAACTCCACGTTAACTTTAATCACCTTACACCGAACAAAATCGAATTTAGGCTAAATCCCACATGATAAAATAACCTTTAAGGTTCAACTTTTGAAGAATGATGAACTAATACGCATTGTTAAACAAGCGATTACCTTTTCCATCAACTACATATGCACCAAATTAATACAGATGGATCACAGATGAAAATTTAATAAACAAAGATAATTTTAAGAAAGAAAAGATAAAACCTTGGTGGCATCGCCATCATTCAATACATAAGTCACCTCTTCTCTTTCCTCGGGCGAAATAAACGTATATTTCCAAAGACTCGAACACGGTGCATTGTAAAATCGGCTATCATAAAAGAACATTAATCGAAACAAAAAGAATAAATAAAACCAAAAAAGCGCTTCAACATCACAAAGCAAACCGAGTGATCTATAAGCAGGAGGAAAAACGATTACACAAAGCAATACCAGAGAAACTAAGGTTGTAAGATTGAGCAAAAACCGCTAAAGCGCAGAATTAGTCCACCCCTACCCCACAATCTAGTTGTCACCGACACCCCGCACAATTATATATCTATGCCTATGTTAAAAAGGCAAATCCATATGACCGCACGCCTACGGCGCCTCTCGTTCCTTTCACAACTACTTTCATCTTCCATAAACCTAATAAGCGAAGGGGCTCACACTTAACATTGCTAGTTGCCCAAGGCAAAAGGAAAATATAATGCTAACGGAGCACCATGTAATAACAGTAAACACACCAAAGTTTTAAAAAAAAAAGGACTGAGCAATTAAACACTAAATAAGTCCGTAAAAGCATTTTAGGTAAGTAGGGTTATAAGAAGGAAAAAGTATATTCGTACTACATACATTAACAGTTAAAGTAGCAAAACAATATCTATTAGATCCTAGAATACACACCTAAGCTACATATGGAGCCTAGAACAAAGACTTGGAAATAAAGAAAAATCATCGTAAGCAACTTATCTACTATAAACCTAACTATTCCATATATTTTAGTTGCAAAGCAAGATGTGTCGCCTACATGAAGGCATTGTATGTTCAGTGGTGTGGTGTGAAACAAAGATTTGAATGTATATGCAAACAAAGCAAGACTTGTATGTCCAGCCTGGGTGAATGGATTGCTCGTCAAACAACAACAAATGCAAAGCAGTAAATCTATGCTTTTAAACTTAATAAAGCATAGTAGCACATGTGTGTATATGTATAATATACATCTTTAATGTAAATCATACCTCGAATCCCTGTCAAACAATAACATTGATTGTCGAAAAGCACTGAATAATGAAGACAAAATTAGAACCTTAAACAGCTGCAAATGTCAAATTTCATCATCAAAGAGGTATACTCTCATGCATATGCCGGGTACGGGTAGACTGGGGAAAAAAACCACCTTCATTCACATCCATGATACTAAAAGGGGAGTATATAAGACACAATATTATGATGAACGATTCTCATGGTTCTTAATTGAACTATGCTCTACTGTGTACATTATAATTATTATTGGTATAATATGTGTATTTTATCAAATATTAGGACAAATAATTTTGCTTATAACATTTTCCATACAAAAATTTATACAAAAGCTTAAACAAATGTACATTCATTTCTTCCAAATTGGATCGTGTATCCATTAAAAGCAAGTAGCAACCTACCAAAAGAAATTAATAAATAAAAAAGAAGTAACAAAATACTTAAAAATAGCGCGTAAAATTTTGCTTTATTACTGAAATAATTATCCGGATCCTCGTGCTCGGGTTTCAAATTCAAATCGGGTTTCTCCTCAAACCAAAGACGGCTTTCAATTCGACGACGATTTAAGAGTTAACCCGGTGGTGTTCTCGCGGTTGTTCTCTCAAGCGCATCCACTCGAGCACCGACCTCAATCGCGCTTCTTCCAGATACCCGCTGCAGACAAATCCGTAAGTCCTTCTCGATTTTCATCGGCTAATAACTCCGGAATCAAATGAGGAAGAAAAAGAATTGTGGAATCTCGAATGCTATAGAGAGAGATGGAAAATGATACCTGAAGGAGAGATTGAGACATGCTGTTGTTTGTTGAACTGGGCTCTGAAGAGGAGGATCTGGAGCTGGGATGTGGGACCCCAATTGCTAGATTTATGGAGGAGATCGCAGAATAAGAGTTATTTTCCGGAGTGAAAGGCTCTCTTCACCTTTATTTGCTATATGATTCTGTGAGTGGAATTGTTAGTGGAATTGGTAATAGGGAAGAAAGCGGTAGTGGAGGCGGTGGTGGACATGAGATGCGACGATACAAGATGACTCATTCTACACGCAGAGAGAATGAGGTAACACGTGTGTTGAGGAAAAAAAGAAAAGAAAAATCAAAACGCCGTCTGCTTTTACAAACAAAACAAAAAAAACCTATAGCGACGACCAAACCGTCGCAAAAGGAGAACGACCAAAAAGGTCGCAAAAAGACAGTTTCACAAATAATAAGTGTATATATATATATATATATACTACTATGTATGATATGTTTCTTGTATACTTGAATTATTGCCTACAATTCATTTGTTTTACATTTGATGAAACCACCTAAAATAAAATATAAATTCTTAAAATTAAAGTTGACAGTATTTCTATATATGGTAGATGAATAAGTAACAACAAAACATGACTAAACAAAATTAACATTCAACCAATCCATTGAGTACCATCACATGAAATTAAACAATCAACTGAGGTCATTTAACTACAATCTCCACCATATACTCAGTTTTCACTCTTTTCTTTTGCCCGTGTTTTTTTCTCTTTTGAACACCAAGAAATATATTAATAAAATCTAACAAGATGCTAGAAAAAGGCAACAATAATACAAACCAAATTCAAACACATGATAACACCAGACCAAAATTAGCTCGAGAGACTATAGAGAACAAATAGATAAAGGATTACACCGCCTATCAGATTTCAGAATGGTAATTGTATTTTCATTGAGTGTAAAAGTCTATTACATTGGGTATTTATAGGCACAACTATATTGGCCTTAAAGTAAAATAAATAATACAAAATAAATCAATACTATTTGTCTTCGGTGATAATATTCTCGACACGCCCCCGCAATCCCGTGGGAAAAGGCTGAACACGGAGATTGGTCTTCATAGTGTGAAAGAGAGGATACCCCAACGCTTCGTAAGGACATCCGCAAGTTGCTCCTTAGAGCTAATAAAGGAAATGTTGAGAAGCCGAGCCGCAACCAGTTCACGAACGTGATGAAAGTCGATCTCAATATGCTTAGTTGAAGCATGAAACACCGGATTGTGAGCGGGGTAGGTAGCGCCGATGTTGTCACACCATACGGTTGGCGTAGAGGACAAGGGAACCTCTATTTCCTTCAATAAACTACAGAGCCATTGGATCTCAACAGCAGTGTTCGACAGGGTTTTGTACTCAGCCTCAGTGCTACTTTTAGATACAGTCAAGTGCTATTTAGTGCGCCAACTGATAAGATTCGATCCTAAGAAGACACAATAAGCCCCGACTGAGCGACGGTTTTCGGAGTTGGCCGCCCAGTCAGAATTAGAATAAGCCTGAATAGCAACTAGAGACATACGAGAGAAAAACAAGACCTCGGAAATAGTGTGTTTGAGGTACCGCAGGATGTGCTTGACTGCCGTCCAATACGCATCAGTAGGATCATGCATGTATTTACTAACCTTATGAACGGCAAAGGCTATGTCGGGGCGAGTAAAACCGAGGTATTGGAGACTCCCGACAAAAGAGCGGTAGAGCGCCGGATCAGAGCACAGAGGACCATCATCACGAACTAAGCGAGTGGAAGCACTCATAGATGATTGACAAGACTTAGCCTTATCCATAGAGTCACGCTGAAGAAGCTGAAGTATATACTTACGCTGAGTGAGAAAAAGGCCATCATCAGTGGGAAGGACCTCTTTACCAAGGAAGTAGGACAAGGCTCCAAGATCTTTCACCGGGAACCGTAGCCAAAAACTGGATAACCTGCTCAATAAGGGGAGTAGAGGAGCCAGTAATAATGATATCGTCAACATAAATTAGTATGTAAATACGAGCACCGTCGCGAGAGTAAATGTATAAGGAGGGGTCAGCCTTGGAGCCACTGAAGCCAAACTGAGTAAGCGCATCGGTAAACCGGGAAAACCAAGCCCGTGGAGCCTGTCGAAGACCATAGAGACTGCGCTTTAAGCGGCATACGTAATCCAGAAAGTCAGGATGAACAAACCCTTGTGGTTGTTGCATGTATACTGGCTCGGAGAGGTGGCCATGTAAGAACGCATTATTTATATCAACTTGTCGAAGCGACCAACCCTGCGAAACAGCAAGAGACAAAAGCAGGTGAATCGTGACCGGTTTCACAACCGGGCTAAAGGTCTCATGATAATCAACACCTTCGGCCTGATGAAACCCCTTGGCTACTAAACGGGCCTTATGACGCTCCAGATGACCGTCCACAAGGTGTTTGGTTCCGTAAACCCACTTGTTACCAACAATGTTCATATGGGACTAATGAGGTACAAGGTCCCACGTGTGATTTTTCAACAACGCATCAATCTCATCCCGCATCGCATGACGCCAGATCTGGTGTTTAGATGCAGTAGTATAAGAGGAGGGATCCGAAGCGGAAGTAGTAGCGAGGAGGGCTCTGGAGATGGGATAGCGAATGTAGTCAGACATTTATTTGGGTTTCAGCTTGTTGGTTTGGTTACGGGTAATCATACGAGACGGATTTGGAGGTGGTGGAGAAAGGGCCACGGGTAGGCCAGGGGAGGGTGGTTCGGGTGGAGGGTTAGGAGAAGCCTCGGGTGGGGGGCTGTTTGGTGGTTCGGCTTGTGGAGAAGCCGCGGGTTGAGAGGTGGTATGTTGGACAGTCATAGATGGGGTAGGAAGAAAGGTGGGTAAATGAACAGTAAGTGAGGAAGGAGTGATGAGAGTAGTGGAAGGAGTATATGGGAATAGAGTTTCAACAAAAACCACGTGACGAGCGATATAGATGCAGCCCGTGGCGAGATCAAGGCATTTGTAGCCATGATGGGAGGGAGAGTGGCCTAAGAAAACACAAGTGGCGGATCGATAGTCAGTTTTGTGATGGTTGTAAGGACGCAGGTATGGCCAGCACGCACAGCCAAAGACACGGAGGAAGGAGTAGTCGGGAGGACGGTGGTAGACCATTTCGTAGGGAGTTTTGTAGTTGAGAGTTTTGGTAGGAAGGCGATTTATAAGGTAAGTAGCAGTGATGAAGGCATCTTCCCAGCAGGGTAGTGGAAGATTAGATTGAGCAAGTAAGGGGAGGCCAACCTCGACAATTTGGCGATGACGGCGTTCAATAGCCCCAACTTGATCATGGGTGTGGGGACACGAGCGGCGATGTTGGATGCCTAAAGTGATAAGGGTTTGAGAGAGGCGACGATATTCACCTCCCCAATCGGATTGCAAAGCTTTGAATTTGGTAGAAAATTGCCGTTCAATTAAATTTAGGAAGGCGGGAAAAATCGTTTCAACTTCAGATTTAAGTTTAATCGGAAAAAGCCAGAGATATTTAGTAAAGTCATCCAAAAAACTAACGTAATAACGAGACCCGTAGGTAGAAGTTTCAGTACATGGACCCCAAACATCACTATAAATCAAATCTAACGGTGCATGAGAAGTAAAATCCGAAACATAAAGAGTTTGACGATGGCTCTTGGCCAGTTGACACGGGGCACAAACTCTAGTAGGTGCCTTATTTGAAACATGAAAACAAAGACGCTTGAAGACTTGCTGGAGCACCGGGAAGGAGCAATGCCCAAGACGCCGATGCCACGTAGTGGAGGAGCGAAGAGTAGTGGAGAGAGCTTGTGAGGGAGGATGGTTTGGATGAGGAGAGAAGTGGTAGAGTGACTCGAGCTCAGGCCCTAAACCGGAGAGGAGGTACGCAATTGTGTCTTTGTCGGAGAGAGGATGTCCGGCGAGGGATAATTGATCAACAATGTTTTTAATTTTGAAGAAATATTCAGTGGTAGTGCTTTCTCCTTTCCGTGTTGATGCCAGGGAGGTGCGGAGCTGAACCATCTTCGATCAGCTTTGGGACGCGAAGGAGGTGGAGAGCGCCGCCCAGATTTCCGATGACGTTGTCGCAGTATAGACTTGCATCAAAACGTCATCGGTGAGAGAGGATGTGATCGTAGAGAGTATGAGGTTGTCGTTCCTTGTCCAAGTCGTGAATTCTGGATTCACGGTGGTCGTTGCGTTGGCACCTTGGCCGGTAGTTATGGTGGACGGCGGTGGTTGGATGCTTCCATCCACATAGCCGAAGACCCCATGTCCTCGCTGGTAGGGTACGATCTGTGCTCACCAAAGATTATAGTTTTGTCGTGTGAGTTTTGTGATACTTATAGTAGACGAGGGAGTGAAGGAGGGATAGGTAGCAGCGGCGGCGTTGGTGGTGGAGTTGTCTTCAACGTCGGACCCAGGCATGGCTGCGGCAGCATTGTTTTTTTTTTTGCCTAGGGTTTTTTTTTTGGAGGAATAGAGAGGCTCTGATACCATATTAGATTTCAGAATGGTAATTGTATTTTCATTGAGTGTAAAAGTCTATTACATTGGGTATTTATAGGCACAACTATATTGGCATTAAAGTAAAATAAATAATACAAAATTAATCAATAATATTTGTCTTCGGTGATAATATTCTTGACACCGCCAAACATCCCAATCTACACTAACTTTATCAATTCTACCATTTATCCAAGCATAACTACGAATTCTAATTTCCTCAAAAGTTTGGTCAATTGTAGCATCTTTGGAGTTGTAGACAATGTTATTTCTTAAAGTCCAAATACACCACATCACCGCCTTCTTAATGGCGTCCCAAACTCGAAGACCATCGGCTTGACGCACAATCCTAGGAGAGAACATGAAAAACTCGTTCCAAACCCTCGGGATAGCAACTGAAAATGAACACCAATCGAAAATCGTGTTCCAGATAGAGAAAGAATGAACAACAAAGAAAGATGTGAGAGGTTTCTTCATTACTCAAATTGCAAAGCGGACAAAGCACATGAGGGAGTGACACTCCACGCTTAACCACATTTACTCTTGTCGGCAGCCGATCGAGGTAAGCTTTCCAAAAGAAGACAATGACTTTTGATGGCACCAAAGCATTCCAACGCCAAGCAGGAATCACAATAGAAGAAGAGTTACCACCATTGGATACTTTTAGAATCAAATCTTTGAGAGCAGCTACGGAGAAAACGCCTTTTGGATTCAAGTTCCAAAAATGAGAGTCCTTTTTATCTGCAACAACATGAGTAGATGATAACAACGAGGTAAGATCCATAAATTCACCAAGCTCCCTCCCTCTCAACTCCCTTCTCCACTCCCACTCCCACTCCCAGACCCCATCCACAAAAGACCCTCTCTCGCACACTAAACACTCATTTTCTTCAGCAAGCTGAAAGAGCCTTGGGAAGCAAGCATATAAAGCACTACCCCTCACCCACACATCCTTCCAGAATCTAATAATATTTCCACACTCTACATTCCAACCAAGAGAATTATTGAGCGTTATGATTTTTCTATCAATGTCGGAGACAATTCTAAGCACCCCTCTCCAAACTCTCCCCTTACCCCCACGACTAACATCACCATCAAAAACACCCTTAAAACCATAAAGACAACACACTACCTTATTCCACAATGCTCCCTCTTCGGTCTCGAATCTCCACCACCATTTCCCCAAAAGAGCCTCATTCTTTACCCTCATTCCCCTACCCCAAGACCCCTCAAGTTTTTAGGCTTGATAATGGTATTCCAAGAAACCCAATAAATAGATCTATCATCCCTAACGCCACCCCAAAAAAATCTCGCTCTGATTTGTTCCATGGTGCGAATCACGACAATAGGAGCATGAAAGACGGAGAAGTAATACAATGGCAAGCTTCCCAACACCGCCTTTATCAAAGTCAATCTCCCTCCCACCGAAAGAAGCCTTGATTTCCACCCAGCTAACTTTCCTTTAATTCTGTCAATAACAGGTTGCCAAGATGAAACCATGTTCATATTTCTGCCAATTGGCAAACCAAGATACACAAAAGAAAGAGAACCAGAATTGCAATGTAAAGATTCGGCTCCACTGCTAAGTTCATTTTCACCAACGTTAAGCCCAAAAAGCTTGCTCTTACTCATATTGATTTTTAAGCCCGAAAGTGCCGCAAATTTTTTTAAAACCCAACCCAAATTCAAAAGATTATCTTCATCCCATACTCCAAAAAAAATGGCATCGTCAGCAAATTGTAAATGAGTGATACGAACTTCATCTGACAAATCAATTCCTTTTAAAACCTTTTTTTCAACTGCTGTACAAACCATAACATTCAAAGCCTCCGCAATTAGTAAAAAGAGAAATGACGAAAGAGGATCACCCTGTCTAATTCCCCTCTCCATACGAACTTCTCTAGTAGGACTTCCATTGACCAAGACCGACACTCTTGTCGAGGATAGACAACCTTTTATCCATTTTCTCCACTTACAACCAATATTCATTTGCGCCATCACAGAGTCAAGGAACTCCCAATTAACAGAATCAAATGCCTTTTCGAAATCCGCTTTAAAAATAAACGCTTTGCATTTTTTCTTCCTTAAGAAATCCACCACTTCATTGGTGATCAAAACACCATCCAAAATTTGTCTCCTAGCGATGTAAGCAGTTTGACACTCTCCGATAAGCAACTTAAGGACACCTTTCATTCTGTTAGCAAGTGCTTTGGATATTACTTTGTAAATGGATCCAATCAAACTGATATGTCTAAAATCTCTAAAATGTGTTGGATTGCTTTTCTTGGGAATTAAAGCAACAAAAGAGGAGTTACACCCATTAGCGAATGACCCGGATGGTTCAAACTCTCTAACACAGTTCATCACGTCTTCTTTCACCAAGTGCCAAAAGGATTTGAAGAAACCAAAAGTGAATCCATCTGGGCATGGGGCTTTAATTATTGCTACCGCAATTCCAGACAACATTTTTTATTTCCGCCACAGAAAAGGACCTTTCAAGTTCTCCACTAACAATATCAGGAAGCTTCTTGAAATGATTAGACTTCAAGATTGGTCTCTTGTGACAAGTTTCCTTGAGCAGTTGCTCAAAATAATTCGCTGCTTCCAACTTGATTTCATTAGGATCTTCAATCCATTTACCATTCGACACCAACCCGTGTATGTTATTCTTGCTCTGCCTGCCTTTAATGAGTTTATGAAAGAATTTAGAGTTCTAATCCCCATCATGAATCCATTTAGCTCTTGATTTTTGTTTCAACATACCTAATTGTTGATAGCCTTAACTCTCTCTTCCACTTCCGGAGCACATAAATCTTTACTTACTGCCATTCTGTCAAACTTATCCACTTCATCCTTAGCGTGATCGACCCCATCTTTAAGGCAACCAAAAGTTTCTTTACTCCACTTCTTCAAAGCAAATTTGACTCTTTTCTATTTTTCTTTCAACACCCCACCCAGGACCACCATTTGCATCAAGACTCTTCCACGCATTACTTACCACATCAACAATACCAGGGTGCTTCAACCAAAAGTCATAGATTTTGAATGGAGAAGGACTAAAATCCACACTAGATTGTTTAAGTAACAAGGGACAATGATCTGAAAGTTTTCTTTGCAAAGCAACCAAAGCAATATTCGGGAAAACATTTAAAAGACCAGGAGAAATTAAGACACTGTCAATTTTGCTGATCTTAGATCCAACTTTATTTATCCAAGTTTAACATCCATTAAACCAGCCCCATGAATGAAGTTAAGAAGAATGTCTGCATCTTTTGGCAAAAACAGAGCCTTTTCTTTCATATTTAAAGCATACAGAATTGAAATCACCTAGAATACAAGTATGCCCTTTTCCAGTTTCTTTATACAAAAGAAACAAAAATGGTAAGGAAATAAAAAAGAAATGTATTATTGACTTTGTCAAAGTCTGAATACTTGAGGAATCTGCAACAATAGTAGTAGTACTGTTGAAATTAAGCCATGCATGCATCTTGTAGTTGTTCTGTTGTTGGTGAAAAGAAGAATCCATGTCGACTTAATTTGAAGAAGGTAAAATTATGCCGGTACAGAGACTCCCTATTAGAACGGATTGTTGGATGATTGTCACGTGTACAAAAAGATAAAATTATTCTAATAGGGTGTCCATGCAGCAGAACTACTCAATGAAGAAGATACTCAAAAAGGCAAAGAACAACAACAGCCACAGCATCTGATGATCAATCATTCTAACCTGTTTTTTTTTTATCGGTCAAAGTCGAATATTAAACAACTCGATAA
The DNA here is from genome assembly GCA_026214975.1 of Gentiana macrophylla. Lineage (NCBI taxonomy): Eukaryota > Viridiplantae > Streptophyta > Magnoliopsida > Gentianales > Gentianaceae > Gentiana > Gentiana macrophylla. The sequence continues at coordinate 7,711,681 of CM047814.1, read as the reverse complement.
AATTTATTCTAAAATAGAATTTTACAAAAAAACGTTGAGACCGATCTTGCGTTATTATTTAATAAAGCTTAAATATTAAATGAAGTTCAATAAAATAATGAGCCTTCTTTGTTTTTGGCAATTATAATCAACCTTTTGAGTTGAGTTATATCAATCATCAAACGTGTTGAGTTCGATCTTGTCTTTTCATGACTCGATGAAGCTCGAACGGAGTTTCAAACTCGAGCTTATTCAATCAAGTCTAGCTCAAACTTTAAAAGCAACGAATCGACTTTCATTGACATAAAGACTTAGTATATAGTATATACTACAGCACTTACATGTTAATTAAAGATTAAATAAATAAATAAATAAGAAGCCCAGAAAGTGGTTTACAAATTCTTGAGGATGCAAGAGGCAGTTGTTGTTGTTGTTGTGTTCCTGCAGTTTGTAACAGGGGAGGAATCTTCAAGATCCAACCACAAGGCTGAAGAAGGAGGTGGACTAATATCATGTAAGTACTTTTGGTCTGAATTTTGTGGAAGGATATTAATATTATGGCGGCAAGAAATTGCAAGGGCATAAATGGAATTCGTAGGAGATGACGAAAAACCGTAGTTTCGAGAAGAAGGTGGTATAGTACTGATTGGAAGAGGAGAACATGGTGATGATGAAGATCCATCATTACCCCTCTTCATTGTAATTGTCTTTGCTTATTCTCATGGAATTGAAAAAGATTAATTTCTATTTATGTAGTAAATGTGTTATCTTTCTTTTGGTTGGCAGATTTTGAATTGCAGGCATCCGGCCTAGATTGAAGGGAGTGAAATAGAAGCATTATATTCTATTATTGTATTAGAATGAATTAAATCAAATTTGAACAGATTACACATGAAAGGGTGATGACCCTGATGGGTGATGGGAAAGGGGTGAGATGCTAACGTGGGTAGGGCGGGGTGGGGTGGCGCACGATAGGGTAAATGTTGGGTAAAGGCGGGTTGAGGTACATGGTAATTAAGTTGGGGTGAGTTGTTGAGGGAAGACAATGTAGGGGTGAATGATAGGGTAAGACGTACAAAAATGTCTTACAGATCGAGTGTGATTAGGTAAGAAAATGTGAGATGAAGACGTGTGGTAGGGTGAGGTGGGATGATAATTAAGAGTCGCGTGGGGTAATATGATAAAGTGAGAACGGTGTGGGGGGTAGGATGTGATGGGAACATGATCTTCCCAAGTACTTGAGGAAGTATTCTCTCAAGTAGAAGTGATCTAAACACACACCAAAAATGTGAAAATCATCTAACCGTATATTTATTTTTTCAAAACTACGTCGTTTTTGTGTTAATATGTAAAAACAAATACACTGACCTTTAAGTACTTGAGAGAATCCCCTCCCAGATGGGTAAAGTGAGTTACTAAGGAGGGTTGTGGTGGAGCACATGGTAGGGCCGGTAAACGGGGGTAAGATAAGGTGATCTAGGCATGGGCGGACACACATGTCCCTAAATGGGTCTACGGACTTCGATAAAAATAATGAAACTCTACATTTTATTTCTGAAAAAATATTTCGAACCACATGAAAAAAAAATGTAACTTTATAAAAATATTACAGATCTTGTTGAACAAAACTTCTGAATCTGCTACTGGAGCTAGATAAGGGTAAATATGGGTGATAGAGTAGGACGGGGCAATAACAAGTGACGTGCGCTTTGTTAGTCTTCATTACATTTGTTTTCAAAAGATGATGAAATTGGAATTGTTCATTCCGACGAATGTCATTTGTATTTAATTCTACCACTTTACAATCATTTCATTCCATCCACACAAACGAACAACAAAAAAAATGCCACCATTGTGCATAGACACAGCATGCCTATGATTTCTTATATTACAATCACAAATTATACTTATTTTGTGATTTACGACAACACTTAATGCGAGACATGACACACAAAAAAATCGATGGGACGTCGGAGCAAATTCGAAAATCTAGTATGAATATTATTAATGTTTTAATATTATTTTTTTTTACAACAAAACTACATTATTTTCATACAATTGCCGAATCTCAGTGGAGACACTACCCCCACCCAAGTAACTATAGGTCCGCCCTTGCATTAGCATACTTTATGTTTTGCAACTATGAGCTCACAATAGGATTAACAAACAAAACACTTCGACCATAACATATTTCTATTCTTTTTCATCGTCAACACCCTTACTATATGAAAAGAAAATAGAGGTAAAATTATAGTTATAATTCGTGAAATTTTATATAACTTATAGGATTAAAAAGATGAATTATTTTAATTTCATTCCCCTTATTTTACGTACTCTATTAAAGGGCTTATGTGTCACTATAATAAGAAATTTTTTATAATACAACATTGTATGAAGGTTGTATAGACCTTTGTATGAAAAGAACCAAACGAACAAGGCATTAAGAGTTCCATCACACAAACCGTAATTTAATCTTCAAAGTACATTAAAACTATATATATGTACTCCCTCCGTCCCGTAATATAAGTCTTTTTGGCTTTTTAATAGTGTCTCAAAATATAAGTCATTCTCACAAAACAATACAATATTAAATATATTGTTTTCACTTTCATACTAAACAATGTAATATTATTAATTAATTCCAAAAACAATATAATATTTTCAGATTGAAATATTAAAAACAACTCATTCATTATGTTTTCTTAAACTGTGTGAAATGGCCAAAATGCCTTATATTATGGGACGGAGGGAGTATATCATAAGTGGGGAATGTAATGAGTTTTTTCTTGATTTCTCAACCACACAATTGCAAGACAAAGACAAAAAAAAAAAAAAAAAAATAATAATAATAATAATAATTACTCGTACAAACAAAATAGATATGATATAATTGATAGAACTCTGCCCAAAAGAAAGGATTGATATTGGTCTCCAGAAATTAATTCATGCTCCCACCTCTGAAGTGATACCTGCAGCCCAACACCATAAAATAAGAGATTTAATGTTGTATATACTCTCGCTCGTCTCTGTACATAAACCAACAAGCCACGGCATAGAGTTCTCTGAAAACGATTAAAATTTAGGGTTTGGTTTTTCTTTTTTCTCAAATAAGTTTTATTAATTTATAATGTGACAAAAATCATTCGTTTCTTTTAAAGGGCTACGTTTTGATTATTTACCCTATGACCTATAAAAACATAAGGACGACCATGTATACTACTTTTTCTTTTTAGAAAGTATATACTACTTGTTAATAATAATAAAAATAGAGTAAAAAGTGTGTAATAAAAATAAAAGATAAAAAAAAAAAAAAGAGAAAAGGGGAAAGAAAGGGAGAAAAGGGGGAAAAAAGACACCACCACTTTTGTTGTTGGAATTATCTGCACATTATTTGTATGAGGGACCCTGATTAATGTGTTTTCATCACTTTATATTTATATTTATATCAAGAAAGAAAAAACTCTACTGTATATTTTTATTCAAAACATTTTTTTAAAACATCACTACTTGCACTAAACTTTCGGGGTTTCACAATATATGATGTAAGCAAAATGATAATGTTATAAATATATTCATCTTTAACATTTAATTAACACTAAACATCATGTTTCAAACAAAAAAAAAAAAAAAACACTAAACATGACTATTTTTCAATCTTTTGCTAATTACAAATTGAGCTAAAATAACATGTGGGGAGTTCAAAATTAGTGGAAAACCCAAAAGAAGATCATAGTCAAGTACTACTAAAGTTTCAATTGTCAAGTTATGACAAGACAATGTGATGGAAAAAATGCTTTTAAATCTGGGGAAGAGTTATGGTGCAAGAAACGGATATTTTTAGGTTATATCAATTTTAAGGCCATGAGTAATTCAAGAGATAATAAATAATCATTGGTCCATCTAGTTGGTAGAATCTTAAAATACCCACAGACATAATAATTTTTTTTTAAATCTGATTGATATAGTTCTCAAAATAAATAAGTAATGGTGTGTTCGTTTAAATAAAACATTCGGGTATGTAAAATAAAAGGAAGTACTAGAGTCGAGTAGCTGTTAACGAGTCGAGTCGAGTTTTGTTATTCAACTTTGGTTCGTTTAAGTCATGAGTTTGTTTGTTTAATAATCGAACATAAATTTATATTAAACTTGGTTTTTTTTTTTCACGAGTTTGTTTATAATCGTTCATTTAATAAACGAATAAAAATTTATCAAGCTTGGCTTTTTAAAAGACATTGTTCGCTCGGTAAATGTATTTCTACCTTTCAACTCGAGCCAGCCGTTAAGATATAAAAATCAAAGTCAAATACATAAATTAAAAATTATAAAACAATATTCAAATAGCATAAGTACAAAAGGTATAAGAAAACTCTATAAATATTTTATAAAATTACTTAATTGTATATGTTAGATGAATAGTTGACTTATCAATTATCATTTGATGTGATGAGTTTATGTTCTACAATGATTTCTATATAAGCGGGTTAACGAACGTGATCGAGAACATTCACGAGCCTAGCTCATGCGTTAAGCTCGATCGTTTGTTAAGTTGAACAGATCGATTTAACGATTACAAACACAAACGAGTCAAGATTAACTTAATTATTCACAAACTGGCTCATTCGTTTAACGGTTCTCTTATTTTTATCAAATTGAAAATATGTATGCAAAAGAAGAAGTCAAAAGCATGTCATTCTTACAGGGAGTTTGTAGGAGAGAAACATTGTTGTTGGCTTTGAGCCTTCCTTCGACATCAGGGTGGATCTTTCTTTTCAACATCTTTTTTTTCACCAACTGCATTTATATTCATTACAAAAACCGCTAATTAATATAGGTATGTCGCATTAATTAATTGTAGCAAACTGTTAACGAAATTAAATACTATTGTTTTTAATTCAATTTTTGTGAAGAACATGATTTTAGTTACGTGGTGATGATGCATAAAATCACCACGTAAAGAATGTAAGATTTTGGGAGTAAACGATTCTAATAGAATTAACTATTTTGTTATCGATTCAAGTATACTTTTAAATCTATCACGCTTAAACTCATTCGAGATCGTTCGAAGCGAAGAAAATAAAATTCTCGAGCTCGGCTTGAATTAGTTTTAGCGAGTGCTCAAGTTCGGATTCGACTATATATGCTTGAGAAAACTTGAAGCACTTATCAAGCTAGAACTCTACCTCGATCGTGCAGCTTGGATAAAATAAATATTATATAAACCCATCCGGAGAGTTATAGAGCTACTCCCTCAAGTCTACACCATTTTTACACCATCATCATCTCACCACATGTTTTTTACTTATAAAAGAAATTTAAAAAATTTGTAAAAATCACAACCACAAGATTATGTTGAGAGTAAAAATGGTATAGACTTGAGGGAGTAAACTCTATCATTACCCAAACCGATAATTACCCGTTTTCGTATGTTCTTAATATTAGTTACCACCAAAAGTTGTCTATTTTAAATAAAATATTAAAAAGATTGATAATGCTCGTAAGCTTTCGATTCAACTTTCAGGATGCTCGAGTTTGTCTCGTTTTCTTAAATAAACTGCTCGAGAGCAATGTATGTAGGCAGTCACGCAAGTGCCTACACACTGGACACGGGAGCAATGTTTTCATCGAAATCCGGAACAAAATTTGTATAAAAAATATGTAATTTTGATGTTAAAAAATATAAGAACACCACTAATGTCTTGGTAGATCCTTGAATTTGCTCCGATGCCCGTTACTGAAAATCCGCCAGTACGTGTGCATACGTACGTACATATATACCCTTGAAAAAATATATAATACATGTTGTTTAATTAATGCTGTGATTTTCTTATTAAGTATGTCTGGAAATAAGTTATACTATAGGGATTTCGGTTAAGTATATTTTTTTCCTGATAAATCACAAATTACGTACCTTTTGTATAGGTTGATAAATTAATTCGTTAATATTTTTTCGAATCGTCTACAAATTACATTACCTTTTGTATAGGTTGAGAAATTTGCTTGACAGACTTTGAACTCAGCTTCTTTTTCTTAATCTCTTTACCTGCAACAGGATGAGTAGCCTCAATCTTACTCATCAACTCAAGTGGATTCGCCTCCTCGTTCATCAGCTCATGCGGCGGCGGAAGTGGCGGCGATAGCGGCTTTTCTGTCAGCATTCCGGCAGATTCGGCATTGAATAAATCTGCTAAAGTGGTCCTTTCCTTCTTCTCCATCACCGTGATTATGATGTTGTCGTCATCATCGTTAATAGCATCATCATCATCATCATCACCGTCCATTTTCGTGATCTTGATCAAAGCTGCAGTTTGATCATCACAAAAGTGATGATCATTGATCAAGGGAGGACATATAGCCACCATAGGGAGGTTCATGGACTCCGCTGAAATTAAGAAAAATAGTAAATATTACACTAAAAAAATTTGGAAGTTAACTTTTCTTTTTTAAGATCCACCACCGTCGTCATGTATGGTAAAATTACAAAATTAGTCTTGTAATTGTTCTACTTAGTGTTTTTATTTTGTTTATACTCCGGTTGTAATTTTAGTCCAGTAACTCGGATATATTTTTGCATTTTCTGTCGGTGCAATAAGAGTCTGAATTCGGGGGGGAAATTTCTAAAATTCGTTCTGTAACTTGGCCTAATGTATGCATCACGGCCTTTTTTTTTGTTCAAGTTAAATGACGGATTTTGCAATTTCCCTGTCAAAATCGAGTTTTTGTCCCGATTCCAGAGAGACAGTTAGTAAAATTCAGTCAAAACTTTGCCTTTTCAACTAAAACGCTAAATAAACCAAGTTACGTAACATAATTTTACAATTTTGGCTGTACATACCTTCTCTTTTCCTTGTCTCAATTCATCAACATAAGATTCTTGGATTTCATCCTTTTCTTTCTCCATCTTCATAACTTGAATCTCCTTATCAAGCACACTGTAGTGATTAGGACACTCTTTAGGTTGTTCATGATTCGGGTTATAATAGTGTTTAAGCGGTCGAACCCAAATGTTCCAATGCTTAGCAAATAACCACCTCCCCATTGATCATTAATCTGATGATCATTAAGCAGACATTTGTTGTAATTATCATTCTCATCATTGTTAATCTCATCATCCTGCACCTTCACATTATTCTCAACTGATCTACCTGCATCTGCATGCAACAACATTTGAGCTTAGAATTAGTTCGAATAATTAACATACTTACAATTTTACACGAATGCACCGACACACAGTCATGAATTTAATTACCTTTCGGTGACTTACTGGAATATATATATATTTGTATGACACTTCATGTTCTCCCTTTTTACACCCCCTAAACAAAACATGACACTTCCGTTTGGTATATTGACAAAGCTAGCAGTTTTGCTAATGCCAGAGCATAACTGCTCTAGGAACAGTGCTACCTAAATGAGAGACATTGGAAGATCGTAGAAATGCTGAATTGTAATGATTATGCAAGAAGGATTCGGAAAATTCTACGGTGAAGCCTTTGTTTTACGCACAACTCATAATAACACATAATAATGTTGAGTATTTTTCATAATAATGCTGAGTATTTTTACGTGTATTTAAGAATTAACACGTAAAAAGAAACCGTATGATTTTTATCAAACGAGACTACCCCTCCGTACGTATTTATTAAACGAGTACCTTTATCATCGGTAAACCGCCGGCGCATCCAGTTGAAGATCTAAACATGCATGCAACAAATTTATCAAAAATATTGAAGACCATTAATTAATAAGATATTATACAAAATGATGAAGATTTGAAGGGGGGGAAAATGTAGCTAGGGTTTTGAAGGATACCTTCATATGGAGTTAAAGAGCAAAAAGTTTACAGATTGATTCAATTTGAAAAGAAAAAGGTTGAGTACTAATGATTAAGTGGTGTGGAAATTGGAAAAGGAAAGGGACAATATAAATAGACTAATGCTTACTCTCACATGCATTAAAACATGGTAGGATTGCGAGTGAGACGTCTGATGACATTTAGTTATTGGGGTATTATGTTATTTAGTGAAATTTGTTTGAATCTGAATTAGTATTATATGAGAAGATTATTTATAATGCCTAAGAATTCGGTAATATTTGTTGTATCAGAACGATTATAATGGTAGTATTATAACAGTGGCATTATTTGTGACGACTTAGGACTCGTGACATTTATTGTATGAGACCGGTTATAATAGTAGAATTATTTCTTACGCCCCTGAACTCAATAGTAGCATTACAACATGATATGATAATGAGACCTTTCTGACATGTCATTTATTTAATGACGGGTGTTGCATCATTTGTGATCTTTGTTGTATGTGAGTGGTATAACCGTATAACGGTTGCATTATCTGTAACGCCCTTAAACTAGATGATTTGCTATATCATAGTGATTATAACAATAGCATTGTTTATAACGCCCAGACCTCGATGATATTTGTTGTATCATAATGGTTATAACAATAGCATTATTTGTAATTATAACACCCCAAACCTCAACATTAACATTACAACATATGATATGGTATTGAGACTTATCATGATATGACATTTATTTAATGCGGGGTGTTACATCATTTCATGGCATTGTTGTATCAAAGTGGTATCACAATAGCATTATTTATAACGCCCTAGAACTCAACTCGAGCCTAGCACTAATGCCTGAGTCCCTTGTACCGTTACGTGAGTCATTAGGGATGATGTAACTACTCAGGCATATCAACTTCAGTTGTGTTAAAATGATTAATTTGTATAAGTAATCAAATCAATTATGTCTTAATATTATATCTTAATAACATTTCTTACGCTTTTAATACATGGGATATTACATTATTATTCGTACGAAAAGCCCATGATGAGGATAGAAACAACAAAGAAAAACAAATGAAATTATAGGGCGGCCCTGAATTTGTTTGCTAAAGTGAAGCACAAATACCAACAATTGGAGGGCCACCAGTCTTTATATTAAGAGTTTTTTTTTTTTGAAAGGTATATTAAGAGTTTTAATTCCCTGTTAAGAGTTTTAATTCCCAAAAGGGGAGTTTTATACTTTTCCTTAAGTACGATTTCCATAGTGTTTATGTTTGTGATACTTAAATATATATCAATCACTAATTAATAATTGAATACATTAATAATTGAATGTATTTTCAGCAAAAGTCACTTGAAAATCATGTCAATTCCCAGGCCCATTGTTGAAGTGAAAGGAAAATGCATTCACCTTAACAAAATATTGATGCAATATAAGTTTTGTTGGTGATTTAAGTATAACCATGTCCATTTGTGTAATTAAGGGTTTGGTACAAAGATGGGTGAACTCAAACACTCTATTGTGGGTTTGGAGGTGAGAGTCTGTATTTCATATAAGTGTTTGAGTTCTGGATATAAATGATCAAGTAGAGTTGAAAAGCTACTTAAAGACACGAAAATTCATTCTTGGAAAAGCGTGTCACAGGCCGACCACAAAGCGCCACTGTGAAGTTTTTTCAAGAGGAATTTTGGATGAGTTCTATTTCGATTTACGGTGTTCACAAGGGCAAACCACAAGCGCCCGCGTGTGACTCGATTTTGTGAATTGGTGTGTCTTTTCGGTGTTTTCGACGATTTCTTCCATATAACACCTTTCCAAAAGGTGTCTATAGGTTAAACGTTTTTAACCAACTAACTTGATCATTTTTGAGAGCATAGAATGAAATCATTCAAGTTCTTCTTCATCTTTGAGAGTCAAACAACTTCAACAAAACTCCTTAAGTATTCTTCTCTTTTGGTGCCAAAAAGTGAAGGGAAACGTAGTCTTATCTCACAAAAGTATTTGTGTAACCCGAGGCATCTTATAAGGGTCAAATAACTTTTGTAGGAAAGTGTTTATCACGATTCTACGTTATATCAAGCATACGTTTTCTGCGTTTTTCTGCGGTTTCCTCCGTTTTTGTTTTGACATTGTTGTTCCCTTAAAAGCCATATTTCTACAACAATCTACAAAATTTATTTCATAATTTCTGCAATGTCAAGTGTCAAGGAGATGACTGCCAACTTTGAAAAATTGGAAAAGTTTGAAGGTGTCAATTTTCGAAGATGGCAAAGGAAGATGCACTTTTTCGCTAACAACATTGAAGGTGGTGTATGTACTAAGTACCCGATGCAAGTATTGGATGATGGACCATTGGAGGAGGCGGGAGGAGGAAGAACAAATGGGAGAATGATGACTACATCTGTAGAGGTCACATTCTAAACGGTATGTCGATTCATTATTTGACATTTACCAAAATGTTGAGTCTCATGAAAGAACTTTGGGATTCACTAGAGTCTAAATGCATGAATGAAGACGCCTCTAGTAAAAAGTTCTTGGTTGGTAATTTCATGAAATATAACATGGTAGATTCAAGGTCGGTAATGGAACAATATAATGAATTACTGCGCATTTTGGGTCAATTTGCACAACATAAAATGGAAATGGATGAGTCTATTTCGGTGTCAAGCATTATAGATAAGTTACCACCATCATGGAAAGATTTTAAACACATGTTAAAGCACAAAAAGGAAGAATTATCTCTGGTAATGTTGTAAATATTGTTATCACAAATCGTGATGTTAATAGTTCTGTTTTGTGGCATGCTCGGTTGGGACATGTTCATTATAAACGTATGTTGGTAATATCTAAAAATGAGTTAATTCCATCTTTTGACATGAATATGAATAAGTGTAATATATACTTGTATGTTAAATAAATTGTGAGACAACCTTTTCATAGTGTTGAAAGGTTATCTTCCGTATGAAACAACCGGAGGGATTTGTTATGCCTGGTAATGAGCATAAGGTGTGTAAGCTTGTTAAATCATTGTACGGGCTTAAACAAGCGCCTAAACAATGGCATCATAAATTTGATGAAGTTGTCTTGTCTAATGGTTTTAAGCTTAACCAATCAGACAAGTGTATATATAGCAAATTTTACAATACCGGTAATGGTGTGATAATTTGCTTATATATTGATGACATGTTAATCTTTGGAACTAACCAAGAACAAGTTGACCTTTGTAAGGCCTTTTTGTCATCAAGTTTCTCATGAAAGACAGACATGGGAGGCGGATGTGATTCTTGGAATCAAGATCAAACGGAGTGACAAAGGGATCTCTTTGACACAATCTCATTATATTGAGAAAGTGTTGAAGAAATTCAATTGTGAAAATTCTACTCCACCAATACTCCCATGGATCCTAATGAGAAACTCATGCCTAATACGGAAACCGATATTACAACTTGAGTATTCTCGGGTGATAGGATGTTTGATGTATGCTATGACTAGCACACGTCCGGTTATTACTTATGCGGTTGGAAAGCTATGTGTTAACGGTGATTTTTATGGTTTATATGACTTTATTTCGTAGCAATTTCCTTTGTGTTTTATTACTTTTATAGAAAATTAAGTGTTTAAGTGAATTATTGAAAGAATGCGTATTGAAATGGTTTAAGTACAAAATCGAGCTATTTACGTGGTTCTATTGATGATTTTCTATCTAGAGATATATGTTCTACATTTTGCACGTTTTATTATCTTGTAGGTATATTTGCATGGCATGGAATGAGTTCTAAAGATGTCTACTATGAAGATTTAATGGAAAGGGAAGATGCAAGTTGAAGATGGAATGAAGAAATTATACAAGTCCGAGCGAGTGTTTGCAATTTTAGTCGCCCACCGGACGACGTGAAGACCTGGACGGGCGCCCATGAGAGCAACTCGATTCAGGATTTCAAGAATTTTGTTGAACGAGCGTCTACAAATACACAGACGGGCGCGTCGATCAAGCTCGGCCCGACTCAAGATTTCATGCATACCAGACGGGCGCCCATAATAGTGAACGAAAGCGTCCGACACCGACTTTAGTTAAACCGACCTTGAATTCTATAAATATAACATTTGCATCTCAACCCTAGAGGATACCTCATATCACACCATATTATACATTGAGAAAACCCAGAATCGAGCAAAGTTAGGCTCGGTCGACCGAGCCCTCGGTGCTCGATCGACCGAGGGTTGTTTTTTTTTTATATTGTTTCGTTTTCGGATTGTCTTTGATGACTGAAATTTGAGCAGTTTGTTCAAGTTATGTGAATCCGTTCATTGAGGTTCTTGGTTTTCAACCTTAGGTTTATTTTGTGATTTTAATTAAAGTCGTATCTTTTCTATATGCTTATTGTTGTTATGCAATTTAAATCGAGAGATGTATTCTTTGTTGATGTTTACTATGTGATGAGAATCGGTGTAAACCTAGATCACCATAGGAAAGATTGGATCTTTAACCTAAAAATAACGAGAGTTGTTAGGTTAGAAATCTATATATGTTGCTAGATTGAATAAATCTTACACCTTTGTTATGAAAGCGTTAATCTTTAAGGATCGAGAGATGACGAGATTAATAGACGAATTATCTAAGAGATTAGGAATTCGAACCTACGATAGGTGAATCACGATTTGAGTTAAATCATCACAGGATAACCTTAGGGAGGAAATTGAGGGTTGCGGGAGCGGTGGATCATTGCTTGTTCGTTGTTTAATCACCATGATCATCGTCACAACTTTACTGATTGTTTATTGTTTTTTTTTTTTTTCTAGTTTATAGTTTAGATTTAGGTTTAGAACTATCTTTCACGGCTTTGGATTCTAGATCCTCTGTCCGATTTATTGTTTTCGTTTTCTTTAGTTCTGTTTTGTTTTATTTTTCGTGACAACTTTTAGAAATTAAGAACTAGACCAACCTCGATTCCTTGTGATTCGACTCCGGTATTAACCTCTCATACTACGATCCTCGCACTTGGGGGTAAACCGGATTATTTTATTACTTGTTTGTTTTTCATTAGATAAAATCCGAGACAAGTTTTTGGCGCCGTTGCCGGGAATCGCACTGTTGTCTAGTTTTATTGATTTTTCTGTTTTTAATTATCGATTTTTCGTAGGTAGATTTTGTTTCTTTTTTTCAGCAGTTTTTTCTCTGTTTCTTTATCTTTTCTAAATATAAAAAAAAAAAAAAAAAAGAGAAAGTTGTTTTGTTTGCTAGGGTTTATGAGGTTTTGAATTTACTAACGTGGTAACTAGGGTGAGAGTCAAACGAGGGGTCGAGTTTCTCTTTATTGTGCATCATGCTAGGGCCAGACGAGCATTTGTCCTTTCCAAACGCCCGTCTGCTCTGTGTGGTTCCAAACGTGCGTCCATAAGGAGTGGACGCCCGTCCGACCAAACGCACCAGCCTTATATATGTTTTGAGAGCACCAGACGGCGTCTGTCTTGTCCGAACGGCCATCCAAAGTGCATCGGTTTTAGTGAATAGAATTTGATTTTGATACACATGCTTCCGTTATTTGACATGGATGTTTTAATGTGAGCCTCTGGTGGCCTTTATATATGCGTAGATGTTCGTTCTTTTCACCTTTATGGTTATTTCTCCATCTATTGCGGTCCATGTTGAGTGATTGTTTGTGTTTGAGTCTCTTTGATGTGGCATGGCTTCTTTATTTTACATCCCCATGTATCTATTGCATACTTTTGGTATGTGGACCACGTCCCATGCAGGTTTTTCGTTTTTTTTCTGTTTCTATGACTTTGGGTACATGGGATGCACTTATGAGAGGATGTCACGAAATTTATTCGCGAAATTCAGTAAGGCCCTACTACTGGTGACACTGGAGCACCCAGCTAGACGTGATTCTACTATGATCTATGATGTTCCTTTTGTAGTCTATCTAGGGTGTTAGGGTTGTTTAGGGGTTGGTTTTTCTGATATGATTCATCTGTACTTTAGTTGAAGCTATTGTCGGTTTTCCGTTGCCATTACTCATTAATGAATCTTGTAAGCCTTAACGCGCATTTGCACTGTCAGTTGGAGTTTGATATTTCTGAATGCACATGTTGGACCATATTTGTATTGTAAGCCTCTGTGGCTTTATATTTGACGCTTAGATGCCCTGTGTTTTCCCTGTGTGGTGATTTTTCCATCTGAGCAATTATATCATGTGCTTATATCTTGTCTATCATTATTTTTGCATGTGATATTCCCTTGTGTCCCCCGAGATATTGCCATGTTTGTTCGAGTGTGCAGGATATTTTCGATAGCCATTGTGAGCTTTTAAACGATGTCAGTTTTCCGGTGGATGGTCCACAGTCTACTAATTTCTTCAAGCGTTTCTGGATCGACTCGCGACCTCTTCCGAAGTGCCGATTCAACTACAACCCGACTAAGTTATTCTTATTACACGCACAAACACGAGGACATGTTGTTATTTAAGTGTGGGGAGGGATTGGTTGTTTGTGTACTACAAAATGTGCTTAATTTATTATGCTTACCACCATTCTTCAAAATTCAAAAAAATTCAATTTTTTTAAAAACATCCGTCCCGAGCATGAGTTTATTTTGGCTTACTTACTTGTTATATTCCCATACTTGTGCTAAGTTGACTAGTATTTTAGCATAGACCTTTGATAAATAAGCCTTTACTCGAATTCTTTTCACGTAAGCCTCTTCGATGGTGAACTTAGAAGCTGTACCCATTTAAACCGATGATGTTTGATTCGGTTATCGGACCGTTCGCTTAGTGCTAATGTCATGGAAATTGTAATATGTGCGTAGTTGGAATTGAAGTAGGAAGTATCGTGAATATACCGAGGTTTGAATGTGATAAGTGAAACGTAACTACTGTGCTTTGGAAAAGTTGTTTTTGAAAAAAATGATGAATTGAAATTGGGTGTGTCGGAAGCTGGTCGATGATTGGAGTGAGGTAGGGCGTATCTCGAACGTCCTATACCACTATGATGACCAAAAGCTCACGACAGTCAGAAGAAGATGCCTTATGATTTGAGTAAGGTAGGGTATATCCCGAATGTCCTATTCTGCTATGACGGGCAAGAACTCATTCTGATGTGTGCTTAAATGTGAAGGATAAATTAAATCAACTTACATAAGGAATTTGGTATGAATAAGTGGAAGACTTAGTTATCGCCTACCTTATCCCCAGTATAGGCCAAGGTATATGTTGTAGGGAATATCCTCTGGGTACAACTGAAAAGATTTCGAAAACACTTGTATTACTCTAGTCATGACGTGAGTAGTTTTGTAGGACGTATGTATAGTCAGGGTAATTCATTATCTGTCTTAAATGGGTGTTGGTTGGTTAGCTTGACTTTAATTGTCAAGTGTGGACTCAGTGGAAGTTGAAGAAGGCTTTGCACACACTACACATTCGAGTAATCGTTTATTACATGGGATGTATGTTTTTGATGACAGTCGACCGGTCGTGATTTGACTTTATGTGGTTTAATGCATAAGTAAGCTTTGGTTTTCTTGTTTTGTTTTGCTCGGGACGAGCAAGAGCTAAGTGTGGGGGAGTTGTTAACGGTGATTTTTATGGTTTATATGACTTTATTTCGTAGCAATTTCCTTTGTGTTTTATTAATTTTTATAGAAAATTAAGTGTTTAAGTGAATTATTGAAAGAATGCGTATTGAAATGGTTTAAGTACAAAATCGAGCTATTTACGTGGTTCTATTGATGATTTTCTATCTAGATATATGGTTCTACATTTTGCACGTTTCTATTATCTTGTAGGTATATTTGCATGGCATGGAATGAGTTCTAAAGATGTCCTACTATGAAGATTTAATGGAAAGGGGAAGATGCAAGTTGAAGATGAAATGAAGAAATTATACAAGTCTGAACGAGTGTTTGCAATTTCGTCCACCAGACGGACGTCTGAAGGCCTGAACGGGCGTCCATGAGAGCAATCTGATTCAGGATTTCAAGAATTTTGTTGAACGAGCGTCTACAAATACACAGGACGGGCGTCTGATCAAGCTCGGCCCGACTCGAAGATTTCATGCATACCAGACGGGCGTCCATAATAGTGAACGAGCGTCCGACACCGACTTTAGTTAAACCGACCTTGAATTCTATAAATATAACGCTGCATCTCAACCCTAGAGGATACCTCATATCACACCATATTATACATTGAGAAAACCCTAGAATCGAGCAAAGTTAGGCTCGGTCGACCGAGCCCTGGTGCTCGGTCGACCGAGGGTTGTTTTTTTATTTTTATATTGTTTCGTTTCGGATTGTCTCGATGATATGGAAATTTGGCGGTTTGTTCAAGTTATGTGAATCCGTTTATTGAGTTCTTGGTTTTCAACCTTAGGTTTATTTTGTGATTTTAATTAAAGTCGTATCTTTCTATATGCTTATTGTTGTTATGCAATTTAAATCGAGAGATGTATTGCTGTTGATGTTTACTATGTGATAAGAATCGGTGTAAACCTAGATCACCATAGGAAAGATTGGATCTTTAACCTAAAAATAACGAGAGTTGTTAGGTTAGAAATCTATGTTGCTAGATTGAATAAATCTTACACCTTTGTTATGAAAGCGTTAATCTTTAAGGATCGAGAGATGGCGAGATTAATAGGCGAATTATCTAAGAGATTAGGAATTCGAACCTACGATAGGTGAATCACGATTTGAGTTAAATCATCACAGGATAACCTTAGTGAGGAAATTGAGGGTTGCGGAGCGGTGGATCATTGCTTGTTCGTTGTTTAATCACCATGATCATCGTCCACGACTTTCTGATTGTTTATTGTTTTTTTCTAGTTTATAGTTTAGATTTAGGTTTATAACTATCTTTCCTGGCTTTGGATTCTAGATCCTCTGTCCGCTTTATTGTTTTCGTTTTTCTTTAGTTCTGCTTTTGTTTTATTTTTCGTGACAACTTTTAGAAATTAAGAACTAGACCAACCTCGATTCCCTGTGATTCGACTCCGGTATTAACCTCTATACTACGATCCCTGCACTTGGGGTAAACCGGATTATTTTATTACTTGTTTGTTTTTCATTAGATAAAATCCGAGACACTATGCAGGTTCACGAGTAATCCGAGTAGTCATCATTGGCGTGCGGTAACTCGTGTACTGGGTATCTTAAATTAACCAAGGATTTTGGCTTGACTTATGTTGGTTATCCTTCAATAGAAGGATATTCGGATGCTAGTTGGATATCCAATGTAGAGGATCATTCTTCTACTAGTGGTTGGGTGTTTTTATTTGGAGGAGGTGCCATTTCTTGGGTTTCCAAAAAGCAAACTTGCATTACTAGCTCGACTATGGAGTCGAATTTGTTGCCTTAGCAAAGAAACGGAAAAGAGGCGGAATGGCTTAGGAATTTGATCTATGAAATTCCATTATGGCCTAAACCAATATCACCCATTTCTATCCATTGTGATAGTGCATCTACCTTGTCTAAAGCATATAGTCAAGTGTATAATGGTAAGTCGCGACACACAGGCGTTAGACATAGCGTGATGCGTGAGTTGATTACTCGTGGGGTGATTTCGGTTGTTTTGTGAGATCTCAACATAATTTAGTGATCACTTAACCAAAGGATTGGATAGAGACTTGGTACAAAAGTCGGTAATCGGGATGGGTTTACAACCCATATAAATCTTGGTGATAGGATACCCAATTCCTCTAATACAATGTTAGAGGCGAATTCAATGTGGAAAACCTATTGTCTTAGATTTGAGCACATGATATTGTCCCGAGGGTATGTGCTATGACTGCAAGATTAGGTTGAAGATGTTCTTCTTAATGAGTCTTTTGACAAAGTGCTATTGCAGTGCACGATCAATAAAAGGCTCACCTATATGAGTATGAAGTTTGGCCGCTTCAAGGAAGTTCTAGGGTTGGCTTTCTATATGCTCAAGAATAGATATGGACACAAGGCTGTTTAATTAGTGTCAAGAATAAACTTTTGGAGTTATCTTAACTTTCGTGTGTATATTATCTTCATGTATTCAAAGCGTGTAAAGGGTTCAATGCTTAGACACACCCGATACTCGAATATTTGAAATGTGTAATATTACTAGGTGGTAATTCAATCTTCATGACATTATCATTGATGCATGAGTTGTTATGTTTTGAGTGATCTTCACTAAACCAAGGATTACACTTAAACTGGGGAGGATTGTTGGTGATTTAAGTATAACCATGTCCATTTGTGTAATTAAGGGTTTGGTACAAAGATGGGTGAACTCGAAACACTCTATTGTGGGTTTGGAGTTGCGGAGTGCACTTCATATAAGTGTTTACGAGTTTACGGATGTAAATGATCAAGTAGAGTCGAAAAGCTACTTAAAAGACACGAAAATTCGTTCTTGGAAAAAGCGTGTCATATAGCCGACCACAAGCGCCCACTGTGAAGTTTTTTCAAGAGGAATTTTGGACAGATCTATTTCGGCTTCGGGTGTTCACATGCCACGACCACAGCGCCACTTTGTGACTCGATTTTGTGAATTGGTGTGTCTTTTCGGTGTTTTTCGACAGTTTCTTCCATATAACACCTTTCCAAAAAGGTGTCTATAGGTTAGAACATTTTTAAACAACTAACTTGATCATTTTTGAGAGCATAGAATGAAATCATTCAAGTTCTTCTTCATCTTTGAGAGTCAAACAACTTCAACAAAACTCCTTAAGTATTCTTCTCTTTTGGTGCCAAAAAGTGAAGGAAACGTAGTCTTATCTCACAAAAGTATTTGTGTAACCCGAGGCATCTTATAAGGGTCAAATAACTTTTGTAAGAAAGTGTTTGTCACGATTCTACGTTATATCAAGCATACGTTTTCTGCGTTTTTCTGCGGTTTCCTGCGTTTTTGTTTTGACATTGTTGTTCCCTTGAAAGCCATATTTCTACAACAAGTTTCACGTTTGTTAAAAGGCACCGCAACTGATCTATCATGATAACATATTTTGAATTACATTCGATTATGTAAAGATAAAAAATAGATATTCAACATCTGTAAAGTCAGATGTTGAGCTTATTACCAACTTTCTAAAAATCAAACATCATTATGGTGTCTCAAAAGTGGATTATTTGTGATGCCTTTGACAAGTGTATATATTTTTACACAATTGATTATGTTAAGGTATATAAGAATCATTATGTCATACATCATGATTAGTGATTGAAAAGTATATTGTGTTATTTGTTGCGGCACAATTGTTCTGGCACAAGCACTACTTGGTCGGAAATGCTATTGTCACAACAAAATGACATGACATGTTAGAGTAGTGATATTTCTACATCAACAAATTACAACAAATGACCATGTCATACTTTTACATCATTCATCATATTGTGAAATCAATTGTTTAATATGAGTTCCACCATGATCAGTAGTCTAAATGTGTCGTGGAACTAAACATTTCACCGACACATTTGCATACCATTTATCATGACTCACAAATTAACAAGTCATACAGTATGATCAATGGTGTTAAAGTATATTGTTTTATTTTGTCCCGACCATTTTACCGTGACACGAGTACTATCCTTATTCAAAATGATGGAACTTGATTAAATGGTCAATGATGTTGTTAATGTTTTAATGGCCAGTGAATATTTTAAATTGAATGGTCTCAAATTTGCCTTAAATATATAGGTACACTTTATAAATTGTTTTTGTATATCCTTTCATATCTATGAATTTAGGTTTACTTGATGATTTTATGATTACTAGTTTGAAGTTAACGTTTTTGTGTCTTTTTTTTTTTTGCATGTTTGCACTACACTTCAATGTAGTGTAACATTGTTGAATGATTTTTCATCACATTACATTGTTTGAGTATGATTATATAATATAATGAAATTTAAGTAATGGAAATTGACACCACTCATCAGTGGTAGAGCTACGGGTTGAGGAAGGCACGTATTTCCACTCAACTTTGAGGAATTTTTTGGCTTAAAACGATATAATTTTGCTGTTAAAAAATTATAAATACTATTTGTGTCTCTTTTAAATTTGAGATTTTTGTCATCAAATGGTTCCCCCATTGGATTCATTTTTTTGGATCCGCAACTGTTACTCACCCACCCATCCTTACCCTACCCATTCCAACCCCGTGCCACATATGCCATTCACTGACCCATCCCATCCCCACCCTACTCATTCCTACCTTGTATACCATATACCATTCCCACCCCTCGCCACCTACACCTCACCCATCACTACCTTACATATACCCTTACATGGCCTGCCTACTCTCCACCCTTCTCTTACCTCCAATCCTCTACACACTCTTACCTCTACCATCCACCTACCATTACCCACCACTGACTCATACCTTCACCCCCACTATAACCATTTGACCCAAATCACTCACTCTTACCCTATCTCTATCAACTACCCCACCCAACCCTTATAACCATCACTGCAATCTTTACCACCTACAATATCTCTACCATGTTCCTTACCACACCCATCTTGACCTCTACGGCTCACCTCATCCATTCCTGCCCCTTACCATTTCAATTATTTATCTACTTTCTCCTAAATATCTCATCATTCATGTCGTAATGCGTTCATTGTTGAAAATTGATATGATGAATCACAAATAATGGTAATGTGATGAATTCATTTCTTATATCCACTCAATGTATCACTTCTCTATCATCATCACTAATCATGAAGAAACACATACTAATCAATAAGTCCTCCACTTTAATTAATGATGACAAAAATATGGAGTAATACATATGGTAGATATCCAAAATGAATATCATAAGTGGATATTCCGGTAAAGAATGCATTGGTAACCTATGATTCACATATACTTATGTATGGTAGCGCCTCATATCCAAACACTAATACACATCGGATATATAAGCTACACACTTGAGGCTTAATTCAAAATTTTAAAAATTAGATACAGGATTCGAATATGTATATCCATGACTTGGACATGTGAAATGAAGAACCATATTGAAAATTGAGTATTAAAAATTACGAAAACCACTAGAAATTGTTATATTTTATCCAGATAGATATTTATTATTTTTGTCCAAAAAAATATATTTATTATTCGATCTTGATAGTTTTTTTATGTACAGTTTGATCCTAATACTTTTTATATTTACCAATATACCCTTCATATCCGTATCCATGTATATCGTACACGTGTATGTGTATCCATGCAACCAAGTTAGTAACATGGATGAGGAGATCTTCGGGGCCAAGTTAGTAAGAGAAATGCTACCAGCCTACCACCACAACCCAAATGAAACAATAATTAATAATGTATATTAATGTTTTGTCATTTGAATGTGCCGGTAGCATTCCTCCGTTAGTAACATGGATGAGGAGATATTTTGGGGAGAGAAAGTAGACAAAACAATTAAAAGGGTAGGACCAGAAAAAGACATATATATAAAGTGAAGGGTAAAAAGATGGAGACGCAAGAGGAGAGGTTGGCTAAAAAGAGGGCCACTGTGTAAGTATTCATCCAAGTGGAGTAATGAGTTGAAATGAAATTTGGACACCTAGTGTGATGTCTTTTTGGTAGAAAATTTTACAAAAGCAAGACTAATGTAATAACCGGAAGTTCAATAAATTTTACTATGATCCTGGACCAAATCTCGGTTCGTGTGTTAAATCAATAGAATTTTAGAGATTTATGGTGGTCCCCTGTGTTTAAAAATTAACCTTCAATCTTGTTGTTTTAAATTAATGACATGATGGTCTAATTACTTGATCCAAACCACCATGATCGAAAGATGCATGGCTATGTTTTGCTATAACAAAGTTGCAATCTTACTTACAAAAATTATAAGGCCAAGATTGGATGTATTCATCCCATTACATGATTACTGCCGGAGGGTGTGATATCCCACACTAGAAAAATTGAGAGAAACATTATTATGATATAAGATTGAGATATAATGAACTTGCTAACTTTGATTAACCATTTGCGCTAAGCAAATGACGATGGCTGCAAGTAATTCTTGAATTATAATAACTCGAAAGAAAGACAATTTGGCAGGAGTTCTAAGGCGTTATAGATGTTATCCGAGTAGGCTATCGATGTATCATATCAAGCTACCAAATGAAAGTGAGTATCACACCATAAGAAATGACGCCAGGAGGCTAGCTCTCTCTATGTTAGAGTCAATATATAGTTTGCGAGGCGGATCCACGTAGAGAATGTAACATTACTCTATGTAAAGTACGTTTATCGAACACATTACCAACCTTTACCGGATAAGATCGGGATTGCGTATCCGAATGAATTCAAGGCAAGATATGGTGGGAGAGGGTAGTGTACATACATATGTGTATATTGTTTTCATCCATTTGTATTGGGAGAAAAGCACAATGTGTAGAAAGTAAAGGCCAGGAAGAAAAGAGCTAGCTGGCAGAAAAATGGAGGAATATGCATGAATTATTTGTCTATCATAAAAGAATGAGAATGACATAACAAAAGAATTTGAGCTTTAATACTACATTTTTGACCCACCACCATACCACATCACACATTGCTTGGTTCATAGATCCCCATTCTATGTTCAACTCAATACCCCTTATGTATATATACTACCATTATCCGGTGGCAGATCCAGAAAAATCCTCCATTTAAAATATCGGAATAAATTCGAAAACTAAAAACAAATCTACATTGTTTTAACACGTTCCGGATCTTAGCTGGGGCAGTGGATCTTCCCCTGTCTCATTCTAACGACGAAATTTGAGAGATAATGAACTCAACAATTATTTAGACCCCTCATCTTTGTTTTGTCTAAAATAATTAATCTGCGTTACTCAATAATCATTATCGAGGAAAGGTGTGGCTCTGAAAGTTTCGGGATGCGGGTCAAAAACTTATCAATCTTTTAATTTTAGATTTGTATGTTATTATGAGTTAATACATAAAATAGTAGATCATAACATGAAACTAACCATTCAATTTCTCACATATGTACGTGAATATAAAATTGTTTCCCTAACTCATTCCTCAATTTAAATAAATAAATAAATAACTAAAAAAACTTTTTCCCTAATGCGACATTTTTAACGGGTCGATTACCCCATATGTCTTCAAGGTGCAGCCACCCTAACCAGAGGATGACGACGGTTTTCGTCCCATTGTTTTCTTCTCTTTTTTTTTTTTCTCTCTAAAACCGAATCATATATTATATAACGAAAATCACAAAATATACAACTTTACAAAACACAAGCACAAAACTATTCAAAAACAATGTCCATTCGAAAAACTAACTATTCCAAGCCAAACACAATCCCTTCTTGCTTTTCTAACCGTCTATGATAGGAACACTTGCTTAGGAGGTCGAGAAATCCCCACTAGGTGTTGGTGTTGGTGTTGGTTACGCCAAAACCATACCCATTGAATGACCTCGTGAAATTAAAATCTCCACACAAAAAATGTCTCATTGTCCCCACAAGTCTCTAGTGAGGCATTCATCCACCCATTCTCGGTTTGGGTCATTTTTGTTTAATGTGTTATCTTTCTATCATCAATTGTTCATCTTAACACTTTTACCTCTCATCTATGCTTTTTTTTTGGGGGACTGAAAGCATTCATCCACCCTTTCTCGCACCTATTCTCGGTTTGGGTCATTTTTGTTTAATGATTTGTCTTTCTATCATCAATTGTTTATCTCGACACTTTTTTACCTCTCACCTATGCATTCTTCAAGACTTTCAGTCCAATGTATCATGTGTGAAACAACCAGCATTAAAAGTAAACATATGTTCCGAAACCATTGGAACTTGACGCGTGGCGAAAATGGTAAGAAAAGGTAATATTATACATAAATGAAAGGTAAACGTGTCAAAATGAAACATTGAAGTTATGAAACAATAGGGACTAATAGTGTCTTTATCCATTGTCACCACGCAATAATTGAATAATGTCTATGAGATTGAAAATGAATTTTTGAAAAAAGATGAGGAGAAAAAAAATATCTTAATGAAATTGAATAAAGTTTATGAGATTAAAAAGGAAAAAGAAAATATCATGAATGATTTCATCTGCATGTGCTCTAAAACTTCCAAACAAATAATAGAACAATTCTTTTTCTTACACACTGCTATGAACAAAATCAATTGTACATGCATATATACATACATAATAAAATAAATAACGCAAGGGATCATTATTTTGAACAAAACAAATCAACTATGATGCCTTCAACCTTTTTCTTTAACCCTCCCGATATCTAGAATTTCTAGAACTGACCTGACTAATTCTGAATTTGGAGCTCATTTGCACTTATAGAAGTCGACTCTTATCCAAAGTCAGGCATGGTTTTGAGCTCTTTAACATGGCGTCTTTCGAAGAGAATCGAACATGGATCTCAATCCCGAGACATTCTCAAACTACCACTCGGTTATATTGTCTTCAATTTTCGTCTCCATCTTTTTCTCCCAACAAATTTCAAAACTTCATCAACAAGAATCACAGGCACGGAAACCAAGACAACGAAAATCCACTCCGCTAAACTCAACGGAACCACACCGAAAACACTTGCCAAAAAAGGGACATACAAAATCAAGCAATGTAAGCTCAATGAGACAACCATGGCAATAAGAAGCCAAGGGTTTCTCCATGGGGGCATCTTAAGCAAGCTATTGTCTTCCGAGAGGGCGTTAAGCGAATTAAACAGCTCGATCGCAACCAAAACGGTTAGGGACAACGTCATGGCCTTTACTTTACCGACACTAAAATACTCGCAAGGGTCGGTAAAAGTTATGATCCGTCCTCCGAAGACCGTAAATGGAGTTGCGGTGAAATTGGTCCACGATGAACACTCGCCCCAGTTACGAAGTTGAGACAGTTGAACAAGCGTGTGACCATCATGTAAGAGATCGATGCTTAGAAAGGATGGTTGAGTGTACCACCAGACGAAAACACCGACCGTAGCAATCCCAACGTAACAACCGATCACCTGCGTTGTAATATCAGAGGTCACGAGTCGCAGTTGAATTAGTTCCTAATCGGGTTAACATGATAGTAATTCAACATGGTATCAGAGTCAACATGGTCCCCGCATTGGTGAGAATTGCTATCGTTTCAGTGCGTCTTTAACGCCACCACACTGAATCTATTGTTTTGGCACCACAGTGATAATTGACTGTCTTCACAGCCAATTATGAAGGTGAAAATCGACTTTCACTCACAATGAACCAGGTGAAAGTTGATTCTGGAACTAATAATCGACTTTCCTCCGGCTGATAGTTTTCCATGTGATGCCGCAATAAAAACATTGTGGTGCCATTAAAGACACCCTTGTTTCACCCAACATAAATACACAATAACACGTAAAACCGATACTAACCATATAACGGAAGAAAACCCAAGAGTTAATCAAAGCATCGTTGGTTTTCCGTGGCGGTTTTTGCATTATGTCCACGTCAGCCGGGTTAAATCCTAGAGCAGTTGCAGGAGGTCCATCCGTTACCAGATTAACCCAAAGAAGCTGAACCGGTATCATACACTCGGGTATACCGATAGCAGCGGTCAAGAAAATGGAAAATACCTCCCCAACATTTGAAGATATCATGTACCTTATACATTATATTATAGATACAGATTCAGCACCAAATTTCACAATTTAAAGCAAAATTTATCAAAAAAACTGAAATAGATTTACCTGATAAAAGACTTCATATTATTGTAAATCGAACGACCCTCTGCAACCGCGGACACTATCGTACGGAAATTGTCGTCTGCAAGAACCATATCTGATGCTTCTTTTGCAACCTAAAAAAATTATCAGAAAAACACAAGTATAAAGCTGGAGTCTTTTTCTATCTATCTATCTATCTATCTATCTATCTATCTATATATATATATATAGCTGAAGGTCTAAAAAAGACGAACATCAATGAAAATGAGTTTTTAACTAATTACCAAAAAGCATCATTCAAAGGGTAGTTGTGTTACAAAAGTACAAACAACTGGTTGCATAGGTACGAATACGTGGGTATGGATACACGGATAAAAGGATACGCATGAACGAGAATTTTGAAAAATGTAGGATAGTGGTTCGGAGGGCATATGCGTAAGTTTAAAAGTCATATGGATCAAATTGTATATAGTAAAACTGTAAGGACCAAATAATGAATACCAAAGCACAAAATAAGCATTTTTTAGTAGTTTTCATCATTTTGGACAACTTTTGTTCATTATCTTGCGGATTTTACTCTATTTCGATCATACTTCTTCATTTCATATATCCTTGTTATGGTTACATCTGAATCCAGTATCCAACTTTTCAAAATTACGCATTTGTCCTATGGGTGTATCCTAAGTATCCGGTACGTATCGGATACATGACGCGCTACCAAACAAAAGTATACGTAGTTTAGATATGTCACCTCGGTTCCAGCAATGCCCATAGAAATACCGATATCTGCAAGTTTCAACGCAGGTGCATCGTTAACTCCATCTCCAGTCATGGCAACAACCTCATCCATGTCCTTTAAAATCCGTACAATTTCTTGCTTATGCCTCGGTTCAGCCCTCGAGAACACCTTCCCTCCCGGTTTTGAAAGAATCTCGAGCTGTTTCGAAGAAGAAAACGACATGAACTCTTTTCCAGTAAAGCTTTTTCCCTCGAGATTTTCATCCTCAGAAAACAAACGAATTTCACGACAAATGGCCTCTGCGGTTGACTTGTTGTCACCGGTGATCACCATCACTCTGATACCGGCTCGCCTACAGTCTGAAATCGCTTCGTGAACTTCTTCTCGAGGAGGGTCCTGCAATAACAACGTGATAATAAGATAAAGATTTGCAAATAGTTTACAGCTAGATGTTTTGTGGCTTTTGTTTTTAGTGATTATCTACATGATAGGGAGGGAAAGCTATCAAACGAATAGAGCCGTTCGTGAGCAAGCTCGTATTTGACTTGTTATTGGCTTATTGCTTGTGATTGTTCGTTTGTGCTTAACGAACCGAGCTTTGGTACCTTTGGTTTCTTGGAATTTTCACTTAAGTCCCCAACGTTTCATTTTTTGCACTTTAGCCCCACATCTTTTTTTTTTTTTTTTTACATTTTCTGTCCGAATTGCCACATCTCAAGTTTCTATTGGTTGTAGCATTCCGTACCTTCAATGCTAGAAACTTGCAAAGATCATAGATGAGGGGCTAAAGTGCAAAAAAATGAAACATTAGAGATATAAGTGACAACTTCGTGAAACAAAAGGGACTAAAAACGTTATTATCCCGACAACAAATAGCTCATTGCAAGAAACTGACCTGTAAACCAACTATGCCAACAAAAACAAGGTTACTCTCTACCGACGAATACCGAGACGTATCGAGCAGGTTCTTATGTGAAGGATGGCTCTCAGCATAATAGTCTGACAGCTCACCCAAATCATCTTTATATGCCAAACCTAGACACCTTAATCCCTTAGAACTCATTTCCAAATGCTGTAATAACACCGTTTTTCGGCATGGTTCATCGATTAAAACAACTGATCCATCTTCTAGCTGCACGTGGGAACTACGGTCCAGCACACTCTCCACTGCACCCTACATTAACCAATGAGAACGTTAAATCAACACACCTTGAATTAGCCGAAGAAATGAAAAAACTACGAAGATACACGCGTGTTCAGTAAGCAGGACAGATAGCCATTGTATCATTATAATCTTTATCTGAACATACTACCAAACTATGTTGCACAGATACAATTACCTGGATACGAGATATGTAGATGCGGAATTCTAATATAAATATAAGGACCAAATTGTACATAATAAAACTACAAGGACCAAACGATAAACATTAAAAAACATGAAATAAAACGATTTTTAGCTGTTCTCTTTCATTTTCGGTTGTTTACAGACGGCTTTTCAATCATTATCCGGCAGTTATTACACAATTTTCAACATGGTTCTCCATTTCACATATACGTACAAGTTATGAATATGCATATCCGAAGCCTGTATCCAACTTCTAAAACTGACAAACTTGCCCCTAAGTGTGTATCCTAAGTATCCGGCGTGTATATGTGTTGGATACATATCGGATACGATACAAGCTACAAAAAAGAACAGAAGCATACTAAGCGACACAAATCACATTATGCATTTAGGATATATATATATATATATATATATATATATATATATATATATATATATATATATATATATATATATATCATTACTTTGACAAGTAGTCGATTCAGCCCGGTAGGTTCCCATACGATAACGCTCATTGATTTACGGACACGATCAAACTCCAAAGTTGCAAGCCTCTTAGATCTTCTACTCCACCACTCACAGCAACCTGTATGTCAAATCAAAAATAAAATAAAAAACTCTAAAACCGGGATTCTTGTTAAAAGAATTAAAATCACTGAAAATATACGTATTGAACCTAATTTAACCGTGATCGGAATCAATCAAATAGCTTGCAGCAAGTTTGGCATGGTGAATTCGGTTCCTTGCCTTATTATCCGAAACTCCCATTTTTTCAACCAAGACCTTAAGTGCTGCCTCAGTAGGCAGTCCGGTTGCTCGAAACACACGTCCGTCGCGTATTATTCCACCGTGCTGTTGCACAAAGCACATATTTCAGCCATGGTTTGTAAGCATCCATGAATACCGTATGCATTCCAACCCGTTATTCCTCCGTCTTTAGGATCATAAGTCGTGCCCTTTACACGAAACACCCTAGCAGAAGCAGTATTAGCCCCCATAGTGCAGAATTCAGTCACGGACATCTGATTCGTAGTTAAGGTCCCGGTTTTGTCTGAACATATGACAGTAGTGCACCCTAATGTCTCGACACTCGGAAGCTTCCGTACTATCGCGTTCTTTTTTGCTAATTTTCGTGTACCAATAGCTAGACAAGTAGTGATTACTGCTGGAAGACCTTCTGGAATGGCTGCAACTGCTAAGGCAATCGCTATCTTGAAATAATACGTGCATTTCTCGAACGAGAACTTGAAGTTTGTCGGTAATCCGTTAACACGGTCCCACGTAAGGAAATACTTGTAGTTGATTATCCATACTGTGAGACAAACTAAGCCGACTGCGGTTGTTAAGCGTTGTGCAAATTCATGGAGCTTCTTTTTCAAAGGACTGTCATTTTCCTCTAATGAGGCCTCATGTATTTGTTTCTGGATTTTTCCAATTTCGGTTTGCATTCCGGTGTGGATTACTATCCCGATGCAACAACCGTTCACCACCGTCGTTCCTGCAAAAACCATGTTTTCTTTAGCCTGTAATTCACAATCATCTGTATATATAGGTTCCATGCCTTTTAAGATCGGCATTGCCTCCCCGGTTAACGAGCTTTGCTCGACTCGTAAAGTCGGAGTTTTCAGCAATGCAACTCGCATATCAGCCGGTACTTTATCACCTACACGCAATTCCACAATGTCCCCCGGTACAACCTCCTTAGCCGGTAAACCATGCGATAAGTACCCATCCCTAAACACTTTACATACATCACATTGCATCTCCTTAAGGGCTTCAAGCGCCTTTTCGGCATTGTTCTCTTGCCATACACCTACAACCGCGTTTAAAACCAAGATCGAAATAATCACGAGCGGTTCCACATATGCCTCAAAACCCGAGTCCCCGGATTCATCATCATGTTCATAAAGGTAAGCTAAAACAAACGAAATGAAAGCCGCCATTAGTAACATCTTCACAAGCATATCATCGAACTGTTCCAAGACAAGCTGCCATAACGGCTTTTTTCTCTCTTTTTGCAGCTCGTTCAAACCGTATCTCTCGAGACGCTTCTCTGCTTCATAGGAACTTAAACCCTTGTCTAGTTTCACATTGTACTCTTTCAGACATTGTTCAACCGACCACGACCACGCAGGAAACGGTTCTTCATCGCCTGATGTTTCCATAAGATGTTTTGATTTTCTAGCTTTTTTGTAGATCACTTAAACCACATTTTGGGTTCCTATAATAAATGCAAATCACAATAAACAATTTTCAGCATGAATATTCATAATGATTTTGGAACTTCAATCAATCAAATAACTAAAAATTGCACAGAAAAGTGACCGATTTAGGATGTGAGTGTGTGCGGGGGAGAGGAGGGGGGGGGGGGTGTTTACCAAGTTAGCTGGAATCAGTAATATCAGTACAGGCAACTTATTACTCATTATTATTGCTCATAAAAAGCTCAACCAAATAATAAAAATGTTATACAATTATTCATTTTGCCATACATAATACAGAAATACCATTAGCAAAATTAAACTCTAGTTGAACCATACAATTAACAAGACCTTGCAGATAATTAAATTGCACAATAAAATTTGACTTACCCGATTCCATAGCTTTGGTTGTCCTTGAATTAGGAGATACCCCAGTCAATGCAGATAATAAGAGGACTTACGTGAATATATTATATGTTGATTGACCCGTGAGCACAGTGGAAAGAGTGTCCCTCTTATAGCAAAAGTAGAATAGGCACAGTAATTGTACAAATAGAGTAGGTGTAGTAATAGTCTACTCCTCCTTTGAAAAATTGTTGAAATATCCAAGGATATTTGTTAAGATACGGAAGCTCCCTTTTGACCAGCATGTGATGCGTACCTTTTCCTTATTTATTTTTCTCCCTTATCTATCTTAATATTTTCCAGAGTTACATGATGCTTTGTAAACTCCAAATTCTAATGATAGATAGAGAGGGGTGGTTCCAATTTTATAGGTGGAGTAAACTATTCAACTACACCACTCCACCACTCACCCCACATTCCTACATTTACTGTAACAACCCAGTCAAACATCACAACATGGGTCCCTTATATTAAAAATGTTAATATTATCTTTTATTAATTACATATTCCAAATATTTAGATCCAACATTAATTCTATTAAAACATAAATTATATGGGTCACATAATAGAAGAATAAATTATTCTTACAAAAAACTCAACAACAAATTGCCTGGACAAGAAATAAAGGCAATAAGATATGTATAACTTTCACAAATGATTTTTCTTCCGTTCCCTCTCGTTCCTTCTCTCTCTTGCTTAAGAAAAAGGAAAAACTCAGGCAGCCTCCGCCCCTCCGGCGGCCCGCCGGAGGTGGCTCTCCCTCGTCCTTTCTCTTTTGTCCGGTAAATATGGGTTTTAGTCTTTAAATAATAGTAAGCTGCAAGAACTAACGACAAAATAAAAACGAAGTTCAATTCATATGGCCGAAGGTTGCAATAGCCTTAAATATGGAATTGTGGTTGGTACTTTTTAGAAAATGGACGATAGGAACAAAAAAAACAAATTGCAATAGCTCAAATGTAAGCGTTGGGAACCGTAGCAATGTGGACAGGATTGTGGGTAAGTCCACTACCTTCTTCACAACAAATTAATAAAATATTCAAAAATAATGAACACATAAACCTCTTTCTTCTTTCATTCTTCGCTCAATTTCTCCCCAGTCCCCTCTTTCTTCTTGCTTCTGTTCCTCACCCCATTTTTTCTTCTTGTCTATTAAGTTCCATTCAAAATATCTCATCTTTCCTTTTTTTTTTTGGTAAATAAGGTGCAATTCAATGACCATTGTGAGTTTATTTATTCTCAATTGGCTTAATTTATTAAAGATCTTTCTATTTCATTTGTTTTGAGTTGTAAATCAACATAGTTTGTGGTGGTTTTATCTCTGTGTTTATTTTTTTTTATTATCTGTGTAATTTTATTTCAGTGAAACTTTGATGGTTATGATTCTAAAATGGGTTCTAGTAGTATGTTTCTCTTAATTTTTATCATATCGAAAGTTTTCTTTCAATGAAGTTTGTTCAGAGGAGGTTCAATGTATTATTGTGATGTTGCAGAAAAGTTGTTTTTTTTTTTTTTTTTTTTTTTTTTTTTTTTTTTTTTTTTTTGGAAGAGAGAAAAGTTTTGTTAAATACATGGATTTTGCTAGTTTGTTTTATATATTGTGTTAATATAATTTTTTGTATTTTGATTTATGAATTTGAAGGTAAATTTCTGGGTAGTTTCAATTTGCTGAGAATTTTTATATTTTAATAGTAAAAGTACTTGTGGTTTCTTTCATTATTGTAGTCTTCCATGGCAAAAGAAAGCCACATTGATGCCAATAGGTAAATTTTGATTCTTTTGATAATAAGTGGCATTGTGAAGGGTTGTATTATTGCATGTGGCTCACTGGCAATCATTGACATCACTGTGGTTGAGTATTTCGAGGTCACGTGTAGAAGAACGGCCCCAGTATGGACACGGCACTTATATTATTGCCAAAGCAAATTTCAAGACAAATATCATTAAAGACAAATCTACCCTTTCTTTTATACAATAATTTTAGAAAAAAGTACACCGGTTCCCTTTGCTGTTTCTTTCGGAAAATACTTATATCGGGAGGGATTTTGAGGTGAAATGACGGGTGAAACTATCGAATCCATCTGCTTTTAAAGACAGAATAAATCAGATGTATGGTGTGGAAAGGCAGTGTGTGTGTCACCGCGCGTGTGAGACACCACACAAGAACCACCCGTTTCTTCCGGCTCCCTTTCCGACAGCCATAACATCTCTTCCCCAGCATTCTATCTCCTAATCCATTTAGCTCATGGCACAACCTTCCCCTTCTTTTTCTGTCTAATTTTCTTTTATCTCTTTTTTCTAAAATAAGTAAGACTATCCATCCCATCTTCCACGGTCATATCCAAATTTCTCACCAAACCATTTATAACTAGAGCATGTATCATCAATTAATGTCGATGTCGGGGTCGGAATGTGACTTGGGACCCTGTTATCGGAAGCAATCGAAGCAATCGGGAAGAGAAGAGACATATTGGGTAATATTTATTTGGCTCTAGATTTTGAGACTAAATGAAAATGGAGTTTCATCCAACAAACAGCCCCAGTACAATACATAAAGCATTCACCAAAACTGCACTCCAGTCCATTTTGATAATCAAAATTTATTAGTATTTCTCAGTCTTTTATCTTCTTTCCTTGTTCATCCTGATTTTTCCCCTTCTATTTTATGCTTGTTCTATTTCCTTGTTGTTGCATACGTGAAGTTTAATTCTTTTGGTCAAACAACTACTATTAAACATATTGGCTACATCGGAGGTGGTCTCTTAGAGGTGTTTGCATCGGAGGTGCTGAATGGGGGAAAGATTATTGCAGGAAGGGGTTGGCCGGTTGGTCTGGAGGTGGTTTAATAAATTAATGAAATAAGGGAAATATTGGCATTTTATTAAAAATGCCCTGGCATTAATTTACTTGCCCTGGCCATACCGAGCGCCTAAAAAAAAAAAAAAAAAAAAAAAAAAAAAAAAAAAAAAAAAAAAAAAAAAAACTCACAAGATCTGCAAATTTCAACTGCAAAATTTGATTGAAGGGACAAATTGTCACCCCTGCACTGCTTCTCAAAATATATGCATTTTTGTTTCAATAATAAAGCTATCTTCAAAGGCAAAAGAACATAATAATGTAAAGGCTAAAGCACAGCAAAATAAAGGGTCTCAC
Source organism: Gentiana macrophylla (assembly GCA_026214975.1). Classification (NCBI taxonomy): domain Eukaryota; kingdom Viridiplantae; phylum Streptophyta; class Magnoliopsida; order Gentianales; family Gentianaceae; genus Gentiana; species Gentiana macrophylla. The sequence goes on along the minus strand of CM047814.1, from coordinate 7,678,402 downwards.
CTGAAAATTGAGTTTGTCCAGGAAAGAAAGCAGATTTCTGGGAAAAGTCAAATCTTTTAATCCCACCCATTTGCTTTTAAAGATAAAGGAAACAGATTATGCAAAAAAAAAAGAAAGTCAAAAGCTTGTGCAGTAACATGCAAAGAATGGGACTTTGGATTTGAAAGGAAAATATTAAACAAATGAAATTGCAAATTATGGTTTTTAGACAAAGGGATTAAGGGAATAGCCGAATAGAGAAGGAGATTGTGATTTTTTTTGCACAAAAACTGAATAAAGTTGAAAATCTTGCTACTCTTCTTCTTATGTTCTTCCATTTAATCAACTTGCAGATCCATGGCTCTTCGTGTGCTCCGCTCCGCGTACTGCCATTTGTTTTTGTTTTTTGTTTTGTTTTTTAGTAGGTCCCGTCCCGTGACATCTCACTGTTGTAAAGGATTATATATTGATGGGTTCTATTGGCACAACCTTTTTACTATCTTTACTTATTTTTTTAATTATTTTTTCGGATTAAAGAAGTGTCGGTGTCATTGGTGTTCCTTATTGAACACCAAAGTCAGTGTCAGTGTCACTGACATTGACACTGACGCTGGTGACACTTGTTGGAGAAAAATCTAATCGACAGGGTCGAACGATCAACTTTAACGCTAATTTTGGATAGACTCTGATTTATATCATCGAGAGTTATTTATATAGTTAAATTACTCACGGAGTAGATAATGATGGGATTTTGAATCGCTCGATTCAGTTATCGAGTGAATAAGAAATTAATGTCTAAAGTTTGTGTAAAATACGTGCGATCGGGAAACCGAATCGACTTTTACACATGTGAATTAGACCAGCCTTCTAAGGTCGGCTAGTCATTTTAGTTGACAATAATTAGAGCAATAGCAATGATCTTTTTTTCCACAACGTGAAACACACTTTAGTCACAAATGACAATGTGATTTTCTTTTTTTAGATTGCAATGGTTCAAAAAGTGACAATGTGGAACACAAGAATGTGAATGTGAATGGCTATATGTCACATTCTTATTCACGATGTCTTTTTTCACTCTATTCTTGAGAGTCATTGTGAAACACCAAAAGAATGACATTGTAATTTTATTGTCATGTAGATTTTTTTACGTCTTTTTAGAAGAATTGACATTGTAATAGGTGGGGATCAATGTGGGTGCTCTTAATTAATTAATCGGCTATTGTCTTGTTTGGAGAGACAAAAAATAGTGTCATTGCCGATCAAAAAATAGTGTTGACACATCTCTCCGAATGTGAATTATCATCGAATTTTCTATAGTCTTTTCCACCATAAAAAGTCTAGCACGTAGATCTAGTTATTGAGTCGAAGAGAAGTTTCAAGACTCTGTAAGTTATTTGGGTTTCGGATTTTTGAAATGCCATCCCGCACGTAAAGCCGTTGTATCTTGGGGAGACGATTCTTACTTACCGCGCACCATACCTGGTTAATTTGTCTTAAGAAACGAGTAACTACTCGCATCGGTTTGTCATTTATTTATGCATCGCAATTTATTTTTCCTTTTCTTAATATTTAGATCTATATTGCAATAGTTTTATTTCATTAGATCTATCATATACTTGTGTTAATTTATTAGATCTACATCGTAGTTGCTTTAATTTGTTAGATCTACATAATATAATAATTTCTTATTTTCGAGTTTTACTTTTCTGCATTTAATTATCCGTAATTACATCTGTAAATTACGGATCTGTTCCGTAAATCACTCCACACACGACACCTATCCCAACAACACTGACACTGACGTTGGTGTTCAACAAGGAACACCGGTGGAAAGTCGTGGACTGACGTTTTCTAAATTATAACACTTTTATAAAGGGAACATTGGTGCCACTGGTGTTCCTCGTTGAACACCTTTTTTATAAATGGAACATCGGTGCCAACGAGGAACACCAGTGGCACCGATGTTCCATTTATAAAAAAGGTGTTCAACAAAGAACACCAGTGGCACCAACGTTCCGTTTATAAAAAATCACCGAGTGTCAAGTAATTTTTTGTAGTGCGAGAATAATGTGATGCCGGTAGTTGACGATACGAGATTTCACCCTCCACGTGGAATTATCTAATTGTCCCCGGTGGCGTGTGGAAAAGTCCAAGTATATTATCCGCGATCGGGTCGAATACGAGACGAATCGGTGATGATCACCACCGCACCTGCAGATCTTGCAAGTGTTCCATCTCGAGTACCCGTGTCGGTGTCCATCGAAGTCGATACCATGGACTTGATCCAGGCTCCAGCCCACCATCCAAAGAGGTTACTTGGGCAAGAGGCAAGCGCCCATTTAAGGGTAATTATGTCAATAGACCAAACCGCCCCAAATTTAGTAAGTAAGAGAAGGACATGTGCCTATAAATACATCATTCCAGGAACTACGTAAGGTTGATTCCCGGAACAATACACAGAGATACGTAGCAATCCAAGATACATTCTTGGACTCACCATAAAACCCTAAAATCACCCCAAAACCATCCTTGATTCTATCATCCCTAGATTAATTGGCCTCAAATTATACATGACAAAATCCAAAGATCGTCATTGGCGCTAGAAGGAGGGCCTTCTATCGGTGATGGATCAAGGAGTGGTGGTTCGTGATCAATTTAATGCCAAAAACGCAGTCAGATCCGAGGTTGATTGCGGAAATTGAACCGTTGAAACAAGATTTCCACCGTTCAGATTCAAGGATAAGGAGGGACGAACAAGCCCTCCAAATTTCGTGACGATCGGAGTCCGTTTAGATAGCCGATCGTCGCCGGAAAGTGCTGCCAGAATAAAGCAAAAACGCAGCACCCAAAAACGCAGCGAGATCGGCGGCTAATTTATGGAGTTTGAACCGTTGGAATTAAAATCCCACCGTTCAGAGTGAATAATATGGAGGGACGAACAAACCCTCAAAATTTTGTGCCGATCGGAGTCCGGTTACATGCCCGTCCGTCGCCAAGAAGTTGTTTGTTGTATCAAAAATGCAAAGAGCCCAAAAAGCGGTCAGATCGATGGATTATTTCCGGAGTTTCAACCGTTGGAACTATATTTTCACCGTTCATATCCAAGGATTAGGAGGTTCGAACAAGCCCACCAAATTTCATGCTGATCGGAGTTGTTTTGAGTCCCCGATCGTCGCAAATAAGTTGCTACTGTATTATAGAAACGCAGCAGAACCCTAATCTGCAGGTTCCAAGTCGGCTGAATATTCCCGACAATTGAACCGTTGGAACAAGATTTCCACCGGTCAGATTCAAGAATTATGAGGACCGAACAAGCCCTCAAAATTTTAGGCCGATCGGAGTTCGTTTGATTTCTCGATCGTGGCAAGGAAGTTATCTGCAGCACCGAAACGCAGCAGGATTCTGGACAGCAGCTGCCAGATCGGCGGCTTATTCCCGGAGATTGAGCCATCGAAATAAAATTTCCACCGGTCACATCGAAGGAAAGTGAAGGAAGAATGATCCCTCCAAATTTCGTGCCGATCGGAATCCGTTTCGAGGTCTGATTGCCACCGGAAAGACACTGTTGTGGCGCCCGGAAAGCTGCGAGTTATCTACCAGATCGGCTATCCACGGCGAGTTCTCGAGCTCCAAAGAGCGAGCCGAGCTCTTTAGTTCTCCGTGTTCTTACAATTGTTATTTTAAATTCTTATATACTTTGTAAGTCTTTATTATATGTGTAATGTTTTTATCACAATCACATTGCACCACAAAGACTCGAGATATCGAGCACCGGCATTCGAGCTCTCACGGACTCGTCTTGCCCAAAACCCGAGCTCGACTCGAGTCGATTGGAGCTCACCGATGGGCAAATCTTTTATAAGACCGAGCTCACCTCGGCATCATATTTGGAGCTCGGCTCGGCGTTATCTTTATAAGACCGAGCCCGGCTCGGCGTCATCTTTTGTAAGACCGAGCTCGGCCTCGGCATCATATTTGGAGCCTCTCGAGCGTATCTTTTATAAGACCGAGCTCGGCCTCGGCATCATATTTGGAGCTCGGCTCGGCGTTATCTTTTATAAGACCGAGCCCGGCTCGGCGTCATCTTTTGTAAGACCGAGCTCGGCCTCGGCATCATATTTGGAGCTCTCTCGAGCGTATCTTTTATAAGACCGAGCTCGGCCTCGGCATCATATTTGGAGCTCGGCTCGGCGGTATCTTTTATAAGACCGAGCTCGGCTCGGCGTAATCTTTTATAAGACCGAGCTCACCTCGGCATCATATTTGGAGCTCGGCTCGGCGTTATCTTTTATAAGACCGAGCCCGGCTCGGCGTCATCTTTTGTAAGACCGAGCTCGGCCTCGGCATCATATTTGGAGCTCTCTCGAGCGTATCTTTTATAAGTCCGAGCTCGACTCGGAGTCGTATTTGGAGCTCACCGATGGGCAAATATTTTATAAGACCGAGCTCACCTCGGCATCATATTTGGAGCTCGGCTCGGCGTTATCTTTATAAGCCCGAGCCCGGCTCGGCGTCATCTTTGTAAGACCGAGCTCGGCCTCGGCATCATATTTGGAGCTCTCTCGAGCGTATCTTTTATAAGACCGAGCTCGGCCTCGGCATCATATTTGAGCTCGGCTCGGCGTTATCTTTATAAGACCGAGCCCGGCTCGGCGTCATCTTTTGTAAGACCGAGCTCGGCCTCGGCATCATATTTGGAGCTCTCTCGAGCGTATCTTTTATAAGACCGAGCTCGGCCTCGGCATCATATTTGGAGCTCGGCTCGGCGGTATCTTTTATAAGACCGAGCTCGGCTCGGCGTCATCTTTTATAAGACCGAGCTCGCCTCGGCATCATATTTGGAGCTCTCTCGAGTGTATCTTTTATAAGTCCGAGCTCGCCTCGACATCATATTTGGAGCTTTCTCGGCGTATCTTTTATAAGTCCGAGCTCGGCCTCGCATCATATTTGGAGCTCTCTCGAGCGTATCTTTTATAAGTCCGAGCTCGGCCTCGCATCATATTGGAGCTCTCTCGGCGTATCTTTTATAAGACCGACCTTGCCTCGGCATCATATTTGGAGCTCTCTCGAGCGTATCTTTTATAAGACCGAGCTTGGCTCGGCGTCATCTTTTATAAGACCGAGCTTGGCCTCGGCATCATATTTGGAGCTCTCTCGAGCGCATCTTTAATAAGACCAAGCTCGCCTCAGCATAATATTCGGAGCTCGAAGGCAATCTTATGTAAGTCCGCCTGCCATCTAAGCATGATACCAACAGACTACACCAAATAAGCTAAGCCTTATCTCAATTAACTTCTGTTTTTACATTTTTATGTCTTGTAATAAGTCCATGTGACAATTTCATAAATATTCTACTAAGCATGTCTTTCCTCGAGACGCTTTTGTGTTTGTTATGATTTACAGCCTTCACATTACAAATCTACCATGATACAAAATGGCAAAGGCAAAAAATTCGACCGATTTTAAAGCAAAAGAAGTCCATGTGATTAAAAGATAAAAGAGGCAAAAGTCAACCACAACTACAAATCCTCGACACGACGAAGTCGGAATAATATGGTGAATAAAGCCAAGTCACTGACAGTGCTTATATCACCTCGACACGATGCAGTAGAAATAAAACAGTGAAAAAAGCCAAGTCACTGACAGAGCTTATATCACTCCCGACCTGCCAGTAAGCCACGATGCTAAGCAGTTGGAAGATCCCACGATGGATACCCTATTCGACCAGTTCAGAAGCACCACGAAGTGCGACAGTCGAGTAGGGATTTTTCAATTCGACCATGTCAGAAGCCCGGCGAGGCAAGACAGTCGACTCGAGCTCCGACCAAATAGCCAAGTCAAGCCGATAAAGCGATGCTGCTTACAGTCGACTCATATCCAAGTGTACCATGAGTCATGTACTCATACTACACTTTGAGGGGCCACAGGGGAATTAAGTCCAAAGGACTACACCCCATTAAGGTGCTTTTGCAAGGAATTAAGTCCAAAGGACTACACCCTGAGCAAATATTCAACAACACAAACAACATTCAAAGGAAAGGTCAGAATTCAAAATTCATAATTCAAAAGTCCCAGGGATCGAATCGTGAAAGACAGACAACAAAAAGCGACAAGCAACATACTGCAAAAATTGAAGCAAAATAAAACTAGGCGTCATATTTGGAGCTCACCGATGAGTGAATCTGTAATAAGTCCGAGTTCGACTCGGCATCTTACCTCGGAGCTATATTATTTTGGAACTCACCCTACCGAACTGGCGGGTCGAGCTATCTTATTTTGGAACTCACCCTACCGAACTGGCGGGTCGAGCTATTTTTTTGGAACTCTCCTAGCCGAGCATGGCGGGACGAGCCTTCTTATTTCGGGGACTATCCCTATGGTTATTGCGACTTTTTGACTAGTGCCTGGCGTATCTCGAGGATCCACTCCGTAAAGGATCTACTCAACGGTCTACGAGGATCCGCAAGTCGGATGCCTTCAGTGTCGACAGTCAACGTTTACAAGTCCTAATAGGACGAAAACGCAATGGCATCGAAGTCCGAGTCGACAGCGGCGTAATCTGACTCCCAAGAGAGAGAATTTACTAGGGCATCGAGGCCGGGCAACATGATCATTTCGATCGACAGCCAGTGAAGCTAAAAGTTCCATGGAACCAAAAGGCTAAGGCATCGAGTTCGGACCAAGTCCAAAACTCGGCAATCATGTGTCGCGAGTCATGAGCGACAAAGAAACACCACGACACCGAGATCCAGAGCGACATTTACGTATTACGGTCTTATTAGGACGGTAAGTACTAGGACATCGTAGCGGAAATATCTATCGACAAACCGAAAGAGCATCGATTCCGACAAACGAAATGAGACAACCAGGGCATCTCTTCTACCACACAAAGAACAAAGAAAAGTCCAAAAAATGCTAAAGCATGGAAGACAAGTTACATATGGTCGACAAATGGAACTCACCGAAAGTATAACGAAGATGATGAATCGCATTATACTTTGAAGGCAACAACGAAGTCGACATTGAATACTCGAGAAAAAGCGAGCAAAGGAATGGGAATCGACATGCAACAAAAGTGTTTGACACCAAATACTTGTAAAAATTTCAGCATTTATAACAAAAAGCCTAGTCACAAAGACTGGCCAAATATGGTCCAAACCTAAGGTTCTCATGATACTTGGAGGGCAGATATCGACATATATGCATCGACATGAGAGAGGCCGATGTGCAAATAAGGCCAAAGGCCGCAATAAAGCAAGATGGTCTACTTCAAAGACAAAAGAAAAGAAGGAAAAATGTGACAGTTTTTCAAGGAAAAAATAAGCCAAGTCCAAATGACCGGCTAAATGTTTATACAGATGGAAGCCAACGACAACGTTTGGTTAAAAAGGGCAAAGCCTAAGAAGAAGCATCATCTCTGGCGCTAAGGCAAAGTCTCAAGACTGTTAGACTGACATTCGAGATCCGAATGCTGTACTCCAAAGTCAGGGCAAGTCAAATTCTTCAGAGAAGTCGACCTCGGCGATACAAATCCCAATGCGCAGACATCTCAACATTCCTTCGCTCTGACCTCAAGCCAATTTCAATCGAAAGTTCCAAGTTGGACATCTCATCATTCATTCGACAGCTACGGCATCGAAGTCGATGTCAACTTAGCCACACGTTATAAGTCCTAGGGACAGATAATGCTAAGATAAAAAAGTTTGCAAAGCAGACATGGAAAGGCCGTATGTCGGACTCACAGAAGTAAGTGCGCAGGCGATTTAAATTGAGCATTGGATGACAAATGGCGAGATACACGCTTTGACAGATCGACCGACCTCAAGAGCTCCTGACAGATCGGGGGCTTATGACGATACGAGATTTCACCCTCCACGTGGAATTATCTAATTGGTCCGGTGGCATGTGGAAAAGTCCAAGTATATTATCCGCGATCGGGTCGAATACGAGACGAATCGGTGATCACCACGCGCGCCGCAACAGATCTTGCAAGTGTTCCATCTCGAGTACCCATGTCGGTGTCCATCGAGTCGATACCATGGACTTCATCCAGGCTCTGAGCCCACCATCCAAAGAGGTTACTTGGGCAAAGAGGCAAGGCCCATTTAAGGGTAATTATGTCAATAGACCAAACCGCCCCAAATTTAGGCGCGAGAAGGACATGTGCTATAAATACATCATTCCAGGAACTACGTAAGGTTGATTCCTGGAACAATACACAGGATACGTAGGCAATCCAAGATACATTCTTGGACTCAGCCATAAAACCCTAAAATCACCCCCAAAACCATCCTTGATTCTATCATCCCTAGATTAAATTGGCCTCAAATTATACATGACAAAATCCAGCATCGTCAGTAGTAAAAAGGGGTGTGCCAATAGAACCCCTAGATATTTTGGGTGGAAAGTATTTCCGAGTCTAATTTTACTATACAAAAGCACTCGTGTTTTTAATTGAAAAGCATGCGTATCTGAATGCTGGCTACGCCTGATTCCATTTCAGCCCGTGTCCTTAAAGCAAAATATTTTGATAGTCGCGACTTTAAAGATGCTACCCCCACGAGAAACCCCTCATTTATCTGGAAAAGCATCTTAAATGGGAAGAATCTCATTTTTCATGGGTTAAGATGGAAAGTTGGGAGCGGAAACAATATTGATATCATCAATGATGCTTGGCTACCAGCTTTACCTTCATTCCAAGCGCATCCTAATGAAGGAAATCTGCCTAACCGCAATGTAAGTTGTCTTATTAATTCATCTACTCGCCAATGGAGACAAGATTTGATCTGGGAGGCCTTCAATCCATTTGAGGTGGATAAAATCATGTCTATCCAACTTTCCCCATAAGCCAAAGAGGACAAGCTGATTGTTGGATATAGTGCCCAAAAGACAATTGTTGCTTGTCTATACGGACAAGTGGGAGATTGTTGGAAGTAGCGCCCGAAAGACAATTTCTGTTATTGTTTTTATGATTGATAAATGACAGATTTATTCTTATTTTATTATTTGCTCCGTGCTTATATGTAACCGCTGAAAACCCCAAGTCGTATCATATGTAGCCATATAACTTAGTGTGTGTCACACGTGAGGATTAAGTTTATGGTGATACACTTGAATTGTTAGTCCGTGGTGAACTTAATCAAAGTATGGGGTCTATTGATTAAACCACCATTAATGCGCCCAAAACACTTTATGGTATGACCGTCCTATCCGGACCGTCGATATTGGTTATCTAAATGAGCCATTTATATATGATGTAGTCATATAGGACTGGACCGATTTAATCTGCATTTCTCATATAATTCCGTGATTGAGAAATGTATTAAATCACAATATGATCATATATGGATTAACCTTAATCCTGAAGTGATTGCAGACGCCTGCTTGTTCAAGATAGGGTTTGATGTGTTCGTTAAAGATCACTAAGAGGCGCGGTCCGAATCACTTTCATGTTGGCACTATTCTGGAATGAGTGAGGAGTGTGTGTCTCACAGATATAGAATCCATTCATTCCAGCGGGAAGTAGAAAGACAATCCCCTTATTTGTTAATCCTAGAAACTGATCGATCAGCCGAGTTCGTATTGGTTATGAACTAATTGATCACTAGTAGGTTAATGGTAAATAAGGATAAGATGTAATGAAGAAGGTTTACGGAAATAATCCCGCTTCGTTACGGATAGTCTATTGAGGGTTAGTTTGTATGTAATGATTATATCAATGGACACTTATCGACTCGACGCTTTGAGAATAAGTTATATCTATAATCGATAGAGTTCAGTTTCAGATTTATGGTGGCGTAATTCCGAAATTAATAAGTTGAGTAGAAATATTCTGTGTGATGAATATTTTATTCAATTAATTGTAGCTACTGGTTATAGGTCCATGGTCCCCGGATCGGCTCCTAACACGAGAGTGTTTTCTCGTTTTGTGGAACATCGAGAATAAATTAAATAGTTAGTCTATATAATTAATATGCAAATATTATTTATTTGGTAAATAATATGTAAAATAGAAAAGACATTTTCTATTAATAATATTGGCAAGGTGGCGCCACACATAGTGAGAAAATTAGGAGAAGAATTTTTTATAGATTATGTCACATTTGTAATTAATTAATTATTTATTTGTTAGATAATTAATGGAAAAATAAGAGATTGACTTTTTAATCATTATCTCATTTATGAAGATTATCTCTTATTTTATGGCAAATATATTTTCCTTATGGAAATAGGTAATTGTATTGTGAAAATGATAACTCTCTCTTGACTAGTTATTTTCCTATATAAAGAGAGTTCATCCCAACACAATAACTAATCACAATTGACGCCATATTTTAATAAAAAAGAAGAGAAAAATTAGTTTCTTATTCTAGTCATTAGGAGAAGAAAAACTTAGGGTTTTCCTGGAGCATATTCAAAGAGGTTATACTACGAGGATCGACGTCCACCAGTCGTCGCTTGGAGATACAATCCGGAAGATCACGGCTTCTCTTCTGTTGGTAAATCTTCAACCTTTTTGTAGTTATATTAATTAATCATGTAAATTAAATCGTGGTAAAATCACATGCGGATTTAATTCGTAGCTTCCGCTGTGCATGATCGAGCGTCTCGATCGGTGCTGTGAATCAGATCTGACGATCCAATTATGGATCGGATCCGGATTCGGGTTTCTGGATATCCAGCACTGATATGGCACTACTCGAATAATGGGATCTACAATGTTAAAACTGGGTATCAATTGGCTCATGAGCTTAAATTTCGGGGGTCAACATCTCCGGCCTCAACATCCTCACACTCATGTAGTAGACTCTGGACTAGCTTGTGGAAATTGAGAGTAAAGTCGCGGATTATTCACTTTATCTAGAAGCTTCTCAACAATATCTTGCCTACGGCATCCACGCTACGGTCCAGGGGTGTTGGCACGGGCTTATGTCAAGTATGTTTACAACATGAAGAAACAATTTGGCATTGTCTTTTTGAATGTTAAATCCCACAATACATTTGGCGCAATCATCACCTTGGTGAGTTCTTCTCCAAACTTAGAGTACACTCATTTCTTGATTGGTTTGATGAAATGCTCAACTTGAACAATGAATCCGAGCTACTCCATGTAATCTACCTATTATGGAACATCTGGAAGGCTAGAAATGGGCATATTTTTCAAGGTGAACCGGTGCACATAAACTCCATTTGCAATCGTTCGGCAGTTGAGGCGGATGAATATACACAAGCTATCACGAGACAACCAGATATCGCCAAGGGCGGGAACTTTGACACTGAATGGAAGCCTCCACCCACAAGCGCCCTCAAGGTTAATATTGATGCAGGTTTTAGCGAGTCGTCAACGGCAGTTGGTGGGATACTTCGTAATAGCCAAGGAAAAATAATTCAAGCTTCTCAAAAAAATTGGAAGGGTGATATGATGTCTTGGTAGGAGAGGCCTTAGCGATTTACCACGCTTTGATGTTTGCGCTCACATGGGGATTCTTTAACATTATCATTGAAAGTGATTCGCTTATCCTACACCATCGATTTCAAAATCAAGTAGAAGACTTATCTTCGGCCGGAAGTATTATAGAGGACTGTAAAAAACTTATGCCAGCTTTCATTTCTCTTTTTTTCTCTTTTGTTAAAAGGTAAGGTAACATGCCTGCCCATTTTCTCGTGAGGGAAGATCACAATCTTGTTGGTTGCCTAGAATGGAGTTCTTCTCCTCTTCATGTAATCCGTTCTTGTATGGCGGACTGTGTTTAATCAATAAATAATGCGCTTTTACCCCTGGGAAAAAAAAAAAAAAAAAAAAGAAAAAAGAATCATGTTGATCTACCATATAAAAATTTCTTATTTTGATTTTTTTTATCTATGTTACTATTTGTGATTTTATATTTTAATAACAAATGTAACGGCCAAGTTTGTAGATCTATGTTAGTATTCGGGTAATTGGACAGGTGCCCCGTGCTCCGAAACAAACAAAAAGCTGCTTACCGCATTTCCGGGTCACCACTCGGGCAACTGACTGATCAGGGTTCTAGGACAGGTGACTCTGTCTTCTTCCACGGAAAGAGTGCAAAAGCTGTCACGAAAGAAAGCACTCTAGTGGGAAAGCGATTAGACCAGGCAAAAGATTCGAAGCGAAGAACGGAAGAGTAGACGCGGATCATGCTTCCACGGCCCGTGGGAGCACCGACTTCGGGCGTTAATTCCGTTGAGAATAGAGGTCCAAGGCAAGCAAGGAAAGCTGCAAGGGTCTCAGTAGCATTCCACCAGTGGGGAGGGAGATGGGGAAGAGTTGCATTATACATATATGCAGAAAACAATTAATCGAGTTGATTCTCACCGAGTAAACAAACACTACTACTGTAATTATAGAATCGCTACATATGATTCATCAAACTGAACAAAGATACGGAGTTTCACAAACACTTTATAATTCTTCTTCTTGATATTCTGTACTTACTTCAGTGTAAGTGTTGTCTACAACATTGCCATCTTCAGAAATTTCAATGGATTCAGAACTAAAAGAAGAAGAATCTGAATCTTCATCTGCTTTCAAACTTGCAACAGAAGTAAACGAACCTTCATCATCCGATGGGATGTCTGAACCGGTTTCACTGCTTGATTCCGTTTGAGTCGGGGAGAGCAAGTAGTAGTTAACACCATTGACAACGTCGTATACCATTAAACCGATTCTACCCCCAACCCAACTGCCCAAAGTACTTCCTACCAGATAACCAAACCGACCAAACTTCTGCTCTCCGGTAAAGCCAACACCATACGTCCCAAACAAAGTTCCAACACCTCTAAGGAAACCTTCTGTAATTGTACCACCAAAGTATACAGCTTCGAAAAAATCCCATCCAGAAGATATAATAGGGCCTAAAACACGCTTGGCTTTTCGTGTAGCCAATTTCGCAGCCTTAGCACCCTCTTTTTGTACTTGCTTGGCTGCGTCTTTAGGATCAAGACCTTGTGAGATAACATCAGCAAGAGCAGTCTCGATTGCTAGACTTCTTGCTCTTTCAACATGAACAGATCTAATATTGTATGTATAGAGCTTTACACTCTCTTTTACTATACATGCAAGTGTACCAGTTCCCCCATCAAAGCAATTCAAAAACGTAAACTGTCCACTCTTGGATGCAGCTTCTTCCCCAACCAGCTTCCTGCATTTTTCAGCTGCAACACAGGGGAGTGTATATTTACAAGTGACAAAGCAAATCAACAAATACGGCAAACAATATACTCCTAATCATTGACAAAAGCGGTGCTTAAGCGCTAAAAGTGTTCGCCTAATCATTTTCAAAAATGCTTAAGCGACGCATTGACAACTATGGTTCCATTTGAGGATGCAAATGAAGAGAAAGGCGTTGCACTGTCATAACAACCCCCCCTCCCTGGCTCTCTGCCCCCCACCCCACCCCACCCTCCCTGTTGCTCTGCTCTAAACAATAGTGAATGAATCTCTAAGCATTCCAGCATTCCTTCTCCTACTACACTACTTCATAAACGCTGACCTATCAATTTATCAAGGCAATGCAATAGGCTCGTTTATGGGATAAGAGTTAAATATAATGTTAAGTCCGTTAAATCCTGTGCAATATCATTTTAAGGATAGAGTGATTGCACTAACCTCGGTCTATGAGTTTTCGTGTCTATCTTTTCCGGTTTTGTCAATTTTTTCGGTTCATGCACATAACAGATAATTTCTCATATTCAATTAGGACAGCATGCTAATTAAAGAAAGAACTTTCCCTAAAAACAACCGTTCACACACGTCACTGAGTGAGAAGAACAATGGTAAGCACATAAATGAACATATTCTACAACAATAATTCAGTTTTTTTTTCTGAGGAGGGATACCATTAACTGAAACACAAAATCAAGAACATAAACTTCAGAGCAAATAATCATGCCATTATATAAAAGTTTTTTAATTACTCACATCTTCTGGAAAAAAAGGCTATAGGGAGCATAACTCCCAGATTTTTTTAAATTAAAATACTGAATGATGGAATATAAGATATAGCATATGGAAATTGCAAAATGAAGCCAAAAGATGTTGCAAAATTGAACTATTGCAAAATCTAACTAGCTATGTAGCATGATTGTTTAACAGTGGTACTAATCCCATCAGGATTTCAAATCAAATTACACAAAATACATGGTTTCTAGACCTAATTAGAAATTTAGGAGAGAGGGATCAAAGGAACTGGAAGTGAAGTTACCTGCGATGCTAAGAATGATAATCCCAACAACAAAAATCAGGAAATGAAATCGCTTTTTCCGAATAATATCCATTCTTCTGCTTCTAATTCCTGAAACCAGAAATATTGGAAAATATCTTGAGATTTCCTTAAAATTATGCTGTTTTTTTTAATAGGGTTTCAAAGTAAATTGCTCTGGGATTTCAAAGTTAGAAGTTTTCAATCCGATTGCAGATGCAGATTTTAATCCAATAAAAAAAAACAAAAAGGGGATCAGGAAGGAACAAAAACAAATGGCAAGACACGGAGAGAATTTTTTTTAAAATACATCGTACAAGTCAACTGTAATTTAATTTTTTAAATATATTCATTTTACATTAACAAACATTATTATTCTTTTCTTTGTTTTTTCATTTAATTTATTATCGATCCAATCATTTTATATATTGATCCAATTCTTTCGTCTGTGTGAAAAATAGTACACCGACTTTTATTTAGCCCCAAATTTTGTCACATAGTGTTTTTATATTACATATCTACTAATGCAATAAAGTTTTAGATTTACAATAAATGACACGAATCTTATTGATTTATTGCTAATGATATGATAATGTCTTAACATGATATATAAAGGTGCATTGCATACAAGACGTCAACATATGAAGACATCATCGTGTTGTATAATTGAATATGTGGACATGTGATATACAATGATACACTAATGTATCATCGAAGACGATACATTAAGCATGGAATAATCAGCAAATGGGGAGAGACATGGATAAACCACAAGATCAAATTTGATCCAATGGCCAATAAGGTGCACAAAGTCTTCAACGAGAAGTTTTTGCATGGTATATCCACACGCATTATAATCGACTCCAGAATAAATCGAATCACAATTGTTTGAATTCTAATTAAAAATAAAAGACATACAGTTTGTTATATTTGTGCACTTCAGATATGACGGATGCAATTAATAACTTTCCGTCTTCAACTTAATTAGTAGATGTAAAGTAGAAGTGTTTTGTCTTGCTTTTGGTCATCTTCTCCTTTACGGCTCTCTTGACCTCATGAGTTACAATTTTGATTTAAAAGAAGTTGAGAAGGAAAATGTGAAGAAGTTTCCTTCGATCAAAGGTTGATTTTCCAAGTGCAAATATTCAAATGCAACGGCTAAATACTATCGTACTCATGCATTCATTTTATGAAAGAGAAATTTGAAACTTTATCATACTCTTAGTAACATGTTTTAGTTTTCTTGATACAACTTCTTTACAGAATTTCATAATTCAGCCTTATTTTAATATCTCTCACATGATTAGTTTTAATAGCAATATGTGTTTTGACGATACAGGGTTTCACCCCTCCACGTGTCGTCTATCGGTTGGTCACCACATTATGGATAAACGCCAAGGTACTCATGTCGATGCCCGGACTCGAGGCTTCGATGATCGACAATCGAGCAGTATGGGATGACAAGTCCGCAAGGACAGAGTCCGCACCAGCTAGCAGTGTAGGACAATGAATCCCAGAGTCGAGTATCGCAGGTCGACAATATCGACATCGAGGACAGAGTCCACACCAGCTATCCAGGCCCATTAACAGTGATAACTTGGGCAAGGGTTAAGGCCCATTAAAGGGTAAATATGACAATAACATAAGCCGACTTAGTATTAGGGTTAGGGCAAGTGTTGTCATTATAAATACCCCATTCCAGGAACTACGTAAGGCTTGATTCCTGGAACCGAACAGGATACGTAGGCAATCTAAGATACATTCTTAGATTCAGACGCAAACATAAAACGACATCATCTCACCCTTCAGGCATTAGGGTTTTGTGTGTGTTCATCATTAGATTCATCTAGGGCCCGGATCATCAAAGTGACTTAATCGGTCATCGTCATTGGCGCTAGAAGGAGGGTCTTCTACTGTTGAATCCACCAAGATCACGATGCCTCCTAGAAAAACAGCATCCAAAGCTGCAGATCAAAGCTCGCAGATTAACGAGCAGTTAGATCTCGGCACGCAAGGGGAAAAAGATCCAGTCTTGGATCTTGTCGTTGAGGATCCTCAGCAAGAAAAGCAAGGTCCTATCCAGGGAAACCCCCATCAAGAAAAGCAAGGTCTTACTCCAGAACACCGAGCGCTTGTGGATCAATTAGCAGGGGCGGACCTGGAATTAATGTCCAGGATTATAGCAGAGGCGGTTATGGCACAAAAACAAGCAGCCGGCGGCCAGAAAGACGCCGCAGCAGATGACGGTCGAAAAGATGCCCCAGACAAGCCTAAACAAACTCCCAGAGACGAAGTCAGTGCGTCCTCTAGCTCGGTGGAGAGAAAGAGGCGTGAGATCCAACAGAAGCATCAGAAAATGGATGAAGACAGTGTCAGGGAGGAACTGGATGTTATACTGGGATAGAATCAGGTTTCGCTATGGTTAGAGTCCCCTTTCACACAGGAGATCGAGAGTTTCCCTAAACCCAAGGGGTTTAAGATACCAAAAATAGAACCTTACGATGGTACTATCGACCCGGAAGACCATCTACACAGGTATCAGTCCCAGATGAGGTTGGATGGCGCACCCAATGCGATGAGATGTCGAGCGTTTGAGACGTTGCTCGTAGGTCGGGCCAGAGAATGGTTTACTAAGCTACGACCCGGGTCGATCTCCAGTTTCACCATGCTAGGCCGCAAGTTTCGGGATGCGTTCATCGTCAACAAGAAGTTTCACTTGAGCGCCACGCACCTCATGAATATGAGGCAGCAAAGGGATGAAGCAGTGTTAGATTATTTGAAGAGATTTAATCTCGAGGCCATGCAGGTCGAGGATGCAGATGACCGACTTCTGATCACATCGTTCGTGGGGGGGCTGAGTAACACGAAGTTATACATGAAGTTGAGCAGAGATGTCCCCCACACCATGGACGAGTGTGTTAAAGTGGTGCATAGATTCTGTCAAGGGGAAGAGGCAGTGCGCAGGCACACCCAATCCGACTGGATGGATTCGAAAAAGGACAATCGAGGTCCGAACAAGAGCCAATCCAAGAGACAGGATGTCGAGAGTAAACCTTCAGTCTGGGATCATATAGAGACACCCGCCTCAGACCGCGGGGGAAAGAAGGGACCCACATGTGACAAGGATTTCATCCCGCTTAATCGGTCCCGAGCCGAGGTGTTATCGATCATGCTCTCGAAGAACATAGCAAGGAGACCACCACCACTGAAGAAACCTCGAGAAAAGGGAATTCAAGCAAGTATTGCGAGTTTCATGAAGACATAGGTCACACGACAGAGGATTGTCACGACCTGAAAAAAGATATTGACATCTGCATCCAGGAAGAGAAGCTAGATGAAGTGGTCGATAGATCTCGATGTGATGCGCCCAGGGGGAGTGGGGAGTATAAGAGAAAGAACTCTGATCAAGACAGGGGTCGAGGCCGAGATGCCCAAAGGAGGAGAAATCGGTCACCCCAGAGGAATTGATCTCCAGATCGTGATCGGAATAACAGAGATAACTTTGGTCGAGACAGATACGACGATAATCGACCAAACAGTTATGTTAATACAATCTTTGGGTCGGGGGAGAGCGACAAAGACCAAGTCAGTCGAGATCCAGTTGATAGCTCGAGAGAGCGTAAGCAGCTCAAATTTACGACGGAAGTCGGATACGGACCTCATGACGATATCCCCAAGTCTGTGAGTCATAGCGAGGGGTCGGTTATCGAGGTCGTAATTAGTCGAGCCCGTGTATCGGAGAGTTTGCATCGATAATGGTAAGCGCAAATAAACATTCTCGTATTACTCGGCTTTCCAAGCGATGAAGTTGCAAGAGAAAGATCTAGCTCCCATAGCATCTCCTTTGTTTAGGTTCACAGGGCAAGCAGTTCATCCTATGGGATCGATAAAGTTACTCACAACAGTTGGGGACGGCGAGAAAGGAAGGACTCTCGAGTTGAACTATGTAGTGGTCAAAGCTCCTCTACTTATAATGTTATCTTAGGCGACTGGCTGCGCTTCTTCGACTCCACGCGCTATCATTTCAACATTCTATAATAGCATGAAATTTCCTACCAAGAACGGTTCCTACGAGGTAAAGTGGAGATGTTGAGCCTGTATGCGGAGTTGTAACTCCATTGTCATGAATGGGAAGATGGCCGTTCAATAAATCTTGGTCGAGGAACCGATTCTCGGAGAAAGAAGAGGAGAAGAGTTGGATCTCTAGTGATGCTGTTGAGAATGTTCGACTTTGGGAAGGAGAAGGCGATCACTGTGTGCAGGTCGGGATTTGGATCCCTTCCAGAGAAAAACAGTTGCTCATCGAGTTGCTAATCGAGTTCAGAGATGTCTTTTCTTGGAAGGCTACCGACATGCCAGGGTTATCCACATGCACATCGCGTCCATAAGCTCGAAATTGACTAGGCTAAGCCGACCAAGCGAAGAAGAAGAGAAACTTTGCGTCCGATCGACTTGAGGCAATAGAATTGGAAGTCGGTAAGCCTACCGCCGGCCCAGAGATGAGAGAAGTGTTCTATCCAGAATGGCTAGCCTACCCTGTATTGGTCAAGAAACCCGATGGCAGTTGGCGTATATGCGTGGACTTCACCGACTTGAACAAAGCATACCCGAAAGACTCATACCCTTTGCCAAAAATCGACAGGTTAGTGGACTCCACCATCGATTTTGAAGTGTTTGGTTTTTTAGACGCGTATAAAGGATACCACCAGATTCTAATGGATCCTCGAGACGCTGAAAAACGGCCTTTATCACGGAATTCGGCACTTTCTGTTACGTAACCATGCCATTCAGATTAAAGAATGCTGGGGCAACGTATCAGAGAGCAGTCAATAAGATTTTCGCCAAGCAAATTGGTAGATGTATGGAGGTTTATGTAGACGACTTGCTGATCAAGAGTCGATCTATCAAGCAATATTTGACCGACGATCGAGAGGTATTTGAAGTGTTGAGGGATACGCAGATGAGGTTGAACTGAAATAAGTGCATCTTTGGGGTCAGGTCAGGTAAGTTCTTGGGGTATATGATTTCGAAGGACGGGATTCGGGCAAACCCGGACAAAATCGACACGTTGAGGAATATGCCTGCCCTTCGAAACACAAAGGAAGTTCAAAGACTTACCGGTCGAATGGCCGCTCTCAACAGATTCTTATCGAGGTCCGCACAGCGTGCACTACCATTTTTCAAGATTCTCCGCAAGGCCAGTCATTTTCATTGGGATGATGAATGTCAGACAGCCTTCGAGGAGTTGAAAGCATATTTATCAGAGTTACCCACCCTCACTTCACCGCGAGAAGGGGAGAGGTTATTAGTTTATTTGGCAGTATGCGAGGAGGCAGTGAGTGCGGTCTTAGTTCGAGAAGGGATACATGGCCAGGTGCCAATCTACTTTGTAAGTAAAGCACTACATGGCCCTGAGATCCGGTACTCACCAGCAGAGAAGCTAGCGTTATGTCTTGTTCATGCCTCGAGAAAGCTGAGGCCCTACTTTCATTCCCACCCTATTGTGGTAGTCACGGACCAACCACTGAAGCAAATTTTAGCAAAGCCAGACACCTCAGGTCGACTGGCTAAATGGGTAGTAGAAATGGCACAGTACGACATCGAGTTTGTCCCTCGAACAGCGATAAAAGCTCAAGCCTTGGCAGATTTCTTAGCCGAAGGGATTTCTATTCAACTCGACCAAGAGAAGCAAAGTCAATAGGAGAAATGGACCCTCCAGGTCGATGGGGCATCGAGCAAAGAGGGGGCAGGAGCAGGTCTCCTTCTAGTCAGCCCAAAAGGCGAGGAATTCCCCTATGCCCTTCGGTTTGATTTCAAAGCAACGAATAACAAAGCCGAGTATGAAGCTATGATAACTGGTTTGAAACTTGCTCTGAAGTTAGGTGTCGAGGATCTGCTGGTTTACAATGACTCACAATTGGTGGTAAATCATGTGAAAGGGGAGTATGAGGCTAAGGAAGAAACCATGAAGAACTACTTAGCAGTGGTGCAAAGCCTCATACCTAAGTTCAAGGCAGTTCGATTCGGCGGTGTTCCCGAAGTCGAATAAAAGGGCCGATGCACTCTCTAAGCTTGCATCGAACTTCGTCTCGAGTAAGAAGGTTCTAGTCGAGCTATTGACCGATAGGAGTTACAACGAAGCGGAGGCCCAGCCGATCACTCAGCAGGCCACGTGGATGGACTCGATCGCTCTTTACCTCAAAGACGGAATTCTACCACCTGATAAAATACAAGCCAGGAAGGTCCGACTCCAATCAGCAAGATATGCATTCTTTGACGACATCCTTTATCGGAAATCTTTTGTGAGCCCATGGTTGCGGTGTGTTTCCGAGATGGAAAGCGAATATCTCCTTGAAGAAATCCATAGGGGAGCCTGTGGAAATCGGAAGTGTAAACTGGCTGGATACTTTTGGCCATCGATGCAACGAGATGCGAATAATTTGGTTCAGAGATGCAAACCTTGTCAAATCCATGATAAAATATCTCATCAACAAGCACAAGACATGAATGTCATCTCGTCAGCATGGCCTTTCGATCAGTGGGGAGTCGATATTGTTGGACCTCTACCCCGAGCACTCAAATATGTGGTTGTTGCTGTGGACTACTTCACAAATGGGTAGAAGCCAAGGCTTTGCCCGATATCAGAGCTGCAACCATCAAAAAATTCTTGTGGGTCGACATTTTATGCAGGTACGGCATTCCGAAGGCATTGATCTCAGATAATGGTACCCAGTTCGAGGATCGAAGAGTAAGAGAATGGTGCAGTGAATACCATATCGGTCAGCACTTCACCTCGGTGGCTCACCCGCAGGCAAACGGTCAAGTCGAGCAAACTAATCGACAGATCAAGCTAGGGTTGAAAAAGATACTAGAGGCAGAAGGGCGTGATTGGGCAATACAACTTCCGAGCATCCTATGGTCGTATAGGACAGCTCCTAATTCCTCGACAGGAGAAACTCCTTTCTCTCTAGTATATGGGTGCGAGGCGGTGATACCCGCCGAGATTGGTGTTCATTCTCCTCGAGTTCTAGCATATAATGTTGAAACTAACGACCCCGAACTCCGACATGAAAGGGATAACGTTGAGGAACGAAAGGAGATAGCCTCAGCCAGAATGGCAAGGTACAAGTAGAAGATCTCTCAGTATTACAATTCGAGGATCAAACACATATACTTCAAAGTCGGAGATCTGGTCCTGAGAAAGAACGAAGCGAGTCGGCAAGAAGCGGTTGGAAAGTTGACCCCGAATTGGGAAGGCCCATATCAGATTCTGAAGGTTCACCCCAAAGAGTCCTATCAACTTGGGCGAGCAGATGGAACCACGGTTCCTCGACATTGGCACTCCAACAACCTGAGGAAGTACTACGTTTAAGTTAAGCTTTGTTTCGATCAGTTTCTGTTTGTTTTTCGCTTTTAAATCTTGTAATAAGTCCACGAGACAACTTTATAAGTATTCTAATAAACTTGTTTTCCCTCGAGATGGTGTTATGTTTGTTAGATTTATAGCCGTGACATTACGAGTCCAGTGCGATGCAAAGTGTTAAAGGCAGTACAGTCGCCAATGAATAGAGAAATCCGCAAGTCGGACATCTCAGTAAAACCAAAAGCTAAATGAGCCTAATAGGCAACAAATGCTAAGGCAAAAAGACGGTTCGCATGGTCGGGCCACCTGTCCCAGCCAAAGCCAAACGAGCCTAAGAGGCAAAAGAGGCTAAGGCAAAGGACGGTTCGCATAGTCGGGCCACCTGTCCCAGCCAAAGCCAAACGAGCCTAAGAGGCAAAAGAGGCTAAGGCAAAGGACGGTTCGCATAGTCGGGCCAAATGT
Source organism: Gentiana macrophylla (assembly GCA_026214975.1). Classification (NCBI taxonomy): domain Eukaryota; kingdom Viridiplantae; phylum Streptophyta; class Magnoliopsida; order Gentianales; family Gentianaceae; genus Gentiana; species Gentiana macrophylla. Next base: position 7,656,376 of record CM047814.1, on the reverse strand, counting down.
CCCAGTCGAAAACCGAATGAGCCTAAGGGGCGAAAAAGGTCTAGACAAAGGACGGTTCGCATAGTCGGGCCAAACGTCCTAATCGAGAGTCACACGAGCCCAAAGGGCGAAAAGGGCCAAAGTAAAGGGACAGTTCGCATAGTCGGACTAAAACACTCAACCCGAGGCCAAATAAGCCTATGAGGCAAAAAGGCCCAGGCAAACGGGTCGATTTCAACTAAACTCGCAAGTGCAATAAAAACCAGAGGTTTGTTATACATTTGGGAGGCAACACGACATCAATAAAGCAAACAGCGATCAGAGCTAAAGGCTCGACAGGCGAAAGACTAAATAAAACCACCAAGACAAGAAAGGTAACAAGAAAGGAAAGAAAAACATTGCAAAATCGAATTAAAATTCGAAGCAAAATCATCACAAGACAATGCTAGGTCAAAAAACCAGCCAAAGTTGATTCAAAATAATATCATTACAATAAAGTTCAAATAACAAAAGAGAAATTTGAAAAGCGACAATCAGAGGTCGGTTTCAGGAGTCGGCTCAGGGATGGCGGAAGTCGGATCAGCAGCAGGGGCAGAAGATGAAGGACCATATTTTTTGGCCAGAGACTCTCCCTGTTGGAACTCTTCGCTGAACTGGTCATACAACGCCTCAACCTCGGGATTATAGAACATCGGCGTCTCGAGCATCGACGTATCGAACCCTGGGTTGACAACCTTCACTTGAGTCACTGCCAGGGTAAAGCCACCCATCATGGCTGCACGCATAAGCACCTCCAGATCAGCATCAAGGTTTGACGACTTTCGGTACTCGAGGATCGCTTCCGCCTTGGCCTCCTCGATCTTTGCAGGGGCTTGTTCCCGTTCGACTTTAGCTCGCCGCCAAGGCATCCTCTCATGTCGAGCGCCACGCCACCGTCTCCAAATGAAGCCTTGTGCGACTGTTGCACCTTCTTGAAGTCCTGGGCCAGCTTGAGTAACTCCCTGCCCTAATCATGTCGTTCTCTCTGTGTTCGAGCCAAGTCATCGTGTAGCGATTAGGGCGTCTGCAACTCGCGACCTCGGCCGCCGCCGCCGCGCTCGGCGCCTCAATTGAGACTCCATACCAGCGATAGCGGCACCTTTTGCAACATTATCCTGCAGTAGCCTGCCGTTTTCCTTCCGCAGATCGTCTTCCGACTCTCCCGTTTTGGCCAGCCGTCGGGCAGCCTCTCGACTGAGAAGATTATTCTATAAAAAGAAAAGGATGTGTCACATAATAGACAAGGCATAGACCTCGAGAGAAATAAACATTTAAAGAAAAGGGAAACAATCGACTTACGAGGCGGGTCGACCTCCGAAGAGCGTGGGATAGAGCCTTGTCCTCCAAGGCCGCACAATCATCGGCGGCCCAGTTCACGTCGACTTTCGGCTCGGAAGAAGCTTCAGCAACTCTGGCCCTCTTTGACTGCCTGTGTTGCTCCTCACCACCGGGCAAGAGTAGGCCTCTTCTTAGTCGGGGCTACTGCTGCTCGACGCGTTTACTTGGCCGGTGAGTCATTTCGACCAAAGACCTCCTCGCCTTCGCTCTCGGCGAGCCATGACGGACCAATAAGCCGCTAGAGGTCGGAGGTGGCTCGGATGATTGAGCCGGCACCACCGACTCGACGACAGTAGGAGTAGGCTCAGGTGGAGGAGCACCCCTCTCTCTGGAGGAAGAGGGCGCCCTGGTTTCAGCCACAGGCACCTCCGGCGCAGCCCGATCCTCGAGAGACGGAGCAGCTACGACCACCGATGGCGGAAGGTGTGTAGGGTCAGTGATCTTGGAGAACCTCCCCACTGCACGATGTAAGGAACAAGTTAGTTTGATCAACAAAACAAAAGTTATCAGACTCGACAAAATGATAAAGACAAGCAAAATAGGGAAAGTTCCTACGGTTCTCGTGGTCTTGGAAATGAAGATTTGCGTATGGGACTGGTCCAGCTTCCTCCAGATGGGCTAGATCGTAAAAAAGGCTCAAATCTCGAGTGCACACCTCGAAATTAAAGCTACCTAGTAGTCGGGCCTCTGGAGGAACATGAGCATTTCCCAGTTTGTCTTTCTTTGAGCCTCTCGACCTCCATTGCCCTATATACGGATTTTTCAGGCCGTGACGAAGGAAGAAGAAACGAGGCTTCCACTCCCCGTGAGAATAAGGCCCTCTAGTCACGAATTCGTGCCGACTCGGCCTCCTGTGGAAGGTATACCACAACTTGTCGGGCGTAGCAGATCTGATAGTAATACCGAAAGAGGGTATCGAAGCGGCACTCGCGACCCGACATGCTATGATAAACCCCATCAAAGTCCTCGACAAAGATTTAGCCAATTGCGAGACGCTTATCTCGTAATGGTTCAGGGTCGCGAGGACGGCCGGACAGAGTGGAAATCTTAACCCACTCGAGAGTTGGCCCTCGTAGACGGTGCAGAATCCTTCTGGGGGCTCATCAGCAAACATATGAAGGCCAGAAGGGGGCCGAGCTTCAAATGGGGGGTTGGTTATGTCAAATTTACCACAGATTCTGGCAATCTCCCCAGAAGAGAGAGAGCTGAGACATCCCTTAGCCCTTTTACCCTCCATCCTTGTGACTAATTTTTTGGGTTGATTAGGGACAGGGGGGAGGAGGCTGTGGGCTCGCCGGAGTCTTGCCGGAGAAGATGATCAGAAGAAACAAGTGCCGTAATTGGGCTACTGGAAGGTGTTTCACTACCCTTATCGGATTCTGTGGCACTACTGGACATGGATAAGCTCAAAGAAAAGAAGAAAAATGCAAATGAAAGTGCTTACTTGATTTCTAGAGTATTTTGCTAAGAAATTGACGAATACGCTCTGCTTCAAATACTCTCCCTCTCTCCTTTATATGCTAGCCAAAGGTTTGCAAATGATTTGAAAAGACGTGGATAGTGGGGGGTTATAACCCCTGGAAATCGCGAGAATCAAGGCAGTGACGCGTTTTGTTGGATTCGAAGCGTCTGGGTACCATGACATCACGCCACGTGGCTACAAGTAGTTAGGGTTATAAGTGGCGGGCTTTTTCCCGCCCAAATGAAAACTCAACTCGGAGACGATTCGTGTCAGGTGAGACTTGACCTCGGACAACGGAGTCGCCTCTATCAAGTCCTGGGGCTTATGACGTCTGAGGTTTCACCCTTCACGTGTCGTCTATCGGTTGGTCATCACATTATGGATAAACGCCAAGGTACTCATGTCGATGCCCGGACTCGAGGCTTCGACGATCGACAATCGAGTAGTGTGGGATGACAAGTCCGCAAGGACAGAGTCCGCACCAGCTAGCAGTGTAGGACAATGAGTCCCAGAGTCGAGTATCGCAGGTCGACAATATCGACATCGAGGACAGAGTCCACACCAGCTATCCAGGCCCATTAACAGTGATAACTTGGGAACTACGTAAGGCTTGATTCCTGGAACTGAACAGGATACGTAGGCAATCTAAGATACATTCTTAGACTCAGCCGCAAACATAAAACGACATCATCTCACCTTTCAGGTATTAGGGTTTTGTGTGTGTTTATCATTAGATTCATCTAGGACCCGGATCATCAAGGTGACTTAATCGGTCATCGTCAAGTTTCATGATGGAACTGACTATTGCTCTGAATACTCCCAGCTTAGTGACTATCTTATATTCATGAGTTTAGGTCAGCCTTCATCATTCATAATGTTATAGATATCCATCCATATATATTACTTACCTAATGTACGTTCAAGTTACAATGTAACTAGAAAATTATGTAGTATAAGTTTGTAATATTTATGTTGAAGTGTGAAATTTATGTAGTGATAATGTATCGTAGTGTGATGGGCACGGTGATACTTTTACTTATGTACTATTAAATATTGGATTGAGATTTGTATTAAGCAAGACTTTTTGATTTTCCACCATTCATAATTATCTTTGTAGCACACTCCACGACCGCGAGGCTTTGCGACTCGATAATTTTTTTTGTATGATTCAAAGATCAATTTCCTTATAGACATAATTACTCGGTATTACGAAGTCAATATAGAGGTCAACCTAGGAATGTAATCGATTCGAGCTCGACTTGAGTTGACTAAATAAACTCAGGCTTGAGCTTAATCGATCCCTAAAAAGACAAGATCAAACTCGACTCATCATATATTTGGTATAACTCGATTCAGTTTGTAAGCTCGATTATTTTTTTAAAATTCATTTATTTTCTCATAAAATACGACAAGATCGAAATTTCATTAGTAATTATTTAACATAGTCAATTAACTCGTAAGTTCTTTCGATTTACTGTATTTTAAAGTTCGAGATAAGCCCGATTAATCGCTCGAGTAACCCAATTCACCGTGAAAAACAAAAACAAACACCGAATCGAGTACAAATAGCTTACACTCTTTGATTCACCTAAGCATCCAAGTCAAATCATATAGGAAACCACTTTTCCAACAAATTTCCTGATGGGAAAATCATATCGACGTGATGTGTTAAAGTGTACTGATCTTTTATCCAAAAAAGAAAGGGGAAAAAAAGCCAAAAAAAAGAAAAAGAAAAAGAAAAGGATTTCAACAGAAAACGGAAAAAACAATGATCGACAAGAAGGGCGAGGTTGTTTGTAAATGCTTTTTCCATGTTAGAATTCTTTGTGTTTATACTTCTATAGCGTTATTCACAGTATAAATTGTGCATTTGATTGAGGTGATTCATCGAACACCTTTATTGTGTTCTTCTGGCTCAACCCATTAATTTATGCACAAACAGCATTGTAGAAATCGGGTTTTCACAATAGAACTAATCTCCAGACTCCAAGGCTTAATCTTTTGCTCACTGGTGTTTCTGGGGTTTGTCAGAAGATGGAAAACAGTCGATTTCATGGTGGAGGGAAAGGGAGGAAGGCAAAAGCTGACCTTGAAGCTACGTTGAGAAAAGCATGGTATCATTTGAGATTGTCTGTTCGTCATCCAGCTCGTGTTCCAACCTGGGACGCCATTGTTTTGACTGCTGCTAGCCCCGAGCAGGCTCAGCTCTATGATTGGCAACTTAACCGTGCTAAGCGTTTTGGCCGCATTGCTCCCTCCACTGTTACTCTCTCTGTGCCTGATCCCTTTGGTCATCGTATTGGCTCCGGCGGTGCCACTCTCAATGCTATTTTTGCCCTTGCCCATCACCTTGGTCTACGTGATTTTGCGGTACTTAAACTAGTGTTATGTATTTTCTTATTGTTGAAAGTACAAGTTGAGTTTAGCTTCTTTAGCAGCATCATTGTGACAATTGAGTTTTTAACGGTTGATTACTTTCCTATCGTCACATTCGACTGGATGAAAGTCGATTTTAGAGCTCAGTATCGATTTTCCGCGGGGTTGATTGTTTTCAGTGTGTTGCCGTGGTAAAAACATCGTGTTGCATTCAACTTGCAAACTGTTATTTTTTGCTTCTATTTTTCTCTGATTGCACCCTTGATCATCATCAGGGCAGTGTTAAGAAGCTAACATATAAAGATCCTTCATTTACCGACTAGTACAATATTCCTTTGTGAAAAAATAGTTCCCATATCAAGTACCTGGCGGAGCTACATACAACCAAGGGGGCAACTGACCCCCCTTGATCCGGAAAAATTACACTAATATATGTACAAAGCATGTCGTTTGCCCCCACTTAAATTTTATGTTTGCCTTTAAAAATTTTACTGTCCCCCTTACCCAAGGTCCTGCGTCTGCCCCTCATAGACTCATAGTAGTACATTTATGTATACACCCTCTTAGGTTTGTGACTTCGCATCAATGGATTGTGTTGTCCTTATTTACTTTTCTTTCAATGTATAGGTTTGTCACGTTCTGTTTCAAACTTGTTTTGCTTCTGGCGTCATCATTCCGTTTAGTTTTTTGAAATGAAATGCATAATTTAGTAAATTTGATTTCATTTCATCATTGGAACCCATACAAGAATTGAAAAATCTCTAGGAATTACATGTACTAGGTCAACCATACTATTTGTTTCTTTTAAATATCAGTCTTTCTTTATGCAGCAGAAACAATCTTCAATGGAATTGCATCCTAGTGTAATTATCCAGTGCCTTTAGTCGTCTAAATTTTCGTCCAAGTATTTGCTTATCTCTTTTTGCTCTGCCATATATAGACCGACAGCTGATCTTTTCGCTGCGATTTCGAAAGATTTCTTTTGGAGATTTATGTACAGTTATGTTGCAAGGAAATGCATGCATGCAAAGTAGTCAGTGACTATGTATATGTTTTACTTTTTAATGATGTAGATGCAACACGTTGTCAAGGGTACTTTCAACATATTTATGGTTTAGTCTTGTGAATTGTTGATGGAAAATATTTAATATCAGCAGGAATCTGATGAATGCTCCTCCGTTTCTGTATCTTATGCGAGAAATGAAGTGTTTCACAACGGATCTGTCTCCTTGCCGTTGGTCGAATTGTTCCAAAAGAAGCATATCTTATTAGTTCATGCTGGTGGTGACTCTAAAAGAGTCCCTTGGGCAAATCCCATGGGCAAAGCTTTTCTGCCTCTTCCTTATTTGGCATCAGACGATCAGGACGGGCCGGTTCCTTTGCTTTTTGATCACATACTTGCAATCGCTTCTTGTGCCAGACAAGCTTTTAAACACGAAGGTTACTCATCCCGTTTTTGAATTGTTACTGGATTCTAATAAAGAGTCTTTGTATATTGTGTTCTTTTTGTCCAGATGCTCAAATTTTACCACGCTGCTAACAGCTTTTAGGTGATCTTGGCATGATAGATTTCAAAACTAGCTTTTATTCTGGCAGGTGGTTTATTCACAATGACAGGAGATGTACTACCTTGTTTTGATGCCTCCATGTTGGTGCTTCCAGAGGATGCTGCTTGCATTATCACTGTTCCTATCACCCTTGATATTGCAGCCAATCACGGTGTTATCGTGGCATCCAAATTAGTGGGTTCCGATGAAAATAACTCCACGCGAATGGTGGAGAATTTGCTCCAGAAACCTAGTATGGAGGAGCTTTTGGGTCATCAGGCAATTTTAGATGACGGTAGAACTTTGCTTGACACGGGTATAATTGCTGTTCAAGGTAAAGCATGGATGGATCTTGTATCACTTGCCTATTCCAGCCAATCAATGATATCTAATCTTCTTGAAACCAAAAAAGAGGCAAGCTACAAGCTGTTTTATTTGTGTTTTTTTTTTCTTTTCCTTTTGCTTACACCATCTAGACACCTGCTTCTAGAGAATTGAAATGTTTCTCTTGCCTGTCTTTAATGGCCATCATAACTATGTGTCATATTTCTGTTTATGAAGCCAGAGTTTCTTACATCAAATAACAGAAGTGATTCTTTTTTATATGCTTTAAATTAAAACATCCAATTCTCACCCGTAATTGTTTTGATTATGCAGTTCTCTCAGAGTTCGCATGATATATTCCTTTTTTTTTTGTTTAACATATTGTATAGAAGTTCTAGCCTTTTCATTTAAATTGGTAGATATGGTACTGAACAGATATATGTTACGTGCTTTGAAGCTATGTTCTGACATCTCAATCATTCAATGCTGTAGGAAATCTTTTTCTCTAGGCTTCTCATTGTGTTTGTTTATCAAAAAAAGAAAAAAAAAAAGACACATTTTCAGCCTCTTCATGTAATGGGTGCCTTGTTTACTCTGAATCTTAAACCTGTGGAAATTGTTATCTATTTTATTTCTTTTACTAATTTAAGACATTTCTCTTTTCTTCTATGTACAGGTGAGTTTGTATGAAGATCTTGTGGCAGCTTGGGTACCTGCTAAGCATGAATGGCTGCGCCAACGGCCTCTAGGAGACAAGCTCGTCAGTGGATTGGGGAAGCAAAATATATACAGCTACTGTGCTGGTAGGCTTTTCATTAATAAATGAATAAATTTGTAGCTTAGAAGAAGTTTTCTGTCATTCCCCCCCTTCCCCTTAAGATATAAGTCTAGTTCTCAGTGATATGTTTAATTGAAAATTTTGTGCCTGGCTTTGTGGTTTAAAATATTATCTGCGGGTTGTATCTGAAGTCCGAACAAAACTGGACTATTGATTCTCTCATTGTTTGTTTGCAGATGACCTCTTATTTTTGCATTTTGGAACTTCCAATGAAGTTTTGGATCACCTGAGTGAAACTGGTTCTAGGCTTGTTGCTCGAAGGCACCTTTCTTCCATCCCAGCAACTACAGTATCTGACATTGCCGCATCTGCGATCATCCTTTCTAGTGAAATCGCCACTGGTGCCTCTATTGGAGAAGATTCTCTTGTATATGATTCCTCCATTTCAAGCGGAATGCAGATTGGTTCTCTCTGTGTGGTTGTTGGTGTACATGCAATAAGACCAACCGATATATTGGTCGATACTTCGCTTAAGTTTGTTCTTCCAGACCGCCACTGCCTTTGGGAGGTCCCTTTGGTGGGATATACAGAGAGTGTTATTGTATATTGTGGTGTTCATGATAACCCTAAAAGCTCACTTTCGGACGGGACTTTTTGTGGGAAACCCTGGAAGAAATTACTAAATGATTTGGCGATTGAAGATTCTGATCTATGGAACTTGGAGGGAACTTCAGAAAAGTGTTTGTGGAATGCCAAATTATTCCCTATCCTTCCATACTTTGATATGCTTATGATGGCTTCGTGGTTAATGGGCTTACAAGACCTAAAAAACAGAACTTTGCTGTACAAGTGGAAAGCGTCACAACGGATAAGCTTGGAGGAGTTACATAGAAAGATCGACTTTTTACAGATGTGTTCGGGTTCTAGCAATCATCAGGCGGATCTTTCAGCAGGAGTCGTTACTGCTTGCCTTACTTTCGGGTTGCTAGGACGTAACATATCCCAATTGTGTGATGAAGTTTTGCAACGGCAAGAAGTTGGTGTTGATATTTGCAGACAATTTTTAGGTCAATATACCAGTAATCAGTATCAAAACTTTCAAATCCTTCCAAAAAGCCGAGCACTTCAGGTTCATTTGGATCTTCTAGAGCTTGTGGTGATGAAAAGATGGCTTCTCAAGTGGAGAACAAGGTTTGGGCAGCGGTTGCAGATGAAACCGCCTCTGCTGTGAGATATGGATTTAGAGGTAAAGCTTGGTTTGTAAAATTTCCCTTGAAAGTATAACCCTTTATATTCGAGAACCCTTATCTATTTTGAAATACTAAATCTGCCCTAAAGGAATTAATAACCTTGACAGGAAGATCGTATGAATCCTCTATAATTATATGATATTATGCTGACTGGTTGTATTATTTTCTTGAACTCAGAAAATCTCATGGAGTCCTCCAGTTGGACCTCGGAGTCAGGAACTCTTGATGCTGATGTCAATGTTCATCTTGGTCAACCTTTCTGCTCTAGGATGGTAAGGGTAGAATTACCGGTTCGTGTTGATTTTCTCGGAGGCTGGAGTGATACACCACCATGGAGTTTAGAGCGTGCCGGTTGTGTAATGAACATGGCCATAACATTGGAAGGATCCCTTCCCATTGGGACGATAATCGAGACAACAAAAACAACCGGATTATTACTCTATGATGACAATGGACAAGAGTTATTTATTGAAGAATATTCCTCCATCTCCCCTCCATTTGACAGTAGCGATTCATTTCGCCTTGTAAAAGCTGCTTTGCTTGTAACTGGTGTTATAAATCGAAAGATCCTTCAAACCACAGGATTGCATATTAGGACATGGGCCAATGTTCCTCGTGGCAGTGGTTTGGGGACTTCCAGCATCTTAGCTGCTGCTGTTGTGAAAGGACTTCTGGAAATAACGGACGGCGATGATAGTATCGAGAATGTTGCAAGACTCGTGTTGGTACTGGAACAGCTAATGGGCACGGGAGGTGGCTGGCAGGATCAGATTGGTGGTCTGTATCCTGGACTTAAGTTTAGTTTAAGTTATCCTGGGATTCCAATGAGACTGCAAGTTTTTCCTTTGATTCCATCACCTCAGATGATCATGGAGTTGCAACAACGACTTCTTGTGGTTTTTACTGGTCAAGTAAGCAAACTTTTAATGTCCTGCTCTCCTGTCTGGAATTGACATTCAATTATTTCGTTTAACTGCTTTACTTGAGCAAAAGAGACGTATAATGAGGGCTTTGTTGTTGCCTCTCGAGAAGGTTTTGATGCATTAGTTTTCAAGTATTATGAATCTCATCATACTCCACTTATCTGTTCTTTTTTAGTGATTTATAGTAGGTCAAGTTACACGGGTATGGATACGCAGGTATAGATATGCGGGTGCGAGGCTTTTGAAAAATATAGGATACAAGTATTTATACAAGGACTGAAGGACCAAACTCTACATAATGAAACTGTGAAGACCAAATAATAAATATTAAAACACAAAATAAAACAACTTTTAATGGTTCTCTTCATTTTTGGTAGTTTTTTCATTTTGAACATCTTTTCATTCATTATCCAACGGTTTTTACTCAATTTTCAACTTGGTTCTTCATTTCGCATATCCGGATATGCGTATCCAATTTTTGAAAATTACAAATTCACCCTTTGGTGTGTATCCTAAGTATCCAATGCGTATTGTGTCAAATATGTATCGGATACAGGACACGCTACCACACATAAGTATCCGTGCATCATAGATAGTTGGTATTTTATGTACTGAAAGAAAAGTCAGTTGCAAAGCTGGAATATATGTTCTTTTATAAATATTTTTGCATTGTGTTGATTCAGGTCCGGCTCGCCCACCAGGTGCTACAAAAGGTGGTGACCCGGTATCTCAGACGGGACAACCTCCTCATATCCAGCATCAAACGCCTAGCTGAATTGGCAAAGGCTGGTAGGGAAGCTCTAATGAACCGGGATATCGATGAGTTAGGTGACCTAATGATGGAGGCTTGGAGGTTGCATCAGGAACTCGATCCTTTTTGCAGCAATGAATTTGTTGACAAGTTCTTCGCTTTTTGTGACCCTTTTTGTTGTGGATATAAACTCGTGGGCGCTGGAGGTGGTGGCTTTGCCCTATTATTAGCCAAGAATGCAGAATCTGCCAAGGAGCTTAAAAGTTTACTTGCAAAAAGCTCTGTATATGATGTTAAAGTATATGAATGGGATGTATACTTACAGAACTAGGCATCATTATAGCTTATACTTGATACTACAACTTAAAAAACGATTCTTCTGGCTGTTGTTGGCCTTAATATAGTATCTGCAAAGAACCTTCCGAGAAATTAAAATATAAAAAGGAAATTAAGTGCAATTTATTCTCCATAGAATTCTATTTTCAGTGACTTATTTTTATCATTTTTTTTCTCTTTAGATTCTTCCAGATATTGATATACAATGACAGAATGATGTTTACATGCAATACCGTTATTGATTTTGTTTAACTGTCAACTTTCTTGGTTTTGCTATTTAGTATTGACCACCTTCTGCTTAATGAGCCATATCCTTGATGCAACTACTGACCTGGCAAAATCACGGGAATTCTGGCGTGGAATCTCATAAAAGTGGCTGGACGTGGAATCTACATTCTCGGTGCAACGCTGTAGACTAACAAACTGGTATTTGCACAATGGTTGTCCAGGCAGTGGTTGATGACCTGGCTGTAAACCGTGGTTGGGCCAGGCACCAATGAAAAAGTTGCAGTAGCTAATGAACTTTGAATTAAGTATGAAATTACGATTGCTGATGCCAAACAAGATTCAGGTTTATGATATTCAGGTTTACGATTGTTTGTTTGTGAATTGATACTAAGATTCGAATTAGAGTCGTTTTTCGTGTAATCTTTTAATTATCTCGTAAATGTTTGCTTAGTGGCCTAATGATGGAGTAAGTAGGGGCTTAATCTGCATATTTTCTGCCTGCTTTTGAAATAGTTTTCGGTTTAGTTTCCTGCTTTAGAATGACTCAACTAACATCTTTCTTCCCAAGACTGAGCTTTCCAGATATTAGGGATACTCTGAAAGGGATAAAGACACTTTTGGTCCTTTGGTTTCATGATTTTTGCACTTCTATCCCCAATGTTTCATCTTGGCACTTCTACCCCTCATCTATGCATTTTTGCTACATTTTTAGTACTAAGTGCCATGTGTCCAACATCCAGCAAGAAGGTACAATACACTCCAACCAACAGAAACTGGACACGTGGCAAAAATGGAATGAAAATGTAAGAAAATTCATAGATGAGGTGTAAAAGTGTTATGAAACTTTGGAATGCGAAAATCGTGAAACAAAAGGGAGACCGAAAGTGTCTTTCTCCCTACTCTGAAATTGATGAGAACCTACTTTCTTCCTTGGTTTGTGCACCTGCTAGCTGGATTCCTCTGCCCCCGACAGCCATGGAAAGTTTTTGTGTAGTAACTCCACATGTGGAGTTTGATGACGTGGCACAATCCAAGCCATCATTCATAAATGTTGATTTGAATGAAGGGCTTGGATGGCACACATCATCAAACTCCACAAGCGTAGTTACTACACAAAAACTTCCGGACAGTCACCACGTGATCGTGTATGCTACTGTAAAGTTTCGGTATGAAGGTGATTACTGTGTTCTTATTTAAACAGGCCCTGTCTGGATAATATTTCATTAGAGAGGATAAAAATCTGTACTTTTTTCCTATGAAAGTTATCTCCAGCAATAATAACAGCCATTATACGCTGCTGCCTGCAGTTTATCGGTTAATAGAGAGAAAAAAATATATATCACTCATCTCAGTTATGTTGTACACCGTGGAGTACAATTGCAGTTAATTATTATCTGCTGAATGAATTTATTAACGGTCTAAAAAGAATCTTAAAGTCTTTCTACAGTCAATATTGTTGCATTATCTTGATTATTATCTTCCCTGCATTTGCTTTGGTTTTCGTGCGGTTTAATTTTGTTACACTTATTCGTTGTCTTCGAGCTTTCAGGTTTAAAATCTGCTTGGTTCGCCAGTTCATTGACTGCATCGGTAATTGCTTTTACTCTTCCTGCTATTTCTGTCAATAATGATGATGCTTGAATCAATGGAACAACTTCCATAAGTGGTACTACAACATGTAATATTGTATCTGTTTCGTTTGTTGTAGCTTCAAGGGATGGTTCGAGAGGCGGTGATGCCGATGCCGGTGAATTCGGGTTGGTGTTAGAGAGGGATTTGAAGGCATTTTGGAGGTGAAGTACAGAAATGTTCATCTCTTCAAGTAGTAAGTTGATTTTGGATGATTTTGTCATTGTCGTCATTACTGTTGTCATTTCTTTTAGGACATTTGAGGTGTTTGAGCCCAGATTTTGTAGGGCACTGCTAAAATGCTTCTTTAGGTATTGTGGTGCCTGTTGACATGTAGAAATCGAATTAGAATCGCGAAATATAACACTAATGGTTATAACGCGGGGATTGTTAGTTATTACAGGCACAACACCAAACTTAAGGGACCCTTGATTTGCATCACTATTTTCACACCACACACAAAATCAACCTTTTAAAAGAGGACCCGTTATTTGCACCACTGCAATTTTACCGGCGCACCACGCTGAAACCACCTTTTAGAAGTCGAATCTTGAGTTAAGAATCGACTTTCCCGAAAGTCGAATGTGAGAATTGTTCTTCAGAAAGTCGATTCTTGACTCAAGATTAAACTTTTTAAAGGTCAATGCAGTATTGTGCATGGTAAGTGTGGTGCACCGGTAAGTTTAATAGACCATTTAGAAGTTTCTTATAGACAATATAATCGTCTTTTGAAAGGTCATGTAGGAGTCGCAATAAGTTTTACGGGGGGAGGGGGGGCATTAAAGGCTTCCTTATAATGTACTTATATCTGAAACACGAAAATACGATGTACCTCGGCCTGAGAGCTGATGCTACCATTGAGCGTATCAATATAACAAGCACAATCACGCAATGAGGCTCCAAGTTTAAGGTATTGCTTCCATGGATGTCGGAAATTAAAGTTTCCATGAGCTGGTTCCCATCTGGCGAAATTGGCCTGTAAGGACAAATGATTCAACATTAAACACATTTAGCTTAGGCTCATAAATTGCTAATTATGTTAATGATATGCTATTAGTATTTGAACCCGTGACTTTTTCACGGTCGATTATAGAGGTAAGAATTGACTTTCCGCCTTTTTGATTATCACAATTAACCGGATGAAGGTCTATTCTAAAGCAGAGATCGACTTTTCGCTGGTTGATTGTGATTGGGGTGGGGTGCCACAGTTAAAAACACTGTGGTGCCACGAAAGACGGCCCATATGGACAATTGATATGAAGCCTTTTGGGATTGGGACATACCATAGCATCTTCAGAAGCTTTTGAATTAAGTACACACTTGTAGCCTTGGATTCTTTCTTTATCATCTGCATGATCTTCTTCATTTTGCAAGAACTCTGCTACACATTCTGAAATTTAACAATTTAACGGAATTAAGACCACAAATTCTCCAATTGATCATAATTATTTTTTCGGGATAAAGACATTTTAGTCCCTTTTGTTTCCCCATTTTTGCATTTATGTCCCTTATGTTTCATTTGGCACTTTTAGCCTCTCTTCTACTGATTTTTAACCTTCTCCCTTTTTTTTTGTTGCCATGTGTTAGGCTTTTGGTCCTTTCTGTTTTATGAAATTTGCATTTTCATCCTCAATGTTTCATCTATACAATTTAACCCCTTATCTATATGCATATTTTACACTTTCAGTCCAAATTGCTATGTGTCCATCAACGAGCATAGAACATATGACAAGCTCTAACCAATAGAAACTTGACACGTGGTAAAAATGGACTGAATAGGTAAAAAAGAAATTGCACAAAATGAGGGGCTAAAGTGCACATAAGAAACATTGGGGATTGATTTGCAAAAATCTTGAAACAAAAGACCAAACGTGAGCCCTAAAAAAAAAGCATGGTTGAGGGGTAAAAGCGACATCAAGAAACATGGAGGATAAAAATGCAAAAATTGTAAAACAAAAGGGACTAAAAGTGTATTTATACTACTTTTATATGAATTTCAATGCGAAAAAAAAGTTAATAATATGTACCATCCAAAGAATCTGCAAGCTTTTGAATGTTATTAGTGATGATATTATGAAGCTCTTGTCCAGCCCACACAGGGCTGAAAAGCATGGTGGTGATGATGCAGATGGTGGTCCCGATGGCGATCGTGGTCAGTCTTTGCTGTGCCAAATCGACGAGCCTATCGATTCGATATCCCGAAACAGAGACTAAGCTAAATGTGAGGATAAAGATCATAACACCATAATCAAATCGAGCTTTAATCGTTGGGATGAAACGCGAGAAGGTCGCGGCTGCAGCTGCAATTATTCATGGTAAGCACACAGGGTAAGCAACATGAATATTAATAAACGGGGTTGGGATGCATATCTTTGTTGTTTTGAAACACGTTAAAATACTCGTGTTTTGACGTTGAAATAGGGTGTTCTGGACGGATCACAACACCGTTTTTCATAGGACGGATCATCTCGTGTGAAAGTGGTGTTGTGATCCGTCCACGTGTTGAAATACTTACTAGACGGATCACAACACCATTTTCACAAACGGTGAAAGGGTGTTGTGATTCGTTCAATAAACTATGTTTTAACGTGCATCTTTGTTGATGATCCTAAAACACACGTTTAAGGCACACTCGTGTTTTTGACATTGAAACAAGGTTACTGGACGGATCACAACAACATTTTCACAGCACGGATCATCTCTAGTGAGAATGTTGTGATCCGTTTAATAACCTTATGCTTTAACGTGTATCTTTAAGACACTCGTGTTTTGACATTGAAACATGGTTACTGGACGGATCACAACACCATTTTCATATGATGAACCTTCTCTCCTGCCCAATGACCATTTTTCAGACACGTTAAAACACTCGTGTGTGTTGGTGTCTGAAGTAGTAGGGTTGCTGGACAGATCACAACACTGTTTTCACACGAGGAAATCCACGAGATCAAAGTGGTAAAACGGCATACCTAACAGAAAAACTGCGATTTGCAGGACAACAGGCTCGAGCTTTTCTCCGGATCGAAGTCGCGAGCCAATGAACTCCAATTCCCAGACAACCAGCAAGTGTAGTTCCAACCACTCTATTTATGCATTTATATAGCGTCGATCCTGCATTTTTTTGAATGCATACACTTGTAAGAACAATCGTATTCCTTCCTTTTTAACGATTTCTCTGTTTTATCAACTTAAACACTGTATGTATATATGTATTTCTACACATAAACACACATACAGATATGCATATATTTGCACACATTTATGTGTATGATTCCATATTTATATGCGGATATAATTATACGCATACATATATCCTCAAATATGTATATAACCGTTTTCAAAACCTATCCATTCTAGAATCAAATCGATCTAAACCATTTGTGCTTTGCTTTGGTTCAGGTTATTATTCATTGAAACTAAACCGATGACGGACCCAGGATTTTTTTTCAGTGGGGGCCAAATTCAAAAAAAAATGTTAATAAACATACAGCAGCCGGGTTTTGAACAAGTGACCTAATGTAGAGTTATAGTACTTCTAACTAGTTGAACTAAATAAGCAATTACACTAGAATTTGTCTGAAATACTCCCTCCGTCCCGCAATATAAGTCTTTTTAAGTTTTTTGTGGTGTCTCAAAATATAAGTCCTTCTCATATCCCAATTCAGTATTAAATGTATTGTTTTCAATTTCACACTAAACTATGTAATACTATAGGCCACTTTCAAAAACCAATACAATATTTTATCTTGAAATTTTAAAAAACAATTCATTTATTAATTTTCTTAAACTGTGTGTAAAACCTATAAGGACTTATATTGCGGGACGGAGGGAGTAATATACATACAGGATCTTTAATATTATTAGAGGGGTATACTAATAACTTCGCAGGAAAAGTTGAGTGGGGGCCGTGCAAACCCCCCTCAATACACTGGTTCCGTCCACTAGATATGAACCCGAACCAAACCAGGCTAAACTGACCAAGGTCACTAATATTGCAAATGACAAACACTATAAACCAACAAGAACACAAAATGACCTGAAACAACACTATGTGCATGCATGCATGCATACATACATAGATATATGTGTATACAAGTATATATATATACACACACATGCATGCATGGTTAGTAGAAGATTGGGGGGGTACGTACCCACAGTATATTCATAGACAACAACAACAGTCATAACAGCCCACATAGCATTGCCACCAAAACCATTGTACAAAGGTCTCATGTAATAAAAGAGTGATACAAATGTAAGTGCCAAAGACACTTTGATGCAATGAACAACTTTTCTTGGCTCATTTCTTGCAATTTTCCATGCATTTTCAAGAAAATCACAAACCCTTTTTACCACTTTATGTATACCGCCTCTGATCTTTCTCACGATCTTCGTACCGATACTACTATCGTCAGGTGTGTCTGTTGTCTGTAAAACCTCGGATCTCGAGTCGTCTACCTTCACTACCCATTCTAAACCTCCATTTTGCTTATTATTTGCCATGTTTGATGTATTTTTGTTGGTTTTGGGATGTTTGTTTTGTTTGGTTACTTGTGAACCATTTATATGGTGGTTTTTGGATGTAAGTTTTGTTTTTTTTGGGTGTTTACTTTTTATCTTTTGTTAGGTGTTAATTAAAAATAAAAATAAAAAGTTAAAAGAAGAAGAAGAAATGGAGGTACACCTTTTTATCAAAGTTTGTACGAGCCGGACACTTAGCCCCTGTTTCAGATCGTGGATGACGGATCCATTTTGTTTTAAAATTTGAGTTGGATCCATTTAGATTCAACTCAATATTTTATTCATCAACTATCTTATTTATTATTATTTTATTTATTTTATTATTTTATTAATATTTCTCTCACCAATCATTTCACCATCAACAAATAAAATAATATTAATTAATTCATTTTATTCACCACCTACACTATTCAACCATTACTTTACCAATATAATATTTTATTAAAATTTCTCTCACCAATCATATTTTCATCAACACAAATAACATTTCAACTTTATAATCATTACTTTACATTATTTTATTTTATTTTCTCTCTCATGACTCAATTCAACCCCAATCCAACCCGAAACCAAACATGGCCTTAGCTTTTTTTACTATATCTTCATGAGGTAAACATTTTAGTTCTTTCATTTTAATATATTAAATAAGAGGACACCCTTGTCCACTTTTAATTGAAGCTTTTCTTCTTCTTCTTAAATTCTTCGGTATCCGGGACTAATTAACCCGAGTGATCCGAAGATCGGTTTGAGTGATGTCTGTAAAGTTTGACACTTAGAGTACTCACAGTAGATATTATGAATGCTTTAAAAACCGTATCTTAGAGATTTTAGCATTCATATTTAAGAAGAAAAAAACTGCGGTAGATACTCTATTTTTTATTGTGTAATAGAGATTTTGTAATTATATCTAACACGTTTTATCCAAATTCTGTAAAATAGAGAATCTTATTCACATCATATTTGATAGAGATTCTGTAAACTCGAGAATATTGTATTTGAATCTGTAAAATAGAATATCCATTAAGATTATCTGACGCAAGTGATCGTACTTAGTGATCGTACTTAGTGATAGAGATTCTGTAAACATCCATTATCTTATAAAAATTACAATTTTCTCATCATCTTCTCATCCATTGTTACACGTATTTCACACTACCGATCTGCCACCACCTCCTCCTCCTACCACCATTTTTACATTAATAAACCTAACTATTACCGGATAGGTTAAAAGGCCACAGATTCGAAATGAATTCAAAGATAATGGATCTTCTTTTCTTCCTAGTTTCATTGAATTGAATTTTCATTTTCAATCGGACCTTTAATACACCTCCATAAAAGCGCAACTCTTCACAACATTATGAAATCATGTTGTCAAAGGGCAATGATTCCGTAACACTAGCTTTTACACGTTCGAGAATCACAAGAAAACATTTTCATCTTCGGATATTGCCAATGATGGCCGCCATTCTTTCCGATTTAACACTCACGGTGTGTGCAATACCACTAGCCCTTCATTCACGAAGTGGCCAATGAAAAATATATAAATAAAATGCATAAAATGTTTATACTCGTCTTCCACAGATGCATTTTTTTTTTCTTTCGAGATCCTACTGTTTCAATCGCACCTCTTCATTCTAATGCAAATGTCCCAATTTTTCCGGCGCCGGTAAGGGCAGGAGTTGTTTGTAAGATTTTAAAAGTTTAAAGACTATATTGTAAAAAAAAAAAAGTAAACCCTACCTCGAGGTCCCCACTCTCTCCCGTCCCACGGGATGAGTGGAGACAGAATCAAGATCCCCACGTGGCTGAGTCAATGGGCTTACCTTGAGATCCTACTGTTTCAATCGCACCTCTTCATTCTAATGCAAATGTCCCAATTTTTTCCGCGCGCCGGTAAGGGCAGGAGTTATTTGTAAGATTTTAAAAGTTTAAAGACTATATTGTAAAAAAAAAAAAAAAAAAAAACCCTACCCTCTGAGGCCCCCCACTCCTGTCACTGGGATGAGTGGAGATGTAAATCAAGATCCCCAAGAAATTTCAGAGTCAAGGGCTTACACCTTTATGAAGGGAATAATTAGCCGCTTGTGGGAATCGAACCTCTAACCTCCTGCCAGCCGTGCAATTACGCCGCTAATAATTAGGTTATGTCCTGGGACAAAGACTATATTGTAATTATTAGGTTAAAGTGTAAGATTTTGACATATGTGGTGCTTCAAGTAGGCATTTTAATATAGTAATTACAGTGTGGTGTATTGAGTATATGTAAAATTCACTGTGGTGTTTAAAGTAAAATAACATATGGACGTGTGGTGCTCGTTAATTTCGGTGCCCAAGTAGAAATAATGTGGTGCCCCGAAAGACACCCTTTTAATTTAAGCTTTAACTAATGGATTTTCGCCCTTTATATTCTTTTATAAGTTTGATTAAATTAGTATATTGTTGTAATATATATATTAATCTTAATACATGCAAATAATTACATCCACGTGTACTAGCTCGGTAGATTTTATAACTTATAGGCAAATCCTAAGTAATGAATAAACTCATGGTTAAAATTAAAGAAAAAATGTGAGTTAAAGCATTAGGACCATATAACATTTTGTATAGTACATTTTTTTTTTCTGCAATACAAATTTACTATTTTAGTGGAATATGTGACACTCTTTTAGTGGAATATGTAAAGCCAGATAATACTTTAGATATTTTATTTAGTGAAGTCTTTAATCAAATGATAGCTAATCTAGAATTTGTTGACTAAGGAATTGTATCTTTTTTGTGTTTTAATTCATTACAACCTCCACCAAAATTATTAGTATTTACATTTGAGTTTTTCACACACACTTAAAAAAAAATGATTGAGTGAGATACATTTCATATCATAAAATCTAAAATATTGTGTTACTATTATTAATGTAATGATTGTATAGTTTAAAATTTCATTGAGTGAATAATAAATTATGGAGAGTATGAGAAAAATATGAAATAAACACTTTTATTATAAGAAGAGAGTATGAGAAAAATATGTAATAAACACTTTTATCGTAAGAAAAGCCGCTTCAAATAAAACGACTATTATTTAGTGACGAATGCTAGTAACTGAACATCAATTTGCGTCTCTTGTATCATAACTTGAGACAACATGTAGAGAAATTTATACCATTACTTTTCATTCTTGATAGGTTTACAATGCATGGTTCATATGTGATGATATAAATAATATCGCCACCATTTAGTCCGGAAAATTTCTCTCGCCATACTCGAGAGGAGGCCCGCGATTACATTGTCGGCGACGCTAATAAAGTCAAGTCAAGGTCATTGTCGCCAAGCCTGCCAGGGCGCCTCATGCAAGGGGCCGGATCGAGACCTCGGACTAAAGGCCCTCAAAGGGCCGCACAAGACTTGGGAAGAAACAGGGAGCAAAGCCAGGACAAATGGAGCTGACGGCCTAGGCGACCACAAAAGGTCGCCGCCAAGATATTTTATCCACTTGCTGCCAGATATTTAACGTTTGCTTAACTATTAAGTAAGATTAGTGACTAAGCTGCTTCGCAACAGCTGTCTTTCACTTAGCTCTTAAGTTTTCTCTTCCTATAAAAGGAAGTCTTGTGTAACCTAAATGAGATATACATTCTAATGCAAAGGCAGGCCAAAGCTCTGCGAAAACACTACCTCTCTTCCTCCTCCCATCGCCGCCGCACATCTCCGTCTGGCATACACTTAATCATCCCCAATAAGCCAGATATCCACAGCACAAACACCGCTAAAACAACCGTGATGATTTATGCTTCATCAGTTGGCTCCGTTACCGGGAACCTCTAAGCAACGTGCGTTCATCCCAAAACGAAAAGTCATCTAAAAAGTGCTAACACGCATCAGTTTGAAGGAGCCTCCCTTCAGCCGGTTTGAAAGCGTCCGGCTGTGTCCCCTCATCTAAGTTTACACCGAAAAAGAGGTAATCTTACAAAGAAAACCCTCAAACTGCCTTTGTTTCCTTCCCTTGGTGAAGAAAACCATCAAAATGTGACCTTTTCTACCTCAGAAGCATACACCCAGAAAAAACCCTCATCAATACAAAACACACTCCTAAAAAATAAGCCATACACTTTCTCTCTGAAAATCATATTTCCAGACGCCACGTCACCCGATTTGTCACTGTCAAAAAATCTTCGACTCAAACCATAAGCAAAGCTTATCCCCAAGCCAAATCAGTTCGCGGACTCAACAATGGCCGGAAGAAAAGGACACCTGATACCTCAAACCCCTGCAAAAGGTTGCATGCAGCATCAGGCTCGCGGAGAGGGCGTAGGAGAAACACTTGACAATCTCCCCCGCAGCTGGGAGAAGGTAGAGAGGGCCCCAGCCCTAGCGACGCCCGAAATGTCATTAATCAAAAGGCCAAGTCAAAGGAGGCTGTGGCTGCCCTAGATGGGGCTCGCAAAGAGAGGGCAAGATCGCAAGAAAGCCAAAGATCGACCCCCGAGGCAAGACCAGGTTTTCAGGAAGACCCGAAAATCGCAGAAATGAGGAATATGCGAGGTACGCGGAAACTATGTATCTAACTAACTCCCGTCTGGTGGCGAAGGGCCAGGCCCCAATGTTGATTCGACCCCCAAATCCTCCCAGAAATGAAACGGCTCCTGCGGTCACAGATAAGGGCCGCCAGAGCCAGATCCAGGGGATCGAGATAGAGGAAAGTGTACACTCATCGGATCGCAAGGGACCGAGGAAAGAAATCGCACAAACCTCGGTCCTCCCAGAGCGCAATAATCAGAGAGGAAAGACAATCGAAAGAGGATCAACTTTAAAAAGGTTAGGTGAGAAGGACAAGGCCTCGGCCCCAAGTCGTCTCAGCCTTCCAGGGGGAGGGATACCCCCCCAAAAAGATAGGAGTGCACAGGACGCTCGCGTGATCATAAGGGAAAAAAGAGCTCGTCAGGAGGGATCGCAAGACTATGGGGAATCAGAGCGCAGGCTGGAACGAGCTGATATGCAAGCACTGTCGCGACCCAGGTTCGACCCTGTCTTGGCAGAACAGATGGAGATAATGAAAAAAGAGCTCGCAGAATTAAAAAAGTCAAGGCCCATCGAGAAAATCGCCCTAATCTCAGGGATCGATGTGCTCACCAAAAGAATCACCGAAACATTGCCCACTAGCCAGGAAAAGGTTCGCTATCCCAGTTATAATTACTACAATGGAAATTCTTGCCCGAACGACTGGCTCACCGCCTTCCAGGGCCGCATCACCCTAGCAACTCGAAATAAGTCCGCCTGGTGCATCGCTTTAGTCGGTAGCATGCAGGACAGGGCTGCGTCCTGGATACGCGGACTCCCTCGTGGCTCAGTTGAAAGTTGGGAGGATCTATCGGAAAAGTTCGTCAAAGAGTTTGAATCGGCGAGCAGACCAAAGAAAACCATTGAGGATCTGTAAGAGGACCGCATGGGAGGACATGAGTCCGGGAAGGAATATTATGAGCGGTTCATCAGAATATATGATCAGACAAGAAACATTCCAGACGATGCAGTCATAACGTGCTTTCTCGCTGAGATCTCCAAAGGTCCGATGAAGACAGAGTTTAACCTGCGGCCCCCCAAAGTGGGTCTCAGGGAAATGCTGGAAAGGGCCAGAATGATGGGAGTTAGCGAAAGCCCCATCCTCTGGGAGAGCAAAGTCTAAAACAGATCAGCTTACACAGAAAGAAGATCGCACAGATGATCGCAAGAAAGAAAAGGGTCGAGATGCCAACCATGACCGCGAGGTAAAGAAACCGTACAAATTCAGCGAGGATGATTTTACCCCGCTCAACACAAAAGCGTCTCAGATATTGTTCGAGATCCGCGAACACTTCGATAAACCCAAGCCCATGAGGGGCGACCCCGACAGTCGTGATAAGTCGAAATATTGTGACTATCACAAGGACCATGGTCATATCACAGATGAATGCTTCACCTTGAGGCGGGAAATAGAGAGGTTAATCCGTGAGGGACCAGCGACTAAGTATAAACGCGATGGGAACACCGGCCCCGGTCAGGGACGCCAACCCCACGTCTATCAGAAGGAGGTTCAAGTTATTCACGGGAATATTCCCAGCAACAATCAGCTGAAATCCCAGATACATCAAATCAATACACGTGGCTTCGAAAAGCAGATAGTGTTGAGGGAAAACGAGAAAGGAATCATGTTTAATAAAAGTGAGTTGTCCATAGTCGACGGCCCCATGGAAATACCCCTCATTCTAAAAGTTGGGGTGTACGATAAGCATGGCGTCAACAGAGTAATGGTCGACACCGGGGCTGGCCGCGATGTCATTTACTTCGACTGTTTAAAACAGATCGGATTCGGGGAGGCCAAGTTAAAAACATACCTCGGAGTGCTTGAGGGCTTTACCAACGACACGGTGCGGGTCAAATGCACAATCGACCTCAACATCACTTTGGGCGACTATGAGCCCTGTCGAACTGAGGTAATAACTTTCTTGGTCATCGACCTCCCCTCATACTACAACATGATCTTAGGGATTCCAGCTATGAGAAAATTTCAAATGGTGGCATCTGTTCCTCATCAAAGGGTCAAGTTCCATGTAGGGGACGAAATTGGGGTCGCCACCAGTCGACCCGGATTTTTCCTCGAATATATGACCAAGAATAGTGTCGATTCCAAGCGATCCAGAGTGGAGGGTTTTAATATGGCCGCGGATCAGATCGCCACGGTAAAAGAGGTCCCGGAGCGAATAGTTGAGGTTGAAACATTACAAATCCGGGACGAGCCGGACTTCACCGCCGAGGACGAGCTGGTCGAGGTTGTCATAAATGACAAACACCCTGATCATAAGATAAAGATAGGGTCCCAAACAACCGAGAAAGAAAGGGAAGGATTGATCGAGCTTCTAAAAGAAAACTTGGACGCCTTCGCCTGAAAGGTAACCGATATGAGAGGTGTAGAGCCAGAGATCGCCTTGCACTATCTAAGCGTCAACCCCAACTTCAGGCTGATCCAACAAAGAGCACGCCAATTCTCTATAAAAAAGGAGGTCGCGATAAAAAGTGAGGTCAAAAGACTTTTAGCAGCAGGCATAATCAAGGAGCTTCAGTATCCCACTTGGTTAGCAAACGTGGTAATGGTGAAAAAACATAACGGCAAGTGGCGGATGTGCGTCGACTTCACTGATTTAAACAAAGCTTGACCCAAAGATCTTTACGCACTGCCCCGAATTGATAAAATGGTTGATGGGATCGCAGGTTTTGAAACACTAAGTTTTCTGGACGCTTATTCGGGCTATCACCAGGGCAAGATGGCAGACGAGGATAAAGAGCTGACTTCAGGGCCGCCGGCGGACTATATTACTATGAGATGATGCCGTTTGGTCTAAAGAACGCAGGTTCAACGTATCAAAGGATGGTGAACAGAGTTTTTAGCACGCAAATAGGCAAGAACATGGAGGCTTACATTGACGATATGGTCGTGAAATCAAGTCGCCAGGATCATCTGGTGGACCTTCGTGAAACCTTCGCAAACATGAAAAATCACTCGATGAAGCTAAACCCCGCGAAATGCACTTTTGGGGTCCAGGCAGGGAAATTTTTGGGCTTCATGGTAAGTCAAAGAGGGATCGAGGCGAACCCAGAGAAAATTGAGGCGCTGACAAACATGAGCGAGCCGACTAGCATTAAGGAGGTACAAAGGCTGAATGGAAGAGTAAGAGCCCTAGGAAGGTTTATCTCCATATCGGCCGAGAAGAGCCTACCCTTCTTCAAAATCCTGAAGGGAAATAAAACCTTTGCTTGGACAGAGGAATGTTCACAGGCTTTCAAAGAGCTAAAGGCCTACCTCTCAAGCCCGTCATTGCTGACTAGTCCAGCGATTGGAGATGTTTTGCTACTATACTTAGCAGCCTCAGATAGGGCCGTCACCGTAGCACTTATCAAGGAAGACGGCACCTCGCAAAATCCTGTTTATTATGTTTCTAAGGCTCTAAGCCCCGTAGAAAGTCGTTATTTTAATATCGAAAAGTTAGCCTACTACGTTGTTATAGCCGCCCGAAAATTAAGGGCTTACTTTTCATCGCATTCAATTATTGTACTGTCAGACGCGCCGCTACGGCAGGTCCTCCACAAGCCGGACTTGTCAGGTCATTTGCTATGTTGGGCCATCGATCTCACTAAATTCGACATCCGTTACGAACCTCGAAAAGCTATCAAAGCTCAGGCATTGCCCGATTTTATCGCAGAAACGAGCTTCATTGAAGATATCCAGGAACAAACCTACGCAAAACATAGCCCCGACAAAAGTACCACAACGGACGAGCCTCAGCGGCCAAGTCACTGTTGGCAGCTCTATGTCGATGGCGCTGCCAACCTTAAAGGTTGCGGTGCGGGGATCATCTTGTTAGAGCCCGGAACCTCAGAAGAAATTGAGAAGGCCCTAAGATTTAACTTCACTGCATCGAACAACCAAGCAAAATATGAGGCGGTCATTGCAGGACTGGAGCTTGCCAGGGCCATGAAGGTCGAAAATGTGCAGGTTTTCTGCGATTCACAGTTGGTGGTCAATCAGGTGACCGGGCCATTCGGCATCCATTGCGAAATTTTGCAGAGATATATTAGCCTCGTCAGAAAACTCAAAGGCAGCTTCAAATACTGCAAATTCACCAACATCCCTCGAGAGGACAATCACAGAGCCGATTACTTATCCAAGCTAACCAGCGAAGACGAAATAGGCAAACCATCGGTCATGGTGGAATATCTATCAGGACCCGCTATCGACAGGATCGAAGTAATGGACTTGCGACCCACCAACCCTTGTTGGATTGATATCATGAGGGCCTACATCGACTCTGGAAAACTCCCTGATGATCCAAACGAGGCAAAAGCCTTGATCAGAAGAGCCGCCAGATACACTATCTTAAACGACGTTTTATACCGGCGATCGTTCTCAAGCCTTTACTAAGGTGCGTCACGACTGAAGAAGTCGATGGAATCCTCGTAGAGCTGCATGAAGGACATCGCGGCGCCACCCACCTAGCCGCACCGCTTGCTCGTGAAGGTCTTGTTGGCTGGATATTCTCGGCGAAACTCACGAAGGACGCCAAGGAATATGCTAGGCGTCGACGACGATGTCAAAAATTTGCGGATATTCCAGGTCGCCATCGATCGAGCATAGCATCGTCGTCGCCGCTTGGCCGTTCGACATGTGGGCCATCGACCTCGTTGGACCATTAAAAAAGGGCCGCTCCGGCTGCGAGTATGTAGTGGTCGCCGTCGACTATTTCACCAAATGGATCGAGGCTAAAGCCTTGGTAAAAATCAACACCAAAGACATAACCTACTTTTTACTCGATCAAGTATGGACTAGATTCGGCGTCCCCAGAGTAATAGTATCAGACCACGGACCTCAATTTAGAGAGGAGTTTGACACATTATGCAGAGAGAATAACGTCAAGCATTGACAATCCTCAGTATGCTATCCGCAAGGAAATGGTCAGGCTGAGAACGCAAACAAACAAGTACTGTGCGTGCTGAAAAAGAGTTTGGGCGAAAAGGCGGGTAAATGTCATGACCACCTCCCCGCGGCCTTATGGGTGCTCAGAACGTCGCGAAAAACAAATACAGGGGAAAATCCTTTTGCTTTGACCTACGGATCAGAGGCTATGGCCCCGGTAGAGATGGCCCTACCAAGTTTAAGGGTCGCCCATTTCAGTGAGACTGACAACCTGATCACTAGGGAGCTCGATCTCGATTTAGCAGAGGAGCGGCGGATCGAGGCATATGGCCGTTTGCTCAATTGCAAACAGGCTGCCAAACGTCACCACGACAAACACATTCGCGATCATCACTTTGCTGTCAGAGATTATGTTTTGCGAAAGAGACAAGCCACTGGCCACGAGGCCAAGAAAGGGAAACTGTCGGAAAGTTGGGAAGGCCCAGTGAGGATCGCTCGAGTAGTCAAGAAGGGGACGTATGTGCTAAGTGATAACCAAGGTCGCGAGTACAACCGACCTTGGCACGCAGATAATTTGAAAAAATATTATATGTAAAATGTACATCTGCTATGTGCGAGCAGAGCATGCGGAGAATGAAATCAAAATAAAGGAACATCTTCATTCATGAAAAGGGAGTACAATCGTTTCTAGCAAACCTGCGGCCTACAACGCCCTTCGATTTAACCAAAACAAGGGGGCCGCAAAAAAAAAAAAAAAAAAAAAAAAAAAAAAAAAAAAAAAAAAAAAAAAAAAAAAAAATATATATATATATATATATATATATATATATATATATATATATATAAGGGTGGACTCCTTCAGCGGTGAACCCATAAAGGTCCAATGAGTGCGTTGGCACCCTAGCTAAACTACATAGCCTAGCTATCAATGAGGCAAGCGGGATCTGACGGTCACGATTCATCGAGACCGCAAAGTTAATCGCCTCGCGGTGAATCAAGATCCCCAATCAATGTCAACTGGGATCGCGGATAGCGTGCAAAATGAGGGCTTCGGCTTCACTAATGACCTCGGGGTCCAGGGTCGGAAGGCGCGTGAGTTAATAAACCTTTTCCACTCACGGTTGCTGTGAGACAAGTCGGACGAAGGTCCCAGTGCGTGAGGCTTGGGAGAATCGGGGAAAAACTCACGGATTGCTCTACGTAAGCGAACCTGTTTACTCGACTCATCATCAAGATTCCAAGCGACCTCATAATGAGAGGAGGGATCGATAGCAGGTATACGCAGGGCCCCATTGATAGCTTCTGGGGTAAAAGTAACCGCGACGCCACGAAGGGTAATACAGCTAACAATCCCTTCGGATGAAACTTCAGATAAAATGGAGTAAAACTCCATCACCATTGTAAGATTGAAAGATGCATGAGGTGGCGAGACAAAATCTGCCCACCCAGAAAGCCGCACCCGTAGCAAAGACCCATCACCTTCAACCTTGCTCTCATTTAAACCCTTCTCCCTCGCAAGCTTGACCACGTCAAAGTAACGCCAAAAGTGATCATTGGCAACAAAAGAGGCAGTAAGAAAGAAAGGGGAAACATCACGTATTGGACGGGCTTTAAATACTCGGACTCTACCCTCTCCGGATGGAAAATACATGGCTCTCACAACAAAGATTTATGCAAAGGAATGCAGAAGAGGAATGAAAATGAAGTCAAGCTTGCCTCCTCTTTTTATAGCAGAGGTTAGCTAAAGGAACGGCCACGATCAACAAGATCCAACGGTCAGCCTTCACGCGGTTTATCCGAAATTCGAAGTTCAAAGGGCGCATTTAATGTCTGTCAGATAAGCCCAAGATTCTAGGCTATATTAGTTATTAGCCTGAGATTTTAGGCCACATTGACCACGCGTGCGCTGCCAGTGAGCTTTCAAATCGGTCCAGAGCCCTGGATTCCCGGCAACACGGCAGTCGAGAAAGGTTAAGTGCAGTCCAATCAATTCGGCTCTCAACTTTCAGGCGACCATGTTATTTGCCACAAGTCCACAACGACCAAAGAATTATGCAAACGGCCATGAAACCTTGTCTCGTTCGAGCCCCTTCTGTCCTCGCCCAACACAAGGAGGGGATAGGGAAATTTTAACGAGTGCAATATGGGTCGCTGTCATCCTTGTTCCAAATAAAAGGGGCCGCAACAGCAATTTTCGATCAACTCTCAGCTCGTCCGCTTTAGTTATTTTAGCAAGCTCAACAAACCTCGCCAAAATAAATGGGGCAGCATACACATACATCCACGATACAGGAAATAAGTTGAAAGAAACAAGTGCAATACATAAATTAAGAGGCCAAAAGCGGCCACAAACCAAGTTCAAAAGCCGAACGCGGCCACAATATCAGTGCGGAAAGTAAAAGCTAAATTATTACAATCATCAGAAGAAAATGTTGGAGCAATTCAAAAGCAGAAGCAAATTTGTTATTACAAGATTGCAGGAAAGTAAAATGTTCTAAATCAAAAGCGCAAAATCATTTAAACAGAGCCGGGAGGAGTGCCAATATACTCGTCGCCAGGTTGATCATTCGCAGCTGCAGGAGGATTCTTCAAAATTGCAAAGTTGACTGGATTAACTGGAGGAGGATCCCACACAGGGTCGCCGCGCTCTATCTCGGTTGAAAACGAATGGCGGACGATATGATCCGCCGCATAAGGAATATCTGGATGAAGAGCCGGCCAGGTCGGGAGCTCATTTGGGACATGTTAACCCACCAAGCATTTCCTCAAAGGTGATGCTCTCTACCATGATAGCCCAAAGACAACGGCGAGGTTATTAAAACCTTGGTGAAGCTTGCCTCCTGATAATCGCCAAACTCGTCAGAGAGCTTAAAGGCTTCCACAGCCGCCGGACCCGCCTCCTCAGCGGCCTTATTTGCAGCAGCAAGCTTCTCCTTCAGACTCGCGATCTCCTCACGCGCGGCCGTCAACCCCTCAGCAGACTTGCGGGCTTCATCGTTGAGCGGTGATTTCTTCCGCGGCTCCACGCCCAGTTTAGCACTCTCTGCCATTGCCTTCCTCACCCGATCAACCTCGGTCAGCGCCTCCGAGCTCTTTTTCTCAGCAACGATCCTGGCTTTCTCCGAGGCCCCAAGAGCCGCCGTTACTTTCTTCAACTCAGCCTTGCGCTTCTCAGCGGCCTCAATCGCCTTGTTTATTCGAGTCCCAAGCTGAAAAAGAGACAGAATTACAAACCCGCCAGAAATACAGTATGAAAGAAATGAAAAAATACAAGACAAATAAAAACTCACCATTGAGGCGGCAATTCCAAATTGACCTGACAGATCTTTGAGTTTGGCGACTTCATCGCCGGCAGGGGAGTCATCTTGAACCACGACGTGAGCAGTGATGCTCCTCCCGATCTCTATTTGAACCCCGGGCGGCGAGTCCCATGCAAGGCGACCCAAGGGAATGACATCAGCGATGGCCTCCCTGATCTGGCCCGCTTTAGTCATGTCAAGGCCTTGGGTGAAATTGGCATCCAACCACACAGCCTCTTTCCCCTTGTAACCGCAGGGCAATGTCCCAGTCGGCAGCGGCTCCACCCCCTTGGGGACCTCTTCAACAATAACCTCTGCCCGCTCAGAGCCTTTATCAACAGCTCACTTATCAGTGCGATTAGATCATTTGCCAGCACCGCCTGCAGTTTTGGTCTTCTCGGTCCTGGACCGCTTCTGGCCCTGGGGCTCTTTGGCGGGTTCATCGGCCTGCGATCTTTTTTGGGCAACAGCCTGGCTTGAGCTCGCACCAGTGGACGCCGCCACGGTCTTGGTAGGATCATATGTCTCATCGATAATAGAGGAATCCACAGTGCGGGGTACTTTCCCCAGAACCTATTTCAAGGTCGCCTGTCGGGTCTTAGCTTGCTCATCAGTGAGCCTCTGCCTTTGAGCTCTGCGTTCAGTAGCGTCCATACCTGCAAAAAGGGTTCGTTAAAAACGGATCCAAAAGAAAGAATAAAACGACAACTTATGAAATAAGCAAATAGAAAGCAAGAAAAGTTACAAGGTGGTCTTCTACTCGGGTCGCCTCCACATACAGGGCACTCGGACGGAAAGCATTTGCCTAAGTGACAATCTCCTATCCAATCGGGATCGCTCTCCTCGGGGACCATGGCAACTAACGGCCCGCTTTACCCGGACCCGCGACGCCGACCATGCGCGCTAATGGAAGGGCCAAGTCGAGAAGATCGACCCAAGCCACGTTTCTCAAAGAAGCTTCGATCCCATCAGATTGTATAAGTGCCATAAGTCCTTTAACAAAGCGCCGCTCCGTAACTCAGAGGCTCGCCAATTGTAAGGGTGGATTTTCCCGCACGTTTGCGGCCTTAGAAACGGCCACCGACCTTGGACTCCACGCCCAGGATCCGCTCCCGCCATCTCGTGAATCTTATTTGGTAACAAAAACAGCAAGCGAGGCGTCTTGGTCCTCAAGGATACTTGTCCCGTAAGGCCCGTCCCACAGAATAGGTGGAATTGACCCAGCAAAGTTAGGGATGGCTCTATCTTCATTGTCCGACACATCACAATGAAGGCCATAATTTGAATGACGGCCCCAATAGCAAAATCAGAGGGCAGAGCTCCCATAAGCTCGCAAATCCTAACGAAGAACGGGTCGAACGGAGGCCAGAGCCCTGCATAGAAATGATCGAAGTGCAGAATTAGGGTTGTTGGAAAGGTGTCCTAAACCCAATCGGGTTGGACCGGATCCGACCGGGTCGGGTCATTT
This sequence comes from Gentiana macrophylla, assembly GCA_026214975.1. NCBI lineage: Eukaryota > Viridiplantae > Streptophyta > Magnoliopsida > Gentianales > Gentianaceae > Gentiana > Gentiana macrophylla. The sequence continues at coordinate 7,624,689 of CM047814.1, read as the reverse complement.
ACAGTCTGTTTAGTTCATGTAATAACTTTATTATGATTAATAAAAGCACTTATGTTATTATATATTGTTTGTCTTCACATTATTTGTTGTAAATATATATAGTAACGTCCCTAGTATCAATCTGTGATAGAGAAACCATGATAGTGATTATGGTTGATGAGATCTCTAATCACTATAACAAGGTTGGTACTTAAATGTCTCTAGTCTTATATATTATCAAATGGGACATTGATAGTATAATCAGACTAGCACGTATTGGATGTCTTCTATCTTTTAGAAGATATGGATAGATCTCGTCTATCGAAGTGTAGAGACACTTGGGTATGCGTGGGCGTGTATTAGAGAATGCGTCGTTAGATGACCCACTTACATTAAGTGTCACACTATGTGGCGGTTGTGTAATTATCCTTTTGACCGAGTCTTCATGGCATCACGGTGTGGATTGTCATGCTTTGACATTATTGAGATTTCTCCAACCACGGGCGATCATGCGGTAGTGATTGTGTATGATATTGAAGCATGCGGAGTATACATGATTGGTCATCCGGGAATCGCGTATCCTATGATTGGGATCGAATATCGAAATGGCCTTCTTATAAGGAATGTCTAGCTCTCGAGAATCTTTGCAAAGTGGGAGTAAATGTGTTATTCGAGAGAGCATGATATCCAGATTATAAGATACGATCGTTAATGTATTGACACTCGAGATACGATCGTATGGATATTATTACTGGCCGATAGGATTGTAAGTTACACGATGGCGCTTCACATGAAAGGTAGTAGTCATTGCTTTTGACTCTTCCGATGATTGGGGTCACGGTGTGTTGCTAGACGCTATCTCGTGATCGTTAGGCATGAAGGGTATTTTAGTAATTTGCATTTTGTGTCTACGGCCAACATATTCGGAAGCCTATCGGGTCACACACATATGAACATCGAGTCGGATTAAAATGCGGTTATAGTTGATAACCAAATAAGGAAAGTTTATCTCTAGACTATAAAGGTTATAGTGGTAAATTAATATGGTTGTGTTTATTTATTATGAATAAATAAAATACAAGATATTAATTATATACAAATTAGATTAATTAAAGAATATTCCGGAAGCCAATTTATTGGCATATGGGGCGCCACTTTTGATGTGTATAAGATACACTTGGATTGTGCACTTTAATTAATAAGATTGTCATAATATTAATATAAGATATTAATTGATTTTGGAAAAATAGATTTATGGTAATAAGATAATTATAATCAATATAAGATATTGGCAAAATAAATTATAATTAAAGAAATAAATCAATCTAGAAGATTTTCTTTATTTTATTGGAAAAATGTTTTCTTCTCCTCCACACCATATGGGGCGCCCCAACCACTATATATAGGAGGTGGGTGTCAAGCTCTTTTGTACAACACAATTGCAAGAGCTCATAGTTCTTGTGTAAAATAGAGAGCTATCCATAGTGAGTTTGTGAGGAAGAAAATGTCGATCTAGCGATCGGAGTTTTTCGGTAGCAATCAAGGAGGATTCCGGCAAGGGGTTCGTGTGGATTAGCGATAGAGGCCGGACGCGTGGACGGCTTGCGCATTGAACTACTCTCCGTTGGCGGTCAAAGCGACGATCTTATAGATCATCTGAGGTATAACCGTCAAACTACTTAACGTGTTTATTACATTAAACGAAGAACGATCTAGAAAATGAAATCAAATTTTAAATTCCGCTGCGTTAAACTAGTGATTTCCTAACAGTGGTATCAGAGACAAACTTCGAGCTTAAGCAATAAGCATAAATTAATTGCGTAGTATTTAATCGATAGATGCAAGATTTAAATCACGAAACGTAGAAACAAAAAAAAGGGTTTATTGGGGGCTCGGTCGACTGGCGGCGGCCCCCTCCCTCTGCGGCGGCGGCGGTGGCCCTAGTGGTTGCCGTCTGGTCATTGTCTTCTTTCAATGGGGAGATCAACCCTTTTCGTTTTGTGATATTTATTGTGCATAGATATCTCGTTTGTTTAGTTGTGTCATATGACCAACCAATGGTTCAAACAGTTTGGGCCATTGGAAAACCATATGACATATTAGCCTTTCCAAATTTTGATTTGGAATAGGCCTAGGCCACTTCTAAAATTTTGATTTTGGAAAGTGGCGGCACTAGACTAAAATAATTTGGCTTTCCAAATATTTGATTTGGAATAGCGCAAGCCTTTTCAAATATTTGATTTGTAAAAAGGCTTAGCTTAAGCCACTTCCAAAATTTTGATTTTGGAAAGTGGGCTGTGCTTAAGCTAAATTTAGTTTTTGAAAGGAAACAAATAGGAGACTTAGTAATTTTAATTTTATTTTGAATAGTTCAAATTTAACTAAAATTAAAATCGATTTAAAATTAAATGTTAATTTTAATTTTCGATTAAGTCATATAATTAATTAAAATTTATTTAATTATTTGACGTGATAAAATAAAGACGCATGAGTAGTTAAAATTAGAATTTAATCTTTTTCATAAGATAAAATTGTATGGATTAGATGTGTAGATATAATGTGATTATATCGACCCCGATTGATCATGGACTCGACCAATAGGATAGATGGGAATGTTTTCTTTATGTTGGTTTTGAAAATTGTCCTAGGCCGTTATGAAGAACGTGACCTAGTTTACTTTTTGCATTTATCCCATTCCCGTGAGCTCCCCCCGTGTGCGGCGGGTGTATTTATTAGATAAATTATAATGTAACAAGAATGGAGCAAGAAGTTGAAGACCAAGGAGAAATAAAGAACCCATTGGCGTACAACAATAAAGATCCTATTGGCGGTTGCAAATACCCTTAGTTTGTGACCCGCGGTTTCGTCAGTTTGTATTCGAAACCGCACTTAGGAAAAGTCCATGATCATACCGGTTATTTTGTGTGCGGAATGTTGTGTATGTTTTCATTTATATGATATAGTAGTAATATGCACATAGTAGATGAGACCATAATTAAACCAAATTAATTAAGTGAATTAACTTAAAATTATTCCCACGTCAAAAATCAAGTCGGAATTGCCTCCCCATATTATAACGACGGTGAAGAGCCCTTGTTCGGACCCAACTCACCAGACCAAGCGGGGTTGACCTACCTCGGGTATATCGTCGTTATCGAGATATGGTCGAAAGAGATCTCATGAATATTGGGGTTAAGACTCGACTAAGAATTCTCTCGCCACCACCACCAAAGCGGGTCGTTTGGATTTTAGAGGCAAGGGTTTGGCTATTTTCATAAGATGAAATATTGTCAAAGAGTTGGTGGTCAAACAACAAGAATCGTATAAGATACGATCGACAAATCGTTGTCCACCTATTTAATTATTTTCGGCCCATCCGCCAAAGTTGGGGGTCGGGGTAGTTCAATGGGATCTTGCCCACTAAAGGAATTATTTTCTTGAAAGCCAATAGGGAAGTAAAAACCTTATAGAGTTATTAAGTGCAAATTTAGGGTTTTTATACATGAGCTTTTACTTATTCTATCTTTATTTATTGTTGTAGAAAATGTCAAACAAATTGAACCTTCGTTTTATCATCGAAAACAAGCTTGACGAGACAAATTTTCTCGATTGGGAAAGAAACCACAAAATCGTTTTGAGGCACGAGAAGATTGGCTATGTCTTAGACGAGGCCCTACCGGAAAAGCCCGCTGAGGGTTCGGCTGCAGATGTTGTCGAGAAGTACAACAACCACTATTCTGACAGTACTGATGCTACATGTATCATGCTTGCTTCTATGACATCTGAACTGCAGAAACAACATGAGTCTATGGACGCCTACTCTATCATGGTCCACCTGAAGGAACTTTATGCTTCTCAGTCTCGCACTGAGAGGTACGAGGTCTCGAAGGCCCTGTTTAGTTGTAAGATGGCATCCGGGACTGCTTTGTGGGGTCACACATGCTTAAAATGATCGGGTACATAGAGAGGCTTGGGAAAGTGGGCCACAAGTTGGAGCGAGTTGAGTATTGACTTGATTACGCAATCTCTACCGATTCATTCTCCTAGTTCGTGATGAACTATCACATGAACAAGATAGATTGCTCTCTGCGGAGTTATTGAACATGTTGAAGGCTTGCGAGGCACCGTGTGGAAAGGAAAGCAAGTGTTCTTTGGTCACTTCGAGCAAGGGCAAGGCAAAAGCCCGGAAGAAGTCCAAGAAGGCGAAGGTCGCACCTAAGCCAACGCCTAAGATAGCGAAAGACAAATCCAAGGATGCTTGCTTCCATTGCGGTGAGACCGGACATTGGAGAGAAAGCGCAAAGGCTTCTTGAGTACCAAGAAGAAGCATTCGATGCTTCGACTTCGGTATATTTATGATTGAGATCAATATTGCTTCTTCTAAGTCTAACCAATGGGTATTAGATCATCTGGTTGTGGTTCTCATATTTGTATGAATATGCGAGGCACTAAGAAGAACTAGAGATCCGAGGAAAGGAGAGGTGGACTCCACGCGTTGGAAATGGAGCAAAGTGTTCGCCGCTACCGCCATAGGAGTTTATTTTCTTTCATTGCCCAGTGGGCTAGTACTAGAACTTAGTAACTGTTATTTTGTTCCTGCTCTTACGAAGAGCATTATTTCCATTTCTGCATTAGATGTTGATGGTTTTTCATTTACGTTTGAGAATAAATGTTGTTCTTTTTCACGTGATGGAATCTTTTATGGTACTGGCATACTTAGCAATGGTCTCTACATATTAGATATGAATGTTGAAGTACTTAATATAAATAACAAGAAAGCTAAAACAAATGACTTGAATGAATCCTACTTATGGCATTGTAGACTTGGCCATATAAATAAGAATCGCATCTCCAAACTCCATAAAGATGGAATGTTGGATCAATTTGATTACTGAATCGTTTGGACGATGAAGCTTGTTTACTTGGCAAGATGACAAAGTCACCTTTTAGTGGCAAAGGATAAGATCCAATGAATTGCTTGAGCTCATACATACTGATGTGTGTGGCCCAATGTCAATTCAAGCCAAAGGAGGATACTCTTATTTTATCACCTTCACTGATGACCATTCTCGCTATGGTTATATATACTTAATGAAGTATAAGTCTGAAGCCTTTGAAAAGTTCAAGGAATTCAGAAGTGAGGTGGAGAAACAACTAGGTAAAGAAATCAAAACACTTCGATCCGATCGAGGTTGAGAATACCTAGATGGAGAGTTTCAAGACTATTTGAAGGAGAATGAGATTCTACCTGAATGGACCCCTCCCGGGATGCCACAAATGAATGACGTATCTGAGAGGAGGAACCACACCTTGTTAGACATGGTGCGATCCATGATGAGCTATGCAGTTCTCCCAAAATCGTTTTGGGGGTATGCTCTAGAAACCGCATCCTATACACTGAACCGAGTTCCATCAAAGACGGTTGACTCTACGCCATACGAGGTATGGACCAAGAGAAAACCGAGCCTAGGTCATCTAAAACCTTAGGGTTGTCCGACTTACGTGAAGCGGATGATGCCCGACAAATTAGAGCCTGTGTCCGACAAATGTCTATTTGTGGGATATCCTAGAAACCAAAGGGTACCAATTTTACCATCCCGAGGAACAAAAGGTGTTTGTTGCGGGGATCGCCACTTTACTACGGAGAAAGAGTTTATTACGGATAGGGTCGGTGGGAGTAAAATTGATCTTGAAGAGATTCGAGAACCACTTATGGATAATAGTCGGTTGATGGAAGTAGAGGACTTGCCACACACGGATGTGACACCGGCCTCTACCGTGGACACACTAGCACCTCGAAGATCCACCAGGGAACGCCGTGAACCGAAAGGTACATCTTGGCGTGTATCTCATGGAAGATGAGGACCCTAGAACTTATGAGGAAGTGCTATTAAGGCATGACAAAGAGAAATGGTGGAAGCCATGAATTACGAAATGGAATCCATGAAAGACAACCAAGTTTGGAACTTAGTTGATCCACACGAGGGAATAGTTCCCATAGGGTGTAAATGGGTCTTTAAGAGAAAGACCGACATGGACGGCAACGTGACTACCTACAAGGCTAGGTTAGTGGCAAAAGGTTATAAGCAAAGACAATGAGTTGACTATGACGAAACCTTTTCGCCTGTTGCCATGTTAAAATCCATTAGAATTTTGCCCGCTATTGCAGCATACAAGGCTAGGTTAGTGGCAACGTGACTACCTACAAGGCTAGGTTAGTGGCAAAAGGTTATAAGCAAAGACAAGGAGTTGACTATGACAAAACCTTTTCGCCTGTTGCCATGTTAAAATCCATTAGAATTTTGCTCGCTATCTTATAGATCATCTGAGGTATAACCGTCAAACTACTTAACGTGTTTATTGCATTAAACGAAGAACGATCTAGAAAAGGAAATCAAATTTTAAATTCCGCTGCGTTAAACTAGTGATTTCTAACAAGGTATTGTTAAGGTGAATGAATTTATCGTTTTATAAGGATATATTTTATGATAATTTCCCTCATATTTGTATAATTTGCATAAGAAAGCGAGTGTTTGATGGATTTATTGAGTAAATGATGTTTTTAATGGGTTAGTTGCAAAATCGTATGAATTACGTGTAAAATTGATGGTTTTATATTGATTTGGAAGATACTACATTTTGCAATGTTTTGATGTGTTGTAGATGCGTGTTTGATGCTCGAATGAAGATCAAAAGAGATAAGAGTCGGATTTAATTGATGAAAAAGAGATAAGGATGGAATTGGCTAGAGAAAAGAGATAGAGTTGAAGATTTGAATTTGGATCTAGCCAGTGAGCGGCGCCCAAGTCCCGTCCAGCTGGGTCAAGGCGTCCGAGAGAGGATTTTTGATCTGAGAGAGTTTGGACGCCGAGTGGACGGGCGTCTCAAGCAAGTCAGAAGAATGGACGAAGCGTCAAAAGAGTGGACGGGCGTCCTTAAGCCGACATATAGCAAAGCAGCCGCCTTACTTTTCTATAAATACAGTAGCGATTTCAACCCTAAGCCACACATTATTCATACATTATTGAGACCTATTGATACACAATCATTAGGAGAAAACCTAAGCGCCCCACCCCTCCAGGGGAGAAATTTGAGGTTGCATTTTTCTTGTTTTTCCTCCGCTTTTTATTTCGTTTTGCTTTTGTTGTCTTTGAATGCTTGGAAAGGTGGCGATTGTTCAAACTATGTGAATCCATTTCAGCAGGTTCTTTCTTTTCAATCTAGATTTGTTTTGTGAATTTGATTAAAGTTGTATCTTTTCTATATGATTATTTGTTATGCAATCGATATCGAAAGATGAATTGTTATTGATGTTTACCGTATGACGAGAGTCGGTGTAAACCTTAGATCACCATAGGAAAGATGGGATTTTTAACCTTGACATAACGAGAGTTGATAGGTTGAATATCTAGGTTGCTAGATTGAGAGATCTTACACATTGTTTTGATAGCGTCGATCTCATATATCGAGAGATGAGAGATTGATAGGCGAATTATCTACGAGAGTAGGAATTCATACCTCCGATAGGTGAACCACATCCTTAATTAAATCATCACAAGATACTTTAGAGAGGAAATAGAGGGGGTTGGGAACGGTGGATTATTGTTTGTTCGATTGTTTAATCACCATGATCATCTCCTTGTTTATTGTTTATTTTATAGTTTATAGTTTAGATTTCGTTTTCGCTTTGATCTTTCTGGCTTTGGATCGACAATCCTCATCCGATTTACTTTTCGCTTCGTTTAGGTTTCAATAATAATTGGTAACAACCTTAGGAAAATTAATGAACTAGATACCCGATTCCACGAGATCGATTCCGTATTAATCGCTATCTTACGATCCACACACTTGGGAATGCGGATTTATAAATTTTATTACTTGTTTGTTTTGTTAGATAAAATCCGTGACAAGTTCCAAAACTTGTCACGGATTTTATCTAACAAAACAAACAAGTAATAAAATTTATAAATCGTATTCCCAAGTGTGAGATCGTAACATAGCGATTAATACCGAGTCGGTCACAGGAATCGAAGTATCTAGTTCATTAATTTTCCTAAGATTGATACTAATTATTTCTAAACACAAAACTAAAACGGAAAATAAACTGAACAGAGGATTGTCAGTCCAAAGCCAGGAAGGATAAAAGCGAACACGAAATCTAAACTATAAACTATAAAATAAACAGTAAACAAGAAGATGATCATGGTGATTAAACAACGAACAAACAATAATCCACCGATCCCGCAACCCTTAATTCCCTCTCTAAAGTTATCTTGTGATGATCTAATTAAAGATGTGGTTCACCTATCAAAGGTATGAATTCCTACTCTCGTAGATAACTCGCCTATCAATCTCTCATCTCTCGATATATAAGATTGATTTATCAAAACAAGGCGTAAGATCTCTCAATCTAAGCAACCTAGAAATCTAACCTATCAGCTCTCGTTATGTCAGGTTAAAAATCTCATCTTTCCTATAGTGATCTAAGGTTTACACCGACTCGTCATATGGTAAACATCAATAAACAATACATCTTTCGATATCGATTGCATAACACATAAGCATAGGAAAAATACAACTTTAATCAAATGCACAAAACAAATCTAGATTGAAAAGAAAGAACCTGCTGAAACGGATTCACATAGTTTGAACAAATCGTCTAGCCTCCAAGCATTCAGATAAAGAAAAGCAAAGCGGGAATAAAAGCGGAAAATCGCAACCCCAAATTTCCCGAAAGGGTGGGAGCCGCTAGGGTTTTCTCCTAATGATTGTGTATCAATAGGTCTCAATAATGTATGAATAATGTGTGTCTTAGGGTTGAAATCGCGCTGCTATTTATAGAAAACTAGGTCGGCTGCTGCTAAGTCGGTTTAAGGACGCCCGTCCACTCCTTTGGACGCTCGTCCGAGGTGTCTTGGATCGCTCCACGCTTCGTCCACTCGGGCGTCAAACTCTCTGAATCAACTTTCTTCTCCTGGACACCAATCCACTTCTTTGGACGCCCGTCCAACCTGGACGGAACATGGACGCCAGTTCAGCTGGATCAAAATTCGAAATCTTCATCTCTATCTCTTCTCTTCTAGCCAATTCCATCCTTATCTCTTTTTCATCAATTAAATCCGACATTTATCTTCATTTAATCATCTTTTGAACCGCAATTGTGTATCTACACGTCATCAAAAACATCGCAAAGTGTAATAGTATTCAAATAAACATAAAATCATCAATAAAACACATAAATTAACCAATTTTGCGATTAACCCATTAAAAACATCACTTGCTCAATATTTCAATATAAAGCTCGATTTCTATGAAAAAAATCCAGATATGGGGGAAATTGATATAAAATATATCCTTATAAAACGTATAAAATCACCCTTAACAACTCCCCCACACTTAGCTTTTGCTCGTCCCGAGCAAAACAAAACGAAAATCAAGGCTCGAAAAAAGAACAGACATCTCAGACAAATATAACACATATTCAGTAAGTCAGAAGTTCACCATTGTGTGTGTGCAAAGCCATAGAAAACTTCCACTAAATCCAAACTTGAGAAACTCAAAGCAAAACTAGCTAATACCCCCTCGTAGACTAGCAATAAATGACACTCATAAGATGTACCCTACAAACGTAAAATATCCCGAAAAGGATGATCGAATATATCTAGGGCCTTTCTGAAATACTCAGAGGATAATCCCTACAGCATATCTATCAGTTTCTACTGGGGATAAGATAGACGATAACTTAGTCTTATATCCATTTCATAACAATTCTTATATAAGTCGATTTTAACTATTTCACTTTTAAACACACATCAGAATAAGCTCTTGCCCTGTCATAGCAGAATAGGATATTCGAGATATACCCTACCTTACTCCAATCATAAGGCAGCTTTTTCTGACTGTCGTGAGCTTTTAGTCATCATAGTGGTATAGGACATACGTGGTATACCCTATCGCACTCAAAAACTTGTCGAGACCTATTGATACACAATCATTAGGAGAAAACCCTAGGTGGCCCCAGCCCCCTTTGGGGAGGCTGGGGTTGCGATTTTTCTGCTTTTTATTCCCGTTTTGCTTTTCTTTATGCTGAATGCTTGGAGGCTAGACGATTTGTTCAAACCATGTGAATACGTTTCAGCAGGTTCTTTATTTTCAATCTAGATTTGTTTTGTGATTTTTGATTAAAGTTGTTATCTTTTCTATGCTTATGTGTTTATGCAATCGATATCGAAAGATGAATTGTTGTTGATGTTTACCATATGACGAGAGTCGGTGTAAACCTTAGATCACCATAGGAAAGATGAGATTTTTGACCTTGACATAACGAGAGTTGATAGGTTGAATATCTAGGTTGCTAGATTGAGAGATCTTACACCTTGTTTTGATAGCGTCGATCTCATATATCGAGAGATGAGAGATTGATAGGCGAATTATCTACGAGAGTAGGAATTCATACCTCCGATAGGTGAACCACATCCTTAATTAAATCATCACAAGATACTTTAGAGAGGAAATAGAGGGTTGCGGGAACGGTGGATTATTGTTTGTTCGATTGTTTAATCACCATGATCATCTCCTTGTTTATTGTTTATTTTATAGTTTATAGTTTAGATTTCGTTTTCGCTTTGATCTTTCCTAGCTTTGGACTGACAATCCTCTGTCCAGTTTACTTTTCGTTTCGTTTAGGTTTCAATAATAATTGGTAACAACCTTAGGAAAATTAATGAACTAGATACCCCGATTCCCTGAGATCGACTCCGGTATTAATCGGCGACGGATAAATTTGTTGAGATCGTCGCTATCGCGAAGCTTCACCCATTTTTCCTCCAGCGCCTTCTCATATGCAGCGAACTCTCTCATCGCCTCTGGATTGTTGGGTGTTGATTTTTTTGCTTTGGCAGCGGCCTCCCCAACAGTTGTTTTGGGATCCTTTTTCCTCTTTGGTTTCTTTGGGAGCTCCCAAACAATCTTGTGAAGTAAGGGGGCATTCTCATCCTCGCTCGACCCCATCAGCTCGTGAAGAGAGGCGTCCTCAATGTAAGCCTCGTCATGCTCGGCGGCGCCACTAGGGCTGGGATCGGCAGCCTATTCTTCAACCTCGGACACCCCTCTTTCACCAGCCTCGCTAGTTCCTACCCCTTGGGCTCGGGTCATTTCTTTGCGACTCTTCTTACGTCGCGGGATAGGGTCAGGAAGAAATTCATCCAAACCAAACGGGTCGTCATCCCTGTGGACAGCGGCCCCCTCCGTGATTATCTTATCTAGCAAATCGTCCCTGGCGGACACGTCGGGACTAGAGGGGTTGTAATCCTCTTCCTCTTATGCGTAATCAAAGGCCTCCTGATCTTCCTTAGAGTCGCCTCTCAAAGAATATTCTCCGTCGGACATCCTGCAAAAACAGGAGGAAAAGGTGGAGCTTTCAGACCTGGGATAATAAGAATTAAGCCAGGAAGGTGATTGCACCCATCTCGACGGCTTCCCCTCCATTTTTACAGGAGAAATGGAAAGCAAGTTGCAAGAAAGGGAAATACAAATTCAAAAAGCAAACACAACAAAAAATAGAGGTTTCTGTGCTAAATCGCCAACCTCCCCCCTTTCCTTTTTCCAGAAAAAAAAAACCACTCCCACAATAAGAACACCAACCTAAAAGCCTTAACTTTTCCTCAAAAAACATCTTGCGTATAAACACATTGCCAAACGGCCGGCCAAATTCCCTAAAAAGCTCGAAATTCAGAAAGAAAAGTAAGGAAAAAGGGATAAGGGAGGAAGAATTTACCTGTTTCTGGGAGGAAGATAAAATGAGCCACCGCAAGAGCACGCCGGAGCCTTCAAATACTTGCCGGAAACCTCGAATTCCCTTCAGCAACCACCCAATCCTCTGCAAACCTTCGCCGGAAAACCTTAGACAATCCCAGAAAAAGAAGAGAGAAAGCTAGAGGAAAATAAAAGAGTAAAAAGTATGGAGGACTGAAGGTGGCAAGCCTTATATAGGCAACGAGAGTTTGATCGAACGGGCGGGGATCAATCCATCCAACGGTTGAGGTTTGCGCGGTCGATTCGAATTCCGAAATTCGAAAACCGCAATCATGATGGAGGTTAATCAATGCCCACGTGCCTGCTCAAGCGGTTACCAAAGGCGTCAGTACCCACGTAGTTGCAGTTACCAAGAGTGCCAACGTCAGCCACGATCTGACTACTGAACTGCCCTAATAATCCTTGAACGAGCAGATAGCCTCGCAGACGGCGAGGTCGCAAAAACAGACCCAAAGTTGCTTCGAAGGCCGCTTGCTTTGAAAGCATGGTCCTAAGTGAACAAGTCGCATCAGACGACGAGGTCGCAAATATAGACCCAAAGTTGCTTCGAAGGCCGCTTGTTTTTAAAGCAGTCGCATCAGACGGCGAGGTCGCAAAAACAGACCCAAAGTTGCTTCGAAGGCCGCTTGCTTTGAAAGCTTGGTCCTTAGTGAAAAAGTCGCATCAGACGGTGAGGTCGCAAAAACAGACCCAAAGTTGCTTCGAAGGCCGCTTGCTTTGAAAGCATGGTCCTAAGTGAACAAGTCGCATCAGACGACGAGGTCGCAAATATAGACCCAAAGTTTCTTCGCAAGCCGCTTGTTTTTAAAGCACGGTCCTTAGTGAACAAGTCGCATCAGGACGGCGAGTCGCAAAAACATGCGCAGAGTTGCTTCGAAGGCCGCTTGCTTTGAAAGCACGGTCCTTAGTGAACAAGTCGCATCAGACGACGCGGTCGCAGATATAGACCCAAAGTTGCTTCGAATGCCGCTTCTTTTTAAAGCACGGTCGGCCGCTTGTTTTTAAAGCACGGTCCTTAGTGAACAAGTCGCATCAGACGGCGAGGTCGCAAAAACATGCCCAGAGTTGCTTCGAAGGCCGCTTGCTTTGAAAGCACGGTCCTTAGTGAACAAGTCGCATCAGACGACGAGGTCGCAAATATAGACCCAAAGTTGCTTCAAAGGCCGCTTGTTTTTAAAGCACGGTCTTTAGTGAACAAGTCGCATCAGACGGCAAGTCGCATCAGACGGCGAGGTCGCAAAAATAGACCCAAAGTTTCTTCGAAGGCCGCTTGTTTTTAAAGCACGGTCCTTAGTGAACAAGTCGCATCAGATGGCGAGGTCGCAAAAACATGCCCAGAGTTGCTTCGAAGGCCGCTTGCTTTGAAAGCACCGTCCTTAGTGAACAAGTCGCATCAGACGATGAGGTCGCAAATATATTGTCCCTGAGCTCACTACTCCATGCTCGACACTTTCACGCAAAATGACCAAGACATGGAGTAGGGGGCCATTGATGATATAAATAATATCGCCACCATTTAGTCCCGGAAATAGCCTCTGACCATACCTGAGGGAGGCCCGCGACTACATCGTCGGCGACGCCAATAAAGTCAAGTCAAGGTCACTGTCGTCAAGGCCTGCTAGGGGCGCCACCATAGCAAGGGGGCGGATCAAGACCTCAGACTAATGGCCTCAAAGGGCGCACAAGACAGGAAGAAGCAGGAGCAAAGCCGGGACAAGCGGAGTCGGCGGCCAGCGACCACAAAAGGTCGTCGCCAATATATTTTATCCACTTTGCGCCAGATATTTAACGTTTGCTTAACTATTAAGTAAGATTAGTGACTAAATTTCGCCCATAGCATTTGTCTTTCACTTCGCTCTTAAGTTTTCTCTTCCTATAAAAGGAAGTCTTGTGTAACCTAAATGAGATATACATTCTAATGCAAAGGCAGACCAAAGCTCTGCGAAAGCACTACCTCTCTTCCTCCTCCCATCGCGCGCATCATCTCGGTTGGCATACACTTAATCGTCCCCCAATAAGCCAGATATCCACAGCACAAACACCGCTAAAACAACCGTGATGATTTATGCTTCATCAATATGACACCAAATACGTGGTTCATATTGCACCACAAATATTATCTCCGTATGAGATATTATCGCGTAAATCTTTTTTTATTTATTTACAAGAGCTCCAAACATAGAATAATCAAAATTAAATGACCTTAAACCCATATTTGGTGAATCTTTTTATTGTTAAATGACCTCCAAACCCATGAATCTTTGGTTAAATGACCTCCAAACCCATGAATCTTTTTTTGTTTTTTTTTGTTTTTTTATTTTTATTTTTAAAACCCGGTATTCGGGATCAATCAACCCAACTTATCCATAATTCAGTCGATGATGAAGTCGTAATACATCTGCAGAAAGTCATTTCTTACTTCATGATAAAACCTAACACTGAGTTTTTTCAATACTACAGCTCTTAAATGTGAATCGAACATATAACCTCCTTATACATTCTCATATCACTTACCATTTTAGTCATTCTGCTGAGTTAACTATTATTATTGATTTTTTTTTTTAAGGAATGCAAGTATCAACAAATTAATGAATAACACATTACTAGGAAACAACCTAAAACAATAACGTCACACTTTCAACTTGATCACTAATTTGTTTTTGTGGTAAAAGAAAAAGTTAGTGCAGAGGGGAAAAAAAAAAAGGAAGAAAGAAAGAAAGAAGACCAATTTTCACTTTACTTATCAAACGTATCCATCAGTTTTACTACTGATTTACGCAGCCGACAATAAATTGTATTTAGTGGACACATGTTTAAGCACTACTTATTATTAATTAGGCCAAATCATAATCAAAGATTCATTAGATGATATAGCACATGGGGTTTCAATGAAATTCTAAGGGTAATGTTAATATCATAATCACTTAGACATAATGAGTGGAATAAACGTTTTTTTTTTCTCCGGTTTTTGCATCATTGACAATGATTGATCTACATCAGTATCATTGGGGATCCTACAATGATGTAAAAGTATGTTGTGTTTGTCTCTGTGTCTGAGTGGTTTTGACAATATATTTACTAAATTTTAGTATATTATAACTTGAGATGTCAAATGAGTAATGCTACAACCACAATAAAATGAATCTGGGTTTTTTTGATGTGACACCGTGCATTGCGCGGTGCAGTGATAGTGATCCAACCTCACATTTATAGTGGAAATGAGATTCAAGAGTTGATAATTTTTTACTTCGGATCAAAAAGATATTTGGTGATATATCCAACATTATTATTGCACGGTCCACTACACCATGCCACAACAGAGGATGAGTTCCGACAAAATGGTTACAACAAATGACACAAGATAATTTTTACATCATTGATCATAATGTATGATGTATGGATTGATATGAATGCTAACAAGATCGATGACGATATAAAATTCTGAGGTCACTTGTTTTGACAGATTTGTTGTGACAATGTTTTCCTATGCCAATGATGTAAAAAAGTGTTACGTCTCTTGTTGAGAAAATTTTATTGTGGTAATATTGTTTATTGTGATCATGGTACCCACACCATGATCAATTATGTAAAGTTGTGTGGAGACACTTGTTGTGCCAACAATGTTTCTATATATCAAAATATGTAATTATTACAACGAGCAACACAAGATCGTGGTGTATGATATACGAAGCTGGATCCCCTCATGTACACGGTACACAGGAGGGGTATGTGATGTTCACAATAGTGTGTTCAAGGAGTTGGATATATATCTATTTTTTTTAAGGCTGAAAATGCACATAACCATCCGGTGCACAGGAGCAGATCCTGATTCTAATGATCTACTACCTCCCCGTCCCTATATAATAGTCAATTTAGTAAAATGATAATTGTTCCTTAATATTAAGTCACTTAATTTAGAATAACAAATGGTCCCACTATTATAAAAGCTGGTAAATGAAGTCCTCCCCCTCCATGTGTTAAAGTAGTTGTTGTTGTTGTAAGGAAAATAAAACGTGGGAGATGAAAAACAAAATTGTATTAATACATATACATATTATTGTTAATAGGATTGTACACACTTTTTTATTTTTATATGAAAAGTGTTGGAAAAAAGATGGCTTTTAGGCCGTGTAATGGGTTTGTTAGAAAACAATTGAGCAATTTATATACTTTGAGAGTTTAATTATGATCAGGATTAATGACAGAAAATTGCCAAAATGATGCATGACGAGGCACATTTTGCGAATGAGAGTTACCTAGATGTCTCAATTTTTACTAAATACTACTTCAGTTGGGTCATGGGTTGCAGGCATTTATTATTATTATTGTTTTTTATTTATTATTTTTAAATAGCTTACGTTTTCGAACTGGCCTTGGATAAAACTCGGTCAACAGTGTCATTCAGATTCAGTGTATACGGTAGATATACATATGGATATTTCGTACTGATTTATAACCCATTTTAAACAAATAAAATGATTATAACACTCTTAGATCACGATACTGTGAATGAATTTGTTATACATGAACTTTTATTAAAAAGGAAGAGGAAATACATATTATTAAAATACTTGGATAAGAATAACAGGGTATATTTGTCCTTTTCTATGTCATTAGGCAATTACTAGATTGGATATATGTGATATGTCCATCGTCATTTGCAAGTTGAATTTTGTCCTCATCGTTCATATTCTTTTCTCTTTGATTTTCAAAAAGCAAATTCCCATATATATAATGGAAAATTAGGGATAAGGGACAACAATCGAAATATTTTTAAATAATGAGACAATTACATATTTTTATAGAAGAATGACAATGCGATAATTTTATAGCGAGAAGAATGACGGTGAATACCGAAAATCGGTGAATCTAAGGTGAATCCGAAATCAATTGAATTTCGACGGTGAATTTCGACAGTGAATCAGAAAATTAGTGAATTTCGACGATGAATTTTGAAAATTAGTGAATTTCGACAATGAATTTCGTCGATTAATTTAAGCGATGAATTTTGAACACAAGTGAATTTCGATGATGAATAAATAGTTTTGTCGCTTTATCACGCAAAAGTTTCAAAAACTGTCCTTCTACTCGAATGATGAAATATTTCTGTCCTTCTCCTCATTCCCCCTATATATAATCTCAAAACCTCCATTTCTTTCCTTAAAAGAAGACGAGAAAAAACAAAAGAGCTTCCATTTCTAGGATTTGAGAAAGTGTAATTTAGTCGGCCCTTGGTTAAATAGCACACGTTTGTCGAAACAAATGTTTCGTTTGTATTGCCGGAATTGAATGAAATGAAATGAAATGAATTTAATAGAATTATGAATATTAATGAAATGATGTCACTCTTTTACTATTAAACGAATAAAATACACTAGATTCCCTAATTGATGACACAACGTGTCGTGGTGAGTGAAGAGTGGCTGGGGTGGGGTGCCTTAAGGTTAGATGTGGTTAGATATTAGGGTGGTGGGATAAATGAGGGTGGGGTGGGGTGAGATGGAGGCATTGGTATGTTAGGGTGGGGTGAAGAGTATATAGGTAGGATGAGTGATGATGCATAAATCATCACGGTTGTTTTAGTGGTGTTTGTACTGTGGATATCTGGCTTATTTGGGGATGATTAAGTGTATGCTAGCCGGAGATGTGCGGCGGCGATGGGAGGAGGAAGAGAGAGTGTTTTCACAGAGCTTTGGCCTGTTTTTTGCCTTAGATTATATATATGATTTAGGTTACACAAGACTTCCTTTTATAGGAACAGAAAACTTAGGAGCTAAGTAAAAGACAGCTGTTGCGAAGCAGCTTAGTTACTAATCTAACTTAATAGTTAAGCAAATGTTAAATATCTAACAGCAAGTGGATAAAATATCTTGGTGGCGACCTTTGGTGGTCGCCTAGGCCGTCAGCTCCGTTTGTCTTGGCTTTGCTCCCTGTTTCTTCTTAAGTCTTGTGCGGCCCTTTGAGGGCCATTTGTCCGAGGTCTCGATCTGGCCCCCTAGCTATGTGGGCGCCCCTAGCAGGGCTCGACGACAGTGACCTTGACTCGACTTTATTGGCGTCGCCGATGATGTAGCCGCGGACCTCCCTCAGGTATGGTCAGAGGCTATTTCCGGGACTAAATGGTGGCGATATTATTTATATTATCAATGGCCCCCTACTCCATGTCTTGGTCATTTTGCGTGAAAGTGTCGAGCGTGGAGTAGTGAGCTCAGGGACAATATATTTGCGACCTCGTCGTCTGATGCGACCTGTTCACTAAGGACCGTGCTTTAAAAACAAGCGGCCTTCGAAGCAACTTTGGGTCTATATTTGCGACCTCGTCGTCTGATGCGACTTGTTCACTGAGGACCGTGCTTTCAAAGCAAGCGGCCTTCGAAGCAACTCTGGGCCTGTTTTTGCGACCTCGTCGTCTAATGCGACTTGTTCGCTAAGGACCGTGCTTTCAAAACAAGCGGTCTCGAAGCAACTTTGAGCCTGTTTTTGCGACATCGTCATCTAATGCGACTTGTTCGCTAAGGACCGTGCTTTCAAAGCAAGCGGCCTCGAAGCAACTTTGGGCCTGTATTTGCGACCTCGTCGTCTAATGCGACTATCTGCTCGTTTAAGGATCGTCAGGGTAGTTCAGTAGTCAGATCGTGGCTGACGTTGGCTCCCTTGGTAATCGCAACTACGTGGGTATCGGCGCTTTGGTAACCGCTGGCAGCGCGTGGGCATTGATTAACCTCCATCATGATTGCGGTTTTCGAATTTCAGAATTCGAATCGACTGCGCAAACCTCAACCGTTGGATGGATTGATTCCTGCCCGTATGATCAAACTCCCGTTGCCTATATAAGGCTTGCCACATTCAGTCTCCCATACTTTTTACTCTTTTATTTTCCTCTACTTTTTCCTCTAGTTTTCTCTCTTCTTTTTCTGGGATTGTCGAAGGTTTTCCGGCGAAGGTTTGCGGAGGATTTGGTGGTGGCTAAAGGGAATTCGAGGTTTCCGGCAAGGATTTGAAGGTTCCGGCGTGCTTTTGCGGCTGCTCATTTTATCTTCCTCCCAGAAACAGGTAAACTCTTCCTCCCTTATCCCTTTTTCCTTATTTTCCTTTCTGAATTTCGAGCTTTTTAGTGGCTTTGATCCATTGTATGGGAATGTGTTCGTATGTAAGATGTTTTTCGAGGAAAAAGTTGAGGCTTGTGGGTTGGTGTTCTTATTGTGGGGGTGGTTTTTCTAGAAAAAAAAGGGGGGGAGGTTGGCGATTTAGCCCAAAAACCTCTATCTTTTGCCGTGTTTGCAAGTTGGATAGGTACTTCCTTTTACTTGCAACTTGCTTTCCATTTCTCCTGTAAAAATGGAGGAGAAGGCGTCGAGATGGGTGCGATTACCTTCCTGGCTTAATTCTTGTTATCCCAGGTCTGAAAGCTCCACATTTTCCTCTTGTTTTTGCAGGATGTCCGACGGAGAATACTATCAGGAGGCCTTTGACTACGCACAGGAGGTAGAGGATGACGACCCCTCTAGTCCCGTTGTGTCCGCCAGGGACGACCCGTTAGATGAGATAACCGAAGAGGGGGCCGCTGCCCGTGTAGATGACGACCCGTTTGGTTTGAAGGAGTTTCTTCCCGACCCTATCCCGCGACGTAAGAAGAGTCGCAAAGAAATGGCTCGCGATGTCCGATGTTGAAGAACAGGCTGCCGATCTCAGTCCTAGTGGCGCCGCCGAGCATGACGGGGCTTATATTGAGGACGCCGCTCTCCACGAGCTGATGGGGTCGAGTGAGGGGATGAGAATGCCCCTTTACCTCGCAAGACTGTTTGGGAGCTCCCAAAGAAACCAAAAAGGAAAAAGGATCCCAAAACAACTGTCGGGGAGGCTGCTTCCAAAGCAAAAAAACTAATACCCAACAATCCAGAGGCGCTAAGAGAGTTCGCTATCCTGTTTTGCATGAGAAAGGCGCTGGAGGAAAAGTGGTTGAAGCTTTGCGACAGCGACGATCTCAACAAATTTATCCGTCGCCGATTTAAAATCGACACAAGTGTATATAGGTTTTCTCTGCTCAACTACTCGAAGGAGGAGGATAAGTTAAAACCTGGAGACCGCAAGGATTACGTTTGTGCTCGCCACCCGGATGATACCCTAATTCTGCACTTCGATCATTTTATGCGGGACTCAGGCCTCCATTCGATCCGTTCTTCGTTAGGATTTGCGGTGATGGGAGCTCATCCTCCGATTTTTTTCTTTGTTGGGGCCGTCATTGATTATGGCCTTTATCGTGATGTGTCGGACAATGAAGATAGAACCCACGCTCACTCTTTGGGACAATTTCATTTGTTCTGCGCACGGGTCCGCTGGGCAAATATCATCGAGGACCAGACGCGCGCTCACTTCTTTTTCCGCGCCAAATAAGATTCATAGATGGCGGGGAGCGGATCCAAGGTGGAGTCAAGGTTGGTGGCCGTTTTCTAAGGCCGAAAAGCGCATGGGAAGGTCCACCCTTTCAATTGGCGAGCCTCTGAATTACTGAGCGGCGCGCTTGTCAAAGGACTCATGGCGCTTATTCAATCGGACGGGTCGAGGCCTCTTGAAGCGTGGCTTGGGTCGATCTTCTCGACTTGCCTTCCATTTAGCAGCGCATGGGTGGCGTCGCTGGTGCAGTAAAGCGGAGCCGTTAGTTGCCATGGTCCCCGAGGAGAGCGATCCAGATTGGATAGGAGATTGTCACTTGGGCGAATGTTTTCCGTCCGAGTGTCCTGTATGTGGAGGCGACCTGAATAGAAGACCATCTTGTAACTTTCCTTGCTTTTTATTTGCTTATTTCGTAAGTTGTGGTTTTGCTCTGTGTTGGATCCGTTTTTAACGAACTCTTTTACAGGTATGGACGCTACCGAGCGCAGGGCTCAAAGGTAGAGGCTCGCTGATGAGCAGGTTAAAATCAGACAGGTGACTCTGAAGCAGGTTCTGGGGAAAGTACCACGCACTGTGGATGCCTCTATTATTGTTGAGACATATGATCCTACGAAGACCGCGGCGGCGCCCCCAGGTGCGAGCTCTAGCCAGACCGTTGCCCAAAAAAGGTCGCAAGCCGATGAACCCGCAAAAGAGCCCCAGGGGCAGAAGCGACCCAGGACCGAAAAGACCAAAAGCTGCGGCGGTCTTTGGCAAAGGATCGATCGCTCGGACAAGCGAAATTAGGCTTGATAAAGGCTCTGGCGGCGAGAGGATGTTGTTGAGAGGTCTCCGAGAGGTGGAGCATTTGCCCAGACAGGACATTGCCCCGTGGTTGAGGAAAGAGGTGTGTGGTGGATGCCAATTTCACCCAAGGCCTTGACATGACTAAAGCGAACCAGATCAGGGAGGCCATTGCTGATGTCATAGGGTGGTATGGTAAAGTAAGGTAAGGGTAATTGGTGAGGCAAGGTGGGTCTGGTAGTGGTTAAGTGAGGAAAGGAGGGTAGGGAAATGTGGGTGGGTAAGGTATGGTTGGGTGATGAGGTAAAGTGAAGTGAGATGGGAAAAATATCATATTGTAAAGTAAGTTAAGTAGGGTAAGATAATGTAAGATAGGATGAGTTCAGTTGGGTATGTAAGGTATCTCGGGTATGATAATGAAGTATATATGAGTGATGATGGGGTAGGGTTGGGTAAGGTGAAGTGTAGTAGGGTAGGGTGTGACAGAGTGGTAGGGTTGGAGTAGAGCGGGTTAGAATGGGTGAGGTAGAGGGTATTATACACTAGCTTGGGTGGGGTAGAATTAAGGTAAGTAGGGGTGGCTACTTGGTTTTTATTTTTTTGCATATCGAAAACCTTATATAATTGAGTCCAAAACAATTAGTTGTCTTAAACCAACCCACCTGGTGATACGTATATAGTCTATTACCCCACCCGATTACCAATTCCTGGTTCCGTCTCTGGAGATAAGGTATGGTATATAAGGGTGGTGGTTGGGTGAGTGGAGTTGGTAGATGGTGACGCGTTTAGTCAATATTCATTTCATTTCATCCAATTTCAAAAATAATAAAAATATACGTTTTTCCTTCCCTTGAATTAAATTTTTCTTCAATGTATTACCTTAAAATCATACTCAAACAATAGATTTGATTGAAGGTTCGTTCCATTATGTTCGTGCTAAACAAACTAGACAAAACGGTATAATTATCACGGGAAAAACTCAATGTATAATTGATGTACAAATGTTCGATCAATTGACATGTATCATACACTTTTATTTTTGTACTCTTTCACTATACAAACACTTATTACGTGAAAAAGATAAAATAAAATAAAAAAATCAAATGACATGAACTATAATATTTGATATAATCCTTTTTGCAACAGTTGTATTATGAAATTTTTCATAGAAATATTATTGTTATATATTAGGTCACTCAGCTCAACTCCTGCAGTTTTATCATTGGAAAGGAAAGGGGGTGTGTGTATATATATATATATATATATATACGGATATATACCCTTAAAAGCTCACGCTAAAAAGACACTTAAAATCATCTTGATCAAGTAAACTTAAGCATCAAAGAACATGTCTCACCATGATAATGACTCAATATATATAACTAGGTGACCCCAACATTAGTCTATCTCTAATTAATGTGTTATTCCAAACAATTACAATAAGGTATGAATGCGGAGGTACTCTTTACTAAACGGGTCCATGAATCCCGTTAAAACAAAAAAAAAATTTAAGTTTTATCAATAAAAAAATTGTTTGGACCACCTAATTTATTTTTTACTCTTAAAAACAATTTTGGACCCTGCTTTTCTGGATCCACCACGCCACTGGTATGAAATAATAATGAAAAACTCATCCAATGCTAGAGTTTAGGAAATTGTCATTTTCATGTGAATGGTTGAAACATTTTTGTGGCATGCATTCCGTACTTTAACCAAATTTTGAAGTGAAATAAAGCAACAACATTTTAGTTAAATAACTAGGAAAACAAGACACCGTGCAAGGCACGGCTGCCCAACGTGTAACACATTCAAATATTACAAATGAGAAGGTACAACTTGGATTAAATGTATTTATTTGTCAGCACTAATCAGAATTATTTAGAACAAATATTTCACATGGAAATAACTGTATAGAAAGAAATAAGAATGATTATTTAATCAAACATACTAAATAGGAATATTTTATTAGATTCATCCACAAATTTGACCCCAAAGAGGTATTGTTTATTTAGTGTATTCACAAATGATTTTTGTTTATTTAGCACTTGTAGAAAGATGTTTACTTAAATAGTATTTTCACATATATTTCCCTAAAATATAATATGCACTACCCAAACTACCCTTTTTTTTATTTTAAACGGGACTATTTCCACTTAAACCCATCTCCTGTTCCGGCCAGCTTTTTTCCGTTTCCATTTCCGATGACCTGGGTGTGTTTTTTTTGTTTTTTTTTTTTCAATTTGTGCAACGACCTGCATTTTTAAAATATTTCTTCCTCTAATATTCGTTTTCCCAGATATCAATGTTGTGGTGGCATGAAATGCTTGTAGTCGCGGCTTGATTTAATGTCATAATAAATGGACAATACATTTTTTCATTATTGATTGTGATTATGTCTTATTGAGTAACATATATGTCTAGCATAATCAAAGTGCAAAATTGTGTTGTGTCATTCATCTCGTGTGGCTCTATGTTGCACCGACACTCAATATGGGTAACGTCTTGCGCCGTATCCGACACGTTTCCGACGACGACACGCGTCCGACACGCGCCGACGCGGTGTCGGACACGTGTCGGTTGATTTAAAATAATGTTAAATTAAATTTTAAACCGACACGCCAGTGACACACAGCCCCGACACGCCAGGGACACGTCAAGGACACGGAGGCGACACGGAGGACACGTGCCCCCGACACGGGGACACGTTCCCGACACGGCTATTTATATTTTTTTATATTTTTTTGTATTTTTGTATTTTTTTGTATTTTTTATATATTTTTTGTATATATATATATATATATATTATTATATATATATATATATATATATATATATATATATATATATATATACTACGTGTCCCCGGCGTGTCGTGTCCTATATTTTTTAAAGTTGCCGTGTCGCTGTGTCCATGTCGTGTCGTGTGTCGTAAAATGCCGTGTGTCCGTGTCGGTGTCGGTGCAACATAGGTGTGGCTTAAATTCGGATACACAGTTTCATTCTATGATGAACTGTGTGGTCGAGATGAAGTTTCATAATAATATCTCTCCATATGAAGTCTTCACCTTAGAATTTTTCATTAAGGGTTGTGTTTTTTTCTAGAGGTAGGGGAGAGAAGAGGAATGGGGGTTAAGGGTAGTATGTTTTTCTTATTATTATTTGCGCTCAGTTGATTCTTGACTTAAGAATTGAATTTCTAAAAATCGTTTTGGTGAGGTACAAAAGTTGCGTGGTGTATTGATAGAATTACGGTGGTGCAAATAATTGTCCCATTTTTTTTATTAAGGGGAGGATAAAAAATGATACGTATGTCTCCAAAAAAATTCCATATCCAGCATGTCTCAAATATGATACCTTATATTACATTTTCCCGTTTAAGAAAATCGGTTCGTATACCAATTTCAATATGTCATATTACATTCTCTCCTTTTGAGAAAATCAGATTTGATACCATTTTAGGCTTAGTAACATTACTTGAGTTATAATCGATTCAATAACTACTTAGATTTATTTGTACAAAAAAAAAAATACTTAGGTTAATTTATCATTCTCGTTTGCCATGAAAGGTTATCATAAGTTATCAAGTCCATTATGTCTCATTCATATATCTGAAAATTGGGGGCCTTTATTTGCTCCCCACCGACTCTACTGGTGCACCACAATATAATCAACCTTATGAAAGTCAGTTCTGAAGCCAAAAACTGACTTCTTGTAGGTGTATTGTGAGAATCAACCTTGAGAAATTAAGTCGTTTTTTTGCTACAGAACTGACTTTTACAAGACCAATTCTATGTTTTCGATGTGGTGAACCGATAGATATGATGCACGAGTAAAATCGGTGGAATGAAAATAATAGTCTCAAAAATATTTCTGAAGTTTTTCAACGTGAGATATTACATCTGACCCAGGGGCGGCGCTATTAAGTAAGATTTGGGTTAGTTGACCCTCAAAGTAAAAAAAAAAATAAAAATTATAGGTATTTTTTACGCTATTTAAAATTTTTATACACTAATATGTACTAACTGACCCGCTAAACTTTTTAAAAATTGACCCATAATCATATTTCGATTTTTAAAATTAATACTTATACACTTATAATAAGATGTGCTTTTCTCGATCATCGACTGGTATAAATAAATTCGCACTTAACCCCTCGATCGACCTAATTTGATACTTTCACCACACTATAAAAAGATTACTTTATATATATGACCTAACATTACACTAAGGAAGCATTAAATATTAGTGCGTCCACCTTGGAGTGGAAAACAATATAAAACCAAATCTTGTTCATCTAACCAAACATATGAGCCAAAAATCTGATCTCCACTTAATCACTTATTACTCACAACATATATATACATACATGATACATACATACATATATATAGAATGGAACTTTAATAATTCTCGTTAATTCTCCTCAGAAAGTATAATGTCTTTTGTGTCGTAAACTCTTATTACTTATACAGATATATTGCAACATATATATGATAAAATACAATATCTTGATCTTTTTGTTCTAAATGATTAACATATTTGTGTCCACCTTTTTTTTTTTTTTTTTTTTTGAGGGGTTGTGTCCACTGTTCAATGGACCTTTACAACCTGTGCTTTTATTGTAAAATAAAATAATCTAACTTTCTAATAAAGGAGTATATATACCATATAAAACAAAGGTATATTATATTACAATATATAAAAATAATAATAGTCAATTAATTAAATTAAGGGTACCACCACCACTAATTAAAATAGAAGAGAAAAAAAAAAAGGCACACATCATGATTCATGAGTTGCACAGTTTGATATCATATAACCACATATGATTATAATCATGGAGGACTTTCTTCACCGAGAACCAACCTCAACTATCACTCAGAAAGAAGAAGAAAAAAATTAAAATGATTTAATAATAAGACATATTTACATCATACATAATTATGTAAGATTTATTGAATATTATAAGTATTACTATAGTAAATAAATACAAAGTATTGTGGCGTATGTCATTATCAACTGATCCTACGGTATGATAAAGTGTGTAAAAATGTTTTATATCACTCATTGTGAAATAATCGGTATGAAAATAACATTTTCTTGCGATACATTTATATAAATTAAAAGGAGTTTAACTTTAATATATATATTTCAATATGGCCAATAACACTGCTCTATCTTCTAGCAGCTTCTTCCTCATTTGCAGGGCAAAAGAAAGCACAAACAAGGGTTTAGTATATGTCTATCTCACAAGTCACAAGTCACAAGTCACAAGTCACAAGCAATGCACTTAGACACATACCTAAAATTTCCACCTAAAAAGAACTTAAGTGATATGTAGTCATTGAGTACATTGATGCCAAAAAAAATATCTTGTCTACTTTCTTACTTTTTATGATATAAGTCTCGTAACGCTTTAAAACTCTAGATATTTAAGGCATAATGAATCAAATAATTACTTCATTTCATCGTCTTTGCTTGATTTAACATGATCAACCCATGTTACTATGGTCATTATGTCTTATGTAACCTTAAGGCGATTCACATCAAGACTATATATATTTTATCCTAAAATAATATAAAATAATACACGTATATCATTTTATAACATATCAATTCAAAACACTACACAACAGCATCTCTATCATTATCTCTATAACGTTTCAAAAGCTATCAAATAATATTTATTTTACTTCACAACTTTATTCATACATATTAAAATTTTATTTTTTGACCCAGCAGCATCTCTATCATTATCTTTATATTTTTTTTTATAATTAAATATGTTTAGGGACGTGAATAGTGCATCCTCAAATGTAGGGATGCACTGTTCATATCCCTAAAAATAAATAGGGATACAGATTCTGATGTAGAAGACTTTTGGTGTTATCATTATATTTTATCCTCATTTTGGAGATAGGGTACCTTATGGGGACTCTGCTGTTGATGCCCTTATATAACTTTTCCAATGTAAGATATAACATTTTTCATCCTTTAGTGTCGAGGCATCCTCTCTAGGATTCTAGGAGCTGAGGATTCTAGATATGAGCCCCACCGTCTCTAACGACGTGACAATGGTTAACTTAAGTTATCAAGTTCAATATGTATCAACTTTATGTCATTTTTTCAACGTAGGATATCACATTTAATTTTCCTCTCTTTATGATCTGGCATCTTCGACAAGACCCTCCCAGAGGATTCTAGAAGCGACGTCTGGTAGTCGGCTCAGAAACAACTTGTTAATACCCCAAAACTCAGGTCTAGCAGTGTTACTCGAGCCATGATCCAATAACTATTTAAGTCTCAAATCTCAAGTCTTAACCTTATATAATGATAATGTTTCTTTAAAATTTTCAGCGTATGATATCATGTTCTCTCCTTCTTAACGAACTAGAATATATATCACAAGTCCTTTTAGGTTTTTCTTAGTGTTTTATAGTATAAGGGGAGCATTTAGTGACACATTACCGGAGCGTGAGTTTCGACTTTGTGAAGGTCAAATAAGAGTCGAGTTTTTAATGGTTGATTGAATTACTGTGGTGATTTGAAAATAGGTTTGATGTAGTTCTACTAAATTTACCGTGAATATTGGTCATATTACAATTTAATACAACATGCAATACATTTTGTAATTCCTATTTCACCCTTTTATCCATGTCAAATCAACTCATTTCTTTTGGTATTCCAATGAATACAACAACAAAAAAAGTGGATCAATTAATTATTAGCTTTTAAACTGTATGTAGCCCTCAAAAAAAAAAAAAAAAAAAAAAAAAAAAAAAAAACTGTATGTTAAAGTTAAAAAAATCCTACGATTGGAGAGGGACGGAGTACTATTATTTTATCATATTAATAAACGATTAATTTAATGATTGGTCTTTTCATAGTAGTAATTGACTACTTTCGTTGTTGCATTAAAATTTTGTATTGGACATTTAGGGAAAATTATTTGCATAATTGTGACTTTTCTAATCAATAAAAAGTGATCATACCATTATGAGGTAGTGTTTCTTGTGGTCATATACAATTCTATACAATTTGGAATAATATTCTAATTTTCTTTATCCTTTAATCTTCAATCATTGAATAATTTAATTGTCTTTAAATAAAGTTCTTAAATATACATATCATCAAAGTCTTTAATTATTATTATTTTTGAGTGGTTTTAATTGTAATACTATATAAGCCAAATCGTACGGTTGAGAAGCACAGGGAATGCTCATGACTTTTAATCTACCTAACTATATATCCTAATTACATAGTATAATTTAAGATGATAGTGGGAACTGAAAAACATTATTCAATGAGATCAAAGTTAATGTACAATATCATAAAAAAAATTAATTTTGTTTAAACGATCTACCTTTATTCTTTTTTTATTTTAAGGGAAAACCTTTAATTTTGTTTAAACCTTTATTCAATAAGTAGAAAACCACCATAACAGTACAACGGAGTGTTTAGAAGCAGAACAATATCAAAGTTAATGTAATTTTCTTTACTTGTATAAGATGTACAATTAATGCAATGACTAACTAACTCTTAGAAACTCATAAAATCGCATCCCGTCTAACGAATTAACTACTAACTAACTATTCTTACGAAGTGTTTGATAAAGTCCTCTATGAACTTTTCCAGCTTATCAACATGCTTGAGCTCAATGAATCTTCTTCAATTGGTATTAGGTGCATTATTGATAGTAGTATTATGTGATGAAGATGAATGGTTGTATAAAGGACTGAAGACATAGACAATGCCAAGTTTGTTTGGTAATATCGTAAAGATGGGAGCAATTCAATGACTTGATCAGAATATCTGCTAACCGGTTAAATATGAGTCTGACATGCATAAGTTTGATGAAAGCTGTTTTAAACTTTGTCTGTGATAATATAAGTGTCTAATTCAATGTGTTTTTTACTTTTTTCCGCTCATAAAACAATGATTCTGGCCAGTAGTATTAGCACATAATAGTAGAAATGGTAGAAGAACTTCCACCGGCAAATCTTTACGGATGCAAGTTAACCACTGTAGTTCAAAAGTGACGTTAAGCATTGGTTTATACTCAACTTCTAAGGAACTTTTGGCAATAGTTGTATGTTTCTTTGCTTTAACTTTAAGAGATTGGTGTGTCTCTTAGGAACAAAAAATAATCAGAAACTGATTTTCATGAATCCACACAACATGCCCAATCTGAGTTTGTATTATTTAAAGGATAAACTAGTTGTTTGATAGAAACAAGATTCTTTGTCCTGGATTAGCTTTAAGACACCTCAACACTCTATGTACAGTTTGGAGTATGGTTGCTCAAATGTTGACATAATTGTTGTGACACATAAGCAATGTTTGGTATTGATAGTACTATTTTCTAAGAGAATGGATCGTGTTAGAAGATATTTTCACCCTCTACTTTGTTGTGAAAATTTTAAATATTGCTCTATCGGTGAAACCTCGTAAGGATAGACTTATGGAACTTTAATTCTAATGAAACTTATTTCGTCAAATTCAGTTATAGGCTTGCGTCTAATGGATTGCACTGTCGATGTTTCCCTACAAGGTTGCACCGAAGGCAAATCCGTTATGTCCTTCCGAAGGCAAAAAAATGTGTGTTATAGTGTTGCTGACGTTTCAATTTAAAAAAAAAGAAATAAAAAAAAGAATAAGAGTAAAAACAATATTTTTTTTTGGTCGAAACCAGATATTTTATTAGATAAAACTGTACAAAGTGTACACCCTAGTAGTATTTTTGAAAATTACATGTCAAAAGTTGGAAAAAAATTTGCATCCAAGCTACTCTAATTTCGTGGGCTTTACGGATTGCCTGAGAAATAAAAATCGTCTTCGGGGCCCGTTGGGTGTTGGTCCCATGCACTACTTCATTCCTCCAATACCATATACTTTGAATGAGTTCACGAAATAGAAACCTCCAGAATTCAATGTTGTCGTGTTTATACATGTTCACGCTTAAGCATCTCGTGAGCCATAAAGAGGTGTCCGAGGCCGAGGTAAAGTGGGGCCAATGATGTTGGTGAACAACGGTTTCCCACATTGATTTGATCCAATTGCAATCTCGAAACACGTGTAAGGAAGTTTACATAAACATACCGCATAAAGAGTGAGTACCATCCTCAATGATGTGTCTTGAGTGAAGAAGAGATGCCGTTGGAAGGCATTTTGAAAAATCGCCAAATGAGGAGATTACCTGAAGTGGCGCCTTTGATAGACCACAATTGCTT
Source organism: Gentiana macrophylla (assembly GCA_026214975.1). NCBI lineage: Eukaryota > Viridiplantae > Streptophyta > Magnoliopsida > Gentianales > Gentianaceae > Gentiana > Gentiana macrophylla. The sequence goes on along the minus strand of CM047814.1, from coordinate 7,594,489 downwards.
CCAAGATTTTGAAGAATTTTGTAGAATGGGTGGGAGCTCTTGGAGAGCAAAGTAGGCCGACTTCACTGTGAATTTGCCGGTTGAAGTCGGAAGCCAAATAACATTGCCTTGATCGTCAAAGCCAATCGCGTTGTGAAGGGAGTTTGCGGTTTTACATATGTGCCGCCATATAAAAGAACTCGTAGATTTTGGTTCATCAAATGGAGAACCATACTTTTGCCTAAAAATCTGCACCCACAGTTTGCCTTGGTCGGTTAAAAGTTGCCATACAAGTTTGGCTAGTAGAGCGTCATTCATTCCTTGAGCTGTCCGGATGCCTAATCATCCATGTAATTTGGGTCGACAAACGTCTCTCCAGGAAACAAGGTGTAGGCCCTTTTTGTCTTCGTCATGCCTCCAAAAAAAAGATCGAGCCAGTCTATCAAATTTATTCATTACGGAGACCGGTAGACGGACGGACTGCATATGATAGTATGGTATCGTGGTGAGCACCGTTTGAGTTAAGAGAACTCGGGCCTGCTCTGGATAGTGTAGTAAAAAGAGTAATTTCTCATCTATGGAAATTTGTTTTTACTTAGAATATACGGAGTAGATATTTTCCTTCTTGTTTTTTTTTTTTTTTGGGTTGAGAAAAGATATTTCCCATTTGCTTTTGTGTTCTTCTTATGTGTACGTCTTTGACTGCATTATTATTACAAACCGGTCGGGGCAGGATTCTGACCCGAGGAGCTGATCGATCATTACCAGAAAATCTTCATTAGCCGGAGTAGGAGGAAGAAGCTTTGAATATTCCGAGCATGGCGAATTTGTATGTGAAGGCGAGTCCGCCGGTGGATCTGAATCGGAATACGGAGTGGTTCACCTATCCTGGCGTCTGGACCATCTACATTTTGATCCTGTTCCTCTCTTGGCTGCTGGTTCTGTCTATCTTCGGTTGCTCTCCCGGCATGGCATGGACTGTCGTCAACCTCTGCCATTTTTTCGTATGTTACGCACTTTCTTTTCCTCTATTTCAGCTTGATTTAGTTATGCTTTCTTTTATTGTGTGGAGTTTTTTGTATCGCGTAAATTTTAGGGTGATTTGGAGCATAGGCATTGGGAAGGTAGAGATTAGGTTTTGCTACAAATATCAAGCTTCTATGTTGGTATTATAGATGAACAGTGTAGAGTTAGCAAGCTTATATGTTGAAATTATTGATGAACAGTGTAGGTGCTATCATCATTTAACTCAGGTATTGATTAAGTTCTGCTATAGATATTAAGCTTATATGTTAGAATTATAGATGAACAACGAGCTAATGATTAGGTCCTGCTCTAGATGTTAAGCTTTGTATGTTGGAATTATAGATGGACAATGTAGGTACTATCATCATTCAATGAGGTAGTGATTAGGTTCTACTATAGATGTTAAGCTTATATGCTGGAATTATGGATGGACAATGTATGTAGTATCATCATTCAATGAGGTGTGAATAGGTGAGATGTGCGTAGATTTTCGAGATTTTGTCTACTTATAAAAGTTTTTAAAAAAAAACAAAAAAACCCAATTAAGATATGGCAACGCTCTATATGTCGAGCTTCTTGCTTTAGCATAGCTTCTGAACTGATATGCTTGTTCTCCTTTATGGATGTTGTTAACTTTGCTTTTACTGTTGTTATCTTTCTTTTTCAAAGGAATCAAGCTTTATATATTTGTCCCATCAGCCGACCCACTCCACAAAGATCATCTAGCTGAAGTCTTGCACTTAGCATACACAAAACAGAAATGAACAATAGGGAAACACGAACAAGATTAGAGATTGGTAAATGCGTCACTATCTGATCCCCGGTTGTGATGGTGGCAGGGAGGTGAGAGATGAGTAATCAATGAAACCAGTTAGCTTAAGTGGCATTTAGTAAGGAGTGCTATTGTGGACACAGAGCCAATTCCAAGGCAATCTTGTTTTTTAAAATTAGTTCCAAATCATGCTCAAAAGATTCTTAGTTGGCATAAAAGGTAGGGTGCGGGTTACCTACTTGTAGTGGTCAAATTGGGTTCCTTTATTCTGTTATGAATCAAAGACTTAGAGGTTGCAAGGAAAGCATGGAATGAGGAGTGAGAGCAGATACTGATTCATCTGGATTTGAGCAGAGGTTAACTGTGATGTTCATTGTATCCTTATGACTGATGTTCAATGTATATTTCCGTGTGTTGATGTTCGATGTAAACTTCCGTGTGTAAAGGATGCTCAAGTTTAGAAGCAAACAGCTTGTCTAGCTCCTTGGTTGGTTGTGGGAAAGAATGAGTGTCAGATGCTCTTGTTGCTACTTTACTTGCTGTTGAAGCTATTGCAGCTAATGTTGATAAATAGGTTTAATAGCTGCGGAAAAGTGGTAGTGGTGCAGAATGTTGACAAAAAGCATCTTTGTGTGTTAGTTGCTTTGATGCTATCTTTTCAATTACATTCTTTCTACATTCATAGTTTTTGCTCTTTGAGAATTCTTCAAGTCCCCTAGTATTTTCTTGTTGTCATCAATTGCATGCGGCTGGACATCTTTGTCCTATGCCTTCTGCTGATCAATAACCAAAAACAAACAAAAGCCCTTGTTTATTTCTTCAAATCAATTACGGCAACCTGGTGACGAAGAGTGTCTAAATTGCTTAATACTTAAAATTGTTGAGATCGATATACCTATGCAACTTATGCTTGTCTTTCTGGATTTGACCCCATGATTTTTCTCATCACAAGACAAACATAGATTATCCGTGTGCCCTTTTGGATTTTTCTTCGTCCTAATTCTTTCTTTCTTAATGATGGATAGTATAAGGATGTTAAATCAGGAATAAAAGCGATAAATAGGATACCTTTGAGTGACTGCATCTTTCATCTAGGCTCAATTTGTTGAGCCATGGATATAATGTTAACATGGATAAATTCAAGTAGGATGGATAAGTGGAGAAGTAGGGTAGCTTTTATTGATGAGGAACAGAGAATTTGTGCTTTCATGAAGCCTTAAGAACAACAGTTATTAATGCAATTGCCTCTGAGTTGCGGATTAAATTCTTCATTACTGCCTGTTCTTATGCATCATCAGCCTGTTTCTTTCTCATACAAAAGTGACCTTCTTGGTCTTCAGGCATATTTTGCCTTCGAAGATAAACTTTATAGGCCAGTTATTAATTTATTTTGTTAGCTTCATGAACGATAATCCTGACCATTTATACTCTTCAACCAATAAAAACTGTATCCTTTTGTGTGTGTGTTTGCTGAATTTTTTAATTAAATGGGTCAAAGATATCATTCAGAAGTGTCACATCAAGGTGCACGTGCAAGAGATATATCTTGGGGGCCTTTGGATTTCATCCTTGAGTTTTGTTTGGCTAAGCCTTAATATGCTTTTTAAAAAACCTCATGTCTGTATCTGGATATTGACTAGTTTTTCTCCCTTGTTGTGGGTTTCTGTATATGCGTTGCCAATCCTCTTTGTGTTTTATGCATTGTAGAATGACATCTTTTTTTGCTGAATCCTAATGTACTAAAATAATCATGTGACTGATCAATGAAATGGATGGGTTTTTTGTGTGTGGTGTACATTAGCATGTTAGAGTTGTTGTAGAATGCGTCTTTTGTTAGACGGAGTCTGGTTCTCAATTCATAGTCAATTATTATTGTATATGGTTTCCTATCGAAATGGAAGGGCAGTCCATGTCTCCCTCGTGGTCCAAATTGGCTTCAGTTATATGGATGTTGTGTAGAATTCCTTTTCATTTATCATTCAAATTAAATGTCCTTATTCTCTATGCAAAAGGTAATTGGATGCCAACATCTATGTCTTGCATGGTTGAGCTTTCTATTTTCATGTGTGTTTTTTTTTGGTCCTCCTGAAGCCTCCATGTTAGTGCCGTGATTTTTGTAAGTATAAATGCACCAGAAAAATTCATTTGCAAAATACTGACGCTGTCTGTCTTCCATGCTATGCTTTTCTTTCTATATGGTGCACCCCAAATGATTTTGACGTGCTTGTGAATTTAATGATTAGGTAACGTATTGTTGCTTCCATTGGAAGAAAGGCACCCCTTTTGCTGATGACCAGGGTATGTACAATGGATTGACTTGGTGGGAGCAGATAGACAATGGAAAACAACTCACGTACAATAGAAAATTCCTGACTGTAGTCCCTGTCATCCTGTGAGTTTCTTTAAACCCTTTCTTGTATATCTTCTTGTTTTAAGCTGGGTCTTCTGTTATTTCATTTCATACTTGCTTCTTAAAGCTTTTGGTGAAAATGTTGTAGTCTTGACTATTTTCCAGAGACATAACACTACCTGGGTTCTGATTCTGTTGTCATGTACCCATAGACAACTCCTTGAATCTACTCTCCCTCTCTCTCTCTCTCTCTCTCTCCCCCTGAAATGTTGTAGTCTTGATCTCTTTTTTTTTGTGTTGCAATATTTACTCAGTATAGTTTTGTTATGTACAATTTTGTCCCTATATCTTTAATCTTTACGGATATGCCCTTTCGTATTCGTATCCTATATTTTTCAAAGTTCTCGCAATCGTGTATCTTGTATCTGCATATATATAGTCTATACCCACGTATCCATATCCATGCAACCTTGATAATTAATTTTTCTGATTGTAAGTATGAGAAACTTTGGTTATAATATAGTGGGGATCGGACTGTTGACTGTAACAGGTACTTGATAGTATGCCATACAACAGACTACCAAAACCCAATGCTGTTCTTAAACACAATTGCAGTAGTTGTGTTAGTGATTGCTAAGTTCCCCAACATGCACAAGGTTCGTATCTTCGGTATCAATGGCGAACAGTGACGACTGTTCCACGACCCCCACGATGAAACGTGTTATATTATATTATTCTTCATCTGTACGCCTTTGTGGAGCATGCAGAGGTTCTCTTTGGCCATCATCATCATCATCATCATCATCATCATCATCATCATCATATAGAAGCTGGAACTGTGAAGGATGTTTGCTGTTATTAGTAGTTGATGAATAGTAGTGGATGGATACTGAAACAATAAATGTGGTTATTTGATTCCTCTGTACAGTGATGTATATTTTTTTTAATTTTTTTTTTTGCATATGTGATGTGGTGGAAGAGAACTACTACGTAATGACAGTTTTGTAACCCCATTAAGACAAATCCATGAAAATTCTTACTAATCAATGACAGTTTTGGATTTTGTATTTCTGCTGGACACTTAAATGCTACTGCTGCGATCAATCATTCTGACATAACAAATGTCACAAACACTGCGGCGGCATTTGTTTAAGGGTAGTGTTATACCCGCTTCATGTATCACTCCATAAGTTATTCACCGTTCAATCATGGTTGGGCCTATACTTATCAATGAGTCGTGTACTTTGATCAATGGCTATAATACATAGAGTGGTACAGGGAGTGTAATTTGGGAGTGGACATATCAAGGGGTGGGTCGTGTGTGGCCACTACACATTTGTGGATTGACTAGGGAAGAAACTACATGATCTGATGACCGACACTTCAATCTCTCCACGCCGCTGCCATGGTCTTGTACATAAAGACATGACGCAATACGACCGCGACACGACACGACGACACGCTCCGACACCGTGTCCAACACGTGTCGGCTGATTAAATTAATATTATTTAAAATTTTAATATCCGACACAACGCCGACACCTCCCGACACCCTAAACACAATTTTTTCAATCTTTGTTTCATGAAACCTGAAAATATACAATTTCTATCTTGATTACTCAGTATTATGTTTATATGTTTTTGTTTATAGCCAATCGTTTTTACATTTAATTTGTAATATTTTGAAAGTCAATCATAATTTTCTTTTTTACTTTTGTGTAGTATGATAATAAATATCTATTTTAGATATTGATAGAGTTTTAAAGATCGCATATCTTATTTTGTCTAGTTGTTTAAACTTCATGCGAATATTTTTTTTTATAAATTTTAATATTTATATATATATATATATATATACACACATATATATATATATATATATACACACACACATATATATATATATATATATATATATATATATATATATATATATAGGGATGTCGTGGAAACGCTGCTGCAAATTATTTAATGGGACATCATCATTTACCTTCTCTGTCTCGGCTGTTAAAATGGAAAAGCGGGAACCGTTTGTGGCTGTAGTATTATTGTTTGGGGCATTTGGCCGAATCTGGGGAGTCTCAGCAATGTTATCTCCAGGTATACTTGGACCATTTGAAGGATTTTGGCCCTGCTGGCTCGGCTTTTGGGCAGGTTGCCTCCTCTTACGAGTGGAAGCTAGCATCCAAGGCCCGAAAGGGGTAGTATCCGTGGGGGAATTTACTGGTTCCGGAGGTCTAGTGGTGGACGTGTCCATCTCCTGCACTTTTGAGGGCAATCCTCCGTTTTGTGGCCATAGATGCCGCAACCAAAGCAAACCATATGGAGGCCTTCATATTCTATTTTGTAAAGCTCATCATTCAATATCACTGCGGTGGGTAGGGGTTTGTTCAACTCAATCTCAATGCAAACTCTAGCATACTTACCTCTCTGATTGCGTAATGAAGTGAGGTCCACCTTTTGAGCAGCCCCAATGCAATTGCCGACATGTAGCAGGGTTTCTTCCTCAAAGTACTCAATTGGCACACGGGGTATTCTAACCCAGATCATGGTGGATTGTATGAGCTCATTCGAGGGGTGAAAAGAGGGTTTCCACTTTGAGATCGTGATGTAATGGTTCTGGATCAGCCAAGGACCATTCTCGAGCACGTAGTTGTAATCCTCTTTAGCCATAAAACGGACAATGTAGAAACCGTCCTCTAAGTCGGTGATTTCAATGTGCTTCCCCTTCGCCCACATATCGGTTAATCGGGCTTGGAGGACTCGGAAACTGACATTTCGACCAAGCACCTTAATGATTAACGCACGTCTCCAAGGCAGCCATAGCTTCTTAAGAGTTTCTAGTGGGATGTCGACCTTTCTTACTCCGGCCATGGCAGGAGGAGTTCTTCCGGCTGAGTGTTGCTGATAATACCGGACGAATTCAAGTATATCTTCCTCGGTTTCATCCTCACCGGTATACAGTTCGGGTACAACGTCTGAATCTCGGAGGAGGTCAGCCCCTCCTCGTCGAGTCCAAACCGAGTCAGCATCAGATGGTGGGAGCGGTTCTTCCATGGCTCTACGCTTGAGCCTGCTGTTGCTTCGAAGAAGGACATCGCCTTCTTCAATTGAATCTGGTGGCTGCATTTTTGGATATGTCGGGATAGAAAAGAGGACGCCGGAGAGCAGCGCCGGCTAGGTTTTTTCTTTGCAGAATAAAAGTTTCCCTCAATTTACCAGCAGACCAACAGTCAGACAAGCGTCTAGAGGAGATCGTTCCACGAACTCTCGTGGAAAAGGTAGGGTCGGCTACCCCGCGCAAGCTCACCGAATAAATACTCAGCCTCCCCAAACCCATGAAAAACAGCCTACCACATTTAATACAAGCTACTCCCTCTCGAGCAATGTACATTTTCCTCCTATAAGTCCTGTGCCCCTCACAGACATCACAAATGTTCGAGGTGATTCAGGAGTTTTGGGTGGCAGTGTCCTTGAAACAATTAAAGAATCCATGGCCATTGACACACAAATTGCAGAAGAAAATGCACAAAAAATGGACCAATTGTATGTGCAAGAAAACCCTCCGGACACAACAATACCAAGTGCCGAACATAGACCAATGCAAATTGTAAATTCACAAAATTCAATTGCCCCTGGGCAAGCCGCACATTCTCTTACAGATACTACCCAACGAAGCTTCTATCATGGAATTGTAGAGGAGCAAGCTCCTCAGACTTTTTTCGGCATTTAAAGTCTTTGATAGCCGAAGTGCAGCCTAATATTCTCCTTCTCATGGAAACAAGAACTCCGAGTAAAAAAGCGGATCGTATTTTAAGGCGTTTTAATTTCACTCATTTAACTGCGGTGGAAGCTCGTGGTTTTAGTGGAGGCCTCTGGGTCTTCTGGGATATTTCTTCTATCGACCTGCGATTCCTGTTTGCGACAAATCAATGCATCATCATGGCAGCGGTTAGAGGTAATGTTGCGGACTTTATTATTATTTTTACATATGCCTCTCCCACCCCTGTTATCCGTGAAGAGCTTTGGGAATTTATTGACTATGTATCGGAATTTATCGATATCCCTATGTGCATTATTGGTGATCTTAATCAAGTAATCCACCCAATTGATAAAAGAGGTGGGAGACCGGTTATGGGAACGGCTGTTAATGTACTCCGGGAACTTATTGAACATGCGGGCCTGGTGGAATTACCCTTTCATGGACCTCGCTACACAGTCGGCTCGATTCACGATTCTCACGGGATTGAACAACGCTTAGATCAGGCCTTATGTAACGATAAATGGTGACATCGCTTCCCGGATTCTAATATATACCATCTTCCTCGTGTACACTCCGACCACAATCCGATTCTCCTTGATCTTGATCCCCCCTGCAACAACAATAACACAACTGAAAAACCATTTCGCTTTCAGGCTTGTTGGATGAAACACTCGGCTTTTCACGACTTTCTTTTAGAAAATTGGTTTGTTAATGGTAATGACTTACAAGGTGCTCTGAACTCTCTGGCTTTAAACTTGAACGATTGGAATAAACAGGTGTTCGGGAATATTTTCTTTCGGAAAAGGAAATGCTTAAAAAGGATAGCGGGCATCCAGCTCTCACTCTCAAATGCACCTTCCAATTTTTTGACGAAACTAAATTCAGAGCTTATGCAGGAATACAATGATATCTTGGCCCAAGAAGAGATTTACTGGTACCAGAAATCGCGTCTGGATTGGATTAAGGATGGTGACCGTAATACTCGATACTTTCATATGTCAACCAAACGGAGGAGGGGTAAAAACACTATTCATTGCCTAAAATATGACTCTGGTACGTGGATTACTGATCGAGATGCCTTACATACTATGGTTCGTCTTTTCTATATTACCCTCTATTCCGACGAGCTTGTGCTCCCTTTCAGTTGGCATTTTTTCCCTGTCATAACACATGCAGACAAAGGATTACGAATCGACCGGTTAGTGTAGGGAAATCCGAGCAATTTGTCTTCCAAATGGGGCCTATAAATCTCCCGGTCCAGATGGATTCCCGCCGATATTTTATCACCAGAATTGGGAAGTGATTGGACCTTCCTTCTCGGATTGGATTATTAAGGCTTTCCGAGATAAATGCTTTCCGCGGACATGAACCAGGCTTTTATTGCTCTAATTCCAAAGGTAAATCCACGAATCCGTCTCTCAATCGCGCCCCATTGCTCTTTTGCCAACGTCCTTTATCAAAACCATTACAAAGATCATTGCCAACCGCTTACGCTTGATTATCGATAAGATCATTGACAATAGTCAAAATGCTTTTATGCCTGGTAGACAAACTACGGACAACATCATTGTTATGCAAGAGGCTCTGCATACTATGAGGAGGAAAACGGGACACAAAGGTACAATGGTTATAAAGGTTGATTTAGAAAAGGCCTATGATAGAGTTAATTGGTCTTTCCTCCGACATATTCTTATCAGCATAGGTTTTGACGACGCACTGATTAAGCTCATCATGTACTCGCTTTCTAGCACCTCATTGGAAATCCTTTGGAACGGCATACCACTACAAGGCTTCCGACCCCAACATGGTTTAAAACAGGGAGACCCTATTGCGCCGTATCTTTTTGTTCTTGTTATGCAGATTTTGAGTTGCCTTATTAATCAATCGATCAGTGCTGGACGATGGAAGCCTCTTGCTCTCTCTCGTGGGGGCCCAAAAATCTCGCACCTCGTTTTTGCAGATGACCTGCTTCTGTTTGCAGAGGCTACTATTGATCAAGCTCGGGAGATTGATCGTATTTTATCCTATTTTTGCGGTATTTCGGGCCAGAAAATTAGTGTGGCGAAATCGAAATTTACCACGTCACCCAATACTGATCCGCAAACTATCAAGTTGCATCGCAAAGGAACTTGGCATGACCCACCCTACTCATCTAAAGAAATACCTTGGGGTCCCCTTGCATCATGCCGAGTCAAAAAAGAAGATTTTCGAGGAGTCATCGACAAAGTGCGCTCAAGCTTCAACTTGGAAAGCCGCCACACTATCCAAAGCAGGCCGAGCTCTCTTAACTCAAGCGGTGCTCACCACGACACCATACTATCATATGCGATCCGTCCGTCTACCGGTCTCCGTGAAACGAATGAACTTGATAAAGCGGCTCGATCTTTTTTTTTGGGGCATAGCGAAGACAAAAAAAAGGCCTACACCTTGTTTCTGGAGAGGCGTTTGTCGACCCAAATTACACGGAGGATTAGGCATCCGGACGACTCAAGGAATGAATGATGCTCTACTAGCCAAACTTGTGTGGCAACTCTTAACCGACCAAAGCAAAGCTGTAGGTGCAGATTTTTAGGCAAAAATCACGGTTCCCATTTGATGTACCAAAATCTACGAGTTCTTATATGGCGGCACATATGTAAAACCGCAAACTCTCTTCACGCAGGCGATTGGCTTTGACGACCAAGGCAATGTTATTTGGCTTCCGACTTCAACGGCAAATTCACGGTGAAGTCGGCCTACTTTGCTCTCAAGAGCTCCCACCCCTTCTACAAAATTCTTCAAAATCTTGGAAGCAATTGTGGTACATCAAAGGGCCACTTGGGTAACCTCCTCTCATTTGGCGTGATTTTTCAAAATGCCCTTCCAACGGCATCTCTTCTTCACTCAAGACACATCATTGAGGATGGTACACCGCTCTTTATGCGGTATGTTTATGGAAACTTCTTTACACGCGTTCGAGATTGCAAGCTGGATCAAATCAATGTGGAAACCGTGATTCACCAACATCATTGGCCTCACTTTACCTCGGCCTCAAACACTCTCTTTATGGCTCACGAGATGCTTAAACGTGAACATGTATAAACACGACAACATTGAATTACGGGAGGTTCTATTTCGTGAACTCATTCAAAGTATATGGTATTGGAGGAATCAAGTAGTGCACGGACCAACACCCAACGGCCCCGAAGAGCGATTTTCATTTCTCAGGCAATCAGCAAAGCCCGCGAAATTAGAGTAAGCTTGGATGTAAATTTTTTCCAGCTTTTGACATGTAATTTTCAAATGTACTACTAGGGTGTACACTTTATGCAGATTTTATCTAATAAAATATCCAGGTTTTTATTAAAATATATATATATATATATATATATATATATATATATATATATAGAGAGAGAGAGAGAGAGAGAGAGAGATATATATAGATGTTATGCTGACATTATTAGAACTCCTGTAATCATGTTTTCCAGTATAATGAATCTTTCGTTTAGGAAAAAAAAAAATATATATATATATATATATATATATATATATATATATATATATATATATATAGAGAGAGAGAGAGAGAGAGAGAGATATATATGTGTGTGTATATATATATATTATATGTAACGATGTCGGAAGTAGTGTCGTGTGTCTTAAATTTTAGAATTAAGCCATCTTGCCAGGTAATAAAGTGCTGAAATAGCTTACCCCATGTCAAGGGGGTATCGTTCTTAGCGTCGTGTTGTGTCGAGAATGATTGTGAGTTCACTCTTTCTTTTCGTAGCTTACAAGTTCTTTTGAGTAGGGTTGTAAGTGAATTGAGTTACTTTTGAACTACTTATACTCGACTTGCAAAGAAATTTCACTCGATTTATTTTTTCTCGAGTTTGAGCTACTCAAATAATTAATCGAGTCAATCTTTAAGCTTCAAAATATAATAATCGGGTAGCTCGGTAGATTGATCAGTTATCATAACGGGTGAATAGATCACTAAAAACTAAAAAGTCGAATCTAATGTCATGGCGTGATATTACGGACACTTATGTGTGATATCTCACTAAATAATACTACATGTACATGTGGAAGAATATGACCCGGACAACCCGAAATAAGAGGTGGTTATGACGAAGCCTTACAGTTACGAAAGTGGGAAGAAGAAAACACAGAGGGAAAAAGTAGCTTAATGGGAAACCCAGCTGCAGCTGTAGCGCCATGGAAACAACTCCTTCTCGACGCTCTTCAATCCAATTCTCACCTCAAATACTCCACCTACCTCCAATTGGTACAGTCCAAGCTCTCCCGTATTCATTCTCTCGTTCTGTTTTGTTTTTTTTTCTTCATCATTTGCTTGTTTCATGTATTTCCTCTTTCTCTTTTGTTGTGCTTCAGGCTACTGTTGGATCGAATGGCAGACCGTCCAATCGTACTGTTGTTTACAGGTCAGTTTTTTTTTTCTTTTTTTTTTTGGTTGAAATCGTTTGATGATTATGTTAAACATTTTTTTTTTCGGGATTTTCAGAGGATTCCTAGAAGACAGTGATAAAATTCAAATCAATACTGATATTCGATCTCGCAAGGTCTGGAAATGGTACTTATAACATTCAAATCTGTTTTTTATTCATTATCTTTTTTTTTCTTCTGTAATTCATTGGTTGAATTGATGTAGATTGAGGAGATCCGGCAATGTCCATATGCTGAGGTATCCACTAAATATTTGGAGCTGCTTTTGAATTCGGTTAAATGGATTATTATTCTTCCGTAAATTACAGCTTAAAATTGTTTATATAATTGGGAGAAAAAAAGAACTTGATTCCTTGTCTAATAGTGTGTAAAGTTCTAAAATCTACAGATTTGCTGGTATTTTATTGACTCGTGGGAACAGTTTCGAATTAATGGTAGATTGGAGATAATTGATAGCTCAAATCCTGACCAGGTGAAATTGCAGGTATTATTTTGGACTCAGTTGATCATTACCCTTTGCATCTTCAACTTACATTCTGTTGTCTGAAGTATATGGTAGCCTATATATACATGTATTTAGAACATTACTTAAAGAAAAATCTAAAAAACTGTAAATAAATAACGAAACAAAGATGGGATCTTGAGATTTTCTAAATATTTCACTTAATTGATGTAGTTCTCACTTCTTGTAAGAGATATGAATGTGTCTGATACCCAAAAGGTGGTGGAGTAGTTGTATAGCACGTAGTTATGGTGCACGTGCACGTGCACGGATACTTCTGTCTGGTATCATGTCTGTATGATGAACTTATCTAACATATATGCACCGGTATATACTTAGGATACACATCTAGGAGGGGGGATTGTGATTTTTAGAAGTTGGATGCGAGATTCGGATATGCATATAACCGTAACTCGGATATGTGAATTGAAGAACGATGTTGAAAATGAGTAACTAACTAGTGCCACATAATGGATGAAAAACTATCCAAATTGATGAAAAACAACCAAATATGAAGAGAAACGCTAGAAATTGTTTTATTTTGCGTGGTTCCTAATGTTTTATAATGTACAGTTTGGTCCTTGTATATTTTTCGAACATCGTGCACTTGTGTATCCTGTATCTGTGTATATATATCTGTACCCGTGCAACTTAAGCGCTAACTCTCACAGCCTTATGAAATTATGTTCTTCTTTAGCTACTATGTATCTGAATTTACAAGTCTCATTCTTAGTTATGCTTTCCTGTATATGATGACAACAATGTCTAAGAAAAGAGATTCTTTTATTCCAACTGTGTATATATATTTAACCTTTATTTATGAAGAAAAAAAACATGTAATCTTGTTCATTTCAATCGTTTTGTAATCGTGCAGCATAGAGAGAAGGCCTGGTTCTCGAGTTCTTTAAGATCAAGATTGCAGTATTTGGGGCCTACTCCGGGTCTTCCTGCTCTTATCGAAAACCCGTCTTTTGAGGATTCTCTAGATCCTTCGAAAGGACCCGTTGATGCTTTTTGCCTGCTGATTTTCGACCCAGAACAGGTTCTTAATTATTACCCTCCGCTGCTACCTGTCTATGTTTAAAGTAGAAGTAGAACAAGTATGCCTCATTGGATTTACAGGTTTTCATCGTTTTGTACAGGTTGATTATTTGAATCTAAAGAAGAATCATAGACTATCTTTTACATTGAAAAATCACAGCAATGGTGAGGAGAGATACTGGACATCAGATCATATCAACCCATAATTTTGTTTTTCTTGATTTAATACTATGTTATATGATTATTTAGATTCTGAGAAAAGGGAACTTTGGATTGATTTGTATTGATTATGTACCATCATATGGTGGTAACAAACCTCATTTAAAATATAGAGAAATAAGAAGTGATACAAACAGTCAAACAAGAAAAATGATTGTGCCACAACGCACTTTTTAAACCATTGATTTTTTTTTTTAGACCCATATGATTTAGTAGGTCTCACGTCATAATACATAGTCCCAAAGTTTGTTGTGTACAATGTTATGGCTATTTTGTTGTGGCATTATCAATATTCGTCAAACAAATTGAAAAGGAAAATATTTCACTCTTTATTATCTTACTCCCAACTTTTCAGGAGCACATGTTACAATAAAAACCCAATTTTGACTTCCTATATTCAGGAATTAAATCCAAGAAAGAAAAAAAAAAAGAGACTCACATACGAATACTACACACATCAATGAAGGACAATCATTTGGTCAAAAACCTTTGATACAAGAAATTCACCGATTATATCAAATTAATTCCCTTTTTTCTCTTTAAATCTGAGGTGAATTCCATGTATCATGATTTCATATTCAACCAAATAAATCCCAATACATTAGAAAAAAAATCCAAATTAACAAAAAAGAGAAATAATTGAAATGTTGAAGAAGGTTGTAGCTTAGCATCTGGGCATGTCAGCAGGAGGATGTGGAAGAGTTTGTAAAGCACCTTGTCCATTTTTCACTATAATTGAAACTGCCAAACCCCATGACATATGTATCTCCAAATGGCAATGCATGAACCAGACCCCTATTTTTAATATAAAAAATTCAACACAATAATTAATTAATCATTCATCATATATAATGAATAAACCAACAAATATATTTTTATGCCCCTAGTCCGTATATTACATATTTCAATGTCTGGAAGTCGATTTTCACTATGATGACAAGTACGTGTGATGTGATGTGAGTGATGTTATAGTAAGTTGGTTGTAGCGTCTTTCATTAATACTCTATTGCACGATTGAAAGGGGCTGACACCACACCAAAACTTTGTGTTATGGCATCATAGTCACGATAAACCTTATATTTAAAATGGATTCTATAGCATAGAATCGATTATCAGACAATTGAATTGTGAGGATCGGCTGTTTTAAAGTCGATTCATTACTATATAATCGACTTTAAAATGCTGACCGTTCAACGATACGATGTCATAATATATGTTCGGTGATGTCACTACTCCCAATTGAAAAAGGTTGCATGCATGAATATTAACTTATTAGAATAGTTGCTTGTACAACAAGTAAATACAATCGAAACTTACCATAGTGACATCACACGGGCGATTCGTCTTTTCAAAGTACAGTCTAGAACATAGAACATATAATCGACTTTTATATTATGAAGATCAACTATTTAAAATCGATTATAGCCTCTGATGTCAAAGTAAATGTCGAATATGTCACTAATCTCGATGCATGATAAATTGTAAAATTGATAATGAAGAACATCGTGATGATTTGAATAAGAAAATATTCATATACATACCTGGATTGTCAGCAATGAATCTAATAGCAGCCCACCCACCGGAGGGAACTCCGATCACGTTCATATACGGCGGATCCACCAAGTTAAAATTCGCATTTGCCGGATTATAGTTCCCGGACCCATACCCAACCACATAGAAGCTATATCCATGGAGATGAATCGGATGATTTTCCGTTGAAACCGTTCCGGTATCCTGCAAAATGATCTGCAATCTACTCCCATATTCAACGACAAAAGTCCTAGTCCCATTCAACGAGTTCGTATCCACCGGAGCATTGTTCGGAGCTCCGTTCACAAAATCATACAGATTAAACGGCGAATTCGGGAAATCCGTAGTGAAATGGCCGTTGATTTTCCGGTAATAAGCTTCCAATAGCGAAACGGTAGGTTTAATGAAGCTGATATTGTTCATCGAAGCTCCCATTACTCCGCCGTTTACTCCTTGGCAATTTTGCTTAGCGTTTTTGGATCTACATTTGTTCACATTCAATCCGATCGTGATAAACAGATTCCGATCAATTTCTTTCGGTAAGCTAGTTGTTTTCAAGCCCCGGAGTCCGTCCATTACTGTTTTAACAGCGAGATTATCGCTGAAATTCGGCAACGCCGCCTGCGTAGTCAAACTAGTCAACGATGCGCCGGAGTATTGGAAATGTGCGATAGCGGTTATGTTTTGGAATGGAGCGTTTTTTGCAGACATGTAAGGTCCCATGGACATGGAGTATCTTCCGATCGGTTGATTTGCGGTGATGAGGACGTTCAGGGTTTGGCCTGGTCCGAGCATAACGTGGTCGGCGGTGAACGGCTTTGTGTATTCGCCGTCGGCTTCGACGATGGTCAGCTTGTGGTTTGCGACGGCGAAGAAGTTTTCCATATTGAGTGCAGCATTGATTAGGCGCAAGAGGTATGTTTTTCCGGGAACTACATCAATCTTGTATACATCTGAAATTAATAGTAGAAAATAATTGATTATCCTATTAGATCATTAAACAAATATTATCGACTACACCGATCATATATCATAACGGTTGTATCATAACAAACGACTAGATACTTTAATACCATTATGGTATATAAGTCTAACGTTATAATGAGGTCGACTTTGTCCACGTTTTATTTTTGGAAAGCCGAATCTCAGATCTCAGTATGTTGCTAGGGCAATTATAGACTCCCCAAATCAGTATGATACATGTTATTTGATATAAATTATGATGCACAGATACGAATACACGAATATGTGATACATGGATACAAGATACATGAATGCGAGATTTTTGAAAAATATAGAATATATGTACTAAGACATAAATATAACTATTTTAGTAGTTTTCTAAATATTTGACACTCAATCTTCAATATGGTTCTTCATTTCTCATATTCGAAACTCGTATCCAATTTTCAAAGTTCTCAAATTGCCCCTCAAGTGTGTATTCTAAGTATCTTATGCGTATTTAACTATTTATGTTGAATACGTATCGAATACAAAACACGCTACCAAACGGAAATATTTTTGCATTATAGGGTACAATCTTGGAGGTCTTTAAGGGGAAGTTCTTGTGTAGTAACTTCATTTGAAGTGAGTTGACTCCCGAAATGATCTAGACTATACAGTTTAAAAACAGGCGGTACACATCATGCCACACAACGCACCTTTACATATGAAGGTGTAGGCAATAACCTCCCGTCTTTAAGGGCACTAGATCGACCATTGTGTTTTAAAGGCATCCCAGTATGTACTATTTTTAAACTTAATTTAATGTGGTATTCGGGATAAAATTTAGCAGGTTGCCCTTATAAATGCTGGTACAATCTTTGTACAACCTTTATAAAGGTAATGAAATAGTACCTGCAGCAGAGCAGTTGTAATTAGGACCAGGATGTCCATTAATAGTAAAAGCATCAGCATTAGGAGGACCACCGCCACTAGCTAACACACTTTTCTCAAGTTGAACCATGTCCTTAAGCCAATACTCCCCTAAAATAATTATATGCTCTTCATGTGGGAAGATAAATGGGTATGGGACACCTTTCTTAGGGTACACTACTATTGCACCATGGACTGTTGCCCTTAACCATGACACGTGTGCATGCCATAATAGGGTACCCTTCTGTTGAACCAACGTGAACTCGTATGTGAATGTTTGCCCTGGTTGGACCGGACATTGGGTTATATAAGATGGTCCATCTGACCAACATGAAAGTATCTGCCTTACACCATGCCTGAAAAATTAATTATATAACACAAAATGATTACATACATGATACAACTTAATTAATTAAGAGCTAATTAAGTCCGATAATTAAAAGTGTTAATTAATTATATATACCAGTGGATAGTTGCATTGTAGGGTGAATCATTAGTGAGCTTAACAATGACTCTATCATCTTCTTGAGCATAAACAACGGGGCCTGGGTACATCCCATTGATTGTCACGACCTCTCGGGTTTGACAGAGTTTCGTTACTTTCGTCATTTGCACCTAATGGTAATCATAATCATCGTTAATAAGTCATTATCGATCATTAACAAAATTAATATTCGTAACAAAGATATAATTATCATAAATTAAATTGTATATGTACGTATATACCTTGAAGTTGTAGAACCTAGTAGATGTACCCACTGGCCAACGTTGAAGATATGTTGCCATTGCACCATTTGTATCATAATTGATAATAAGGATTAGAAAAGTAAGATATAGACATAAGACTGAAGAAAAAGGCTTAAAATTAGCCATTTTGTGAATGTTTTGGAATAAGAAAAATGAGAGAATTTGGCAATGGATGAGATTACTTCAAGTGAAGGTGTGAAGTATTTATAAGTCTAATAAAAGCATTGTTTTCCTTTTTTTTCAGAATAAAATATTACTAGAGCACTTTGAATCCTTTGGTCGGTTTGGTTTGGATTTTTTTTTTTTTTTTTTTGGATGATATTTATTTTAAAAAAATGAATTTTATGTTTTGATTGCATCGGTTTTCACGTCGAATAAAGTAGATATGAGGTAATTGTAAAGGAGAATAATATGACGGAATATAACTTTACTTAGATTACTAAAGTTGATTTTATAACGCTTCACATTAGGGTTTTTTTTTAAGACATTTATAAGTCACTAACTGCTTAAATCAAAGATATTATTTTTAACATGTTCAAGTTTAGTCAATAGTAATAGGTATAAGATAAAGAGTAATGGTTTCTCAAAAAAATAAAAGAGTAATGATATATATGGTCACAACATGTATCTACCTCGTTGATTCGTAATGTAAACTCATTGATCATTATTATATTCATCGTGATCAATCATTGTAGATATGGCGTTGTGTCACAATGATTAGTTGTGTCATATCATTCTTTTCGTCAAAAATTACTAGAAAAGCCGTCCCTTTCAATCATTAGCATCAGCCCTATGCCAAATGATATCATAAGTTTGACATGTAAATGTTCCCATACTCTAGACATTAAATTAGTAGTTTTTTTTATTTATTGTTTTTAATTTATTTTTAAGAAAATCAAGACATTAAAAGTATTGGGAAGAAGGTACTAATATTTATGGCTAATAGAACCTGCATATAATTTTTTTTAAATTTTTTTAGGGGTAATATATACGTATATTGTTTAATATAATTACCTGCTGTTGCTGTTATGAGAATAGAACTCCCTCTTCAACCCACTCCCACCAACTTCAACGACAAAACAATACAATACAATCAGAATATACTATACAATATATTGTTGTACATTTAGGCACGCCAAGAGTCTTGTTATAAAATTGCCACAAAACTACCGAAAACATCATACTTATGACTATGAACTCAGAATGAGTTGTTCTTTTTGTGATTATTTCTCTACTTAATAATAACAAAAGAATTTATACGTTAAATCGAGATGGTATAATCCTTCCAAAAAAAAAAAAAAAAAAAAAAAAAACGAGATGGTACAACATCTACTAAACTGGTTTCGGGTCCTGAATTTCACAAGGTCGGCAATGGGTTTTACGTCATAATTAATTGTGTATACTAGATGTAACGCTCCCAGACCCCAGGTCTAATAGCGCTAAATGAGTCGATCATAAATGGTCCGGTCAACTGCTTAGACCGTCGTCCTCGTTTAGTCTGAAAGGGCTAACCAGAGTTAACAAAAGATTTATGTCTCACGTTTATATGGAGATGAACATTCTACTATTTTACCGATGTAAGACTTTACACTAGAGTGGTATACTTTCACAACAAACCGTCGAAACGAAGAATTGTTATTCATTTACACCATAGATCATTGTGTAGATGAACTAATTGATACAGTACACATCATGATCAATCATATAAAAATGTATTTTTATCATTTGTTGTGCCTCTTTGGCCGTGGAATTAAAGTACGTAGCATTTTCGTTGTATATATAAGAATGTTATGTCACTTGATGTGACCATTTTGTTGTATCATTTACACTAATGTAATAACTTATACGTTCTTACTTCTTATAAATGGAAATGGTAGTATAGTTAGTTCCATAACAAACGGACAAAACACGTTTTTATATCATTGATCATTTTAATGACTCATATCAAGCACTAGCAAGCATTAAATAAAAGAGTCTTAATATCTCTCAATACGAAAAATGTGTTTTTTACGCACATAAACGATAAACAAAATATAGCACGTATCAAGATTCCAATCCAGGATGTCTTGATCTTGACAGTCTCAATTTTGACCGTCCGGCAAAATCATTTATTTTTATCGTGTATCTATCTTCAGATAGCTTAAGTTTTTAAGCGAGACGGTAATTCTACGAACTAAATATAACAAAAATGGTGGCTTTTTGCATTGCTTTTGTCCGACAACAGTAATACATTATTCATGATTTTTCAATGGCACGCCTCCCAGATATTCTTTACCACTTCAAACTTACCTCCCATATCCCCCATGGCCTTTTGCTTTCTTCGATTTTCCATGGCTATTTTTCATACAACTATCAATAATAAGACAAGTAAATTATATCATCCCGTCATATAATATAATATAAGCACTTTAGTTTTTTTTATTTTAAATATTATCCGTCCCTTAAATTTCGGAATTAACCATATTGTCGTCTTCGTATCGCATCGTGCGGTGTGTCCGTATCTGTGATTCATGCATCAAGTATCTACAACTTTCTCACGCATGCCTTTCACTTCTCTATTTTTTGACAAACATTTTCTGCAACTTTTTTTGGTACCCAAAAAGAAAAATTAATTAAAACAGCAAAAATGCAGTACTATCGTAGCAGCCGCTTTTTGCACGAGGAATGTAATGTTACTCATTAGTCCTTACTGTAAGTAGTAAGTAACATCCATATATAAATCATATTAGAGACGCAAACGAGTCGAGTCGAATTGAGTATAAGATATTTGAGTTTGTATTTTCTTAGTATACGCACGAGCTCGAGCTTCTTTGTTTATTACGCATGTTAGTTTACATTTTGTGTTTGAGTTATGTTCATATAATAAAATTCCTTAAAAAATGAGAATATAGTATTTGGTGTAAACTTTTTTTTTTATTTTTAATAATGATAAGATAGTATAATTAATTAATATTATCTTCCTGAATGATTCATGTTGATTTAAGGTAAAATGGGTGTATTATATACGTCAGCCTACCCACCAAATATTTTGACCAGAGGGATGAAATACAATACGTTTTTTTTCCTTTTCCTTAAAGCTTCCGTATCGTAATTCATCGATCCGATTAATCTGTAGTTCGATTCGATTGGTATCTCAGAGATCGACTTTATTCAGTGTAGAAGTGCATTGATAAATTTCTTTCAACATAAAGATTTCAAGGGAGAATCGAATCGTTGACATCCCTAGACATTCTCTTTTTTTAATTAAGAACATAAATACACATTATGTGTAGTGGATATACCATTTTCCAATACACACCAACCACGTAATTAATTAATTTGACTATAACTTTACAAATTACGACTTAATTACATCTGTGATTTGTAAATAAAATAATATATATACAAAATATGTCTATATCTATATCATGTCACAAAAAAATTTGTGGGAATATAACATGTCACAATTACAAGGCAAAGAATGTTGAGAATGATTCCTAGTTGAATTTATTATTTATTCAAATACATATATACAAATATAGTTATGTAGTAGAAGAGTAGTAGCTTATGACAATGCTTTTTTTTTTCTTCTGCTTAAAACTGGTCTGACTAATTCGAAATTTGACCAGAGATCACGACTCTGTAGAAATGACTTTTACTCGTGCCAGTAAAGTGCGCCAAGAACCCTTAATTTCAACAGGCTTTATTTGAGTTATGGTGTTTTTAATGAAGTATCATTGTACTTGTAAAGCCTGCATGACCTTTGGAAAAACTCGGATGGGCTAATAGATTGTATTCAAATAATCGGATAGACTGAATTAGGATGAATTGATTGATTAAACAAGATTATATAGAACATTAAAGACTTAAATATCGATCTTCACCCGTCGTCTTTGAGAATGCCGTTTTTTTAGTCAGAAATCAAATTTCTAAAAGTCGAATCAATGTAATAAACGTACACCCTCAACAAAGGCGGTGCCACACTATGGACAAAGGGGCCTAATTAATCCCGCTCGGAAAAAGATATATTACATTATAAAATTTATGTACTCCAATTTGATCCATAAAATATTATTAATTCTGGTCACTCGACGAACTCGATACATTCCATTAGCCCACATCGTATTAAATTCACGGCTCTGCCCTTGATCGGGATGTACCGCTAATTAGCCCACATCGTATTAAAATCACGGCTCTACCCTTGATCGGGATGTACCGCTAATTAGCCCATATCGTTTTAAAATCACGGCTCTACCCTTGATCGGGATGTACAGCTAAGTTGATATGTATGCATAAAGTCAAGTGCATGCGTGATAACCTAGAAATCTTTTTTATTCTTTAGAGTAAGCCACCAATTACCATATATTTATTATATATATTTATATTATACAATATTATAGTACATTTTTAATATCAACTGCCCTAATTTATATAATATGATTTAAAAGCAAGAAAGTCTATGTAACTATCAGAATCAGAATCTCATGCATGGTCATTGACGTTAATGTTTTTTTTTTTTTATGTCACGTTGTTGACGAAAGCAATCAAAGATGATGATTTGTGTTTTGTTTTTTTTTTGTTTTTTTTCCCAAAAAAAAAAGACGAAAGGTATTATTGTCAAACTAACGCCGGAAAATACAACGAAAATGTGGGATATCGCCGGAGCAACAACGCCCGGAAACATCAAACAACTAAAAATTCAAAAAAAAAAGTAAGGACAAAGAACAAATTAAGAAACATACAATGTCGCCACTAGACAGTCATGATAAAGAGGAATGAAAAAGCCCATGAGGCCAATAACTTTCGCCTGAAACAACGACACGACCAAGCTAAGAAAAGAAAAACCAAAAGCACCGGATGTCAAGTTCCGCCACTCGCCGCCATCGTACGGTACAAAGAAATTAATGCTTAATTAGTCCATTTTAAAGTACTGTGTCCTACATAAGGCAATATCGACGACGTAGGCGCAGATATAGTCCTGACACCGAACTACTAGAAGAAACAGTACAGGAAAGCGTCCTACATATATGTTTTGTATCCGGGCTAATTAACCGTGAGGCGGCAAAAAGGCCAAACACGACTTTGCGACAACCACCTTCTAATGCACTTGACGTGCGTGGAAAGTGTGTTCACATGGCAACCTCAAGCACTTCGAACCAGTGAGAATTCCACCTAAGCAAATCGAACAAGTTCTCTACCCTTCATCGTCTCATGATCCTTTCAATACGTACCCTCTCTATCTGTGATCTCGATGCAAGTTGAAACGTTATCGTAAATAACCTCTTCATCTCTTCTCAGCCTGCTAATCATGTTCTTGTAATTGTCCACAAACAATGAATCAGCTTGTTTTTTTTTTAATCGTACCAATCAATCCACGCTTCGTATTCCTCTCGTGAAATCATATATTCATATGTACTTCAAACTCTTTACCCCTATTTAAAATACGTTTTCGTCCTTGTTATATATATGGCTTTCGGTTCACGTGCTTTACGAACACAATACTCGTTAAGATCTAAAGATATCTCCATGAACACTGCTCGATTGTATTGAAAATTGACCCAACCCCGCCCTCTAACAAAGGTACAATCGTCTCTCTAGAATAAACCGACGAAGTTAAATGGCTATAATACCAATAACACTTCCTCCTTATTGACGAACCCTTGAAATCTCCTCTCTTGTCAGGGGGTATTTTTGGAACGAAAACGATACATACACAGAAATACATAATTAATACACACAAAACACCCAGAAATTTTAATCTCAGCCATGTAATGCACTTTATCCATAAAAGAAAGAAGAATATCCACAAGATTTGTTTTCCGGGGGGATGTTCGGCTGGGGGACACGTACCCCATCACTCCTGTAGTTTTCTAAAGGATAAAATTCAACGTCAGTGTCACATAAAAGAATACGACCCCCCGGATTTTCTTTGGAAGAAGTTTACGAGATTATTTATGATTTATTAATATGTCATCGCTGTTGATTTCATAAGCTGTCATGGCCATGGTCATGGTGTGTACGTGACAATTCAACGGCGGTGGTGTGGCCTGTGGGCGGCGGCGACGCCATATTTATAAGCGGATGGATAAACAGTCAGAACTAAGAAACAAACAATGAAGCGGACTGTTTGTTGTTTATGTTCCGGCATCCGGCAAATAAAATTCAATCACCGACATATTAACCTGCAATTATTGTTGTCCACGGCACCACCACCACCGTTTGATTCACCCGCATCTTTTTCTTCTTAATTTTCGTCTTATGGTTCTTTTTATTTTATTTTTCTCGGTTTTAGGATGAATGAATGCAATAGACTGCATAGGGCACGAATTTTCATTATTCAAATTTAAAAAAACCAAAAAACTGCACCAGCCGGGAATCGAACCCGGGTCTGTACCGTGGCAGGGTACTATTCTACCACTAGACCACTGGTGCTTTGATGATATGTGTTCCCCTGGGTTGTATAACACCCTCCTAAATACTTCGGCGTTATTCCTATAATCATAATCTTATGTCTACAACAAAATAGGCACAATAAATAAATAAAAAAACACATAGCACTCACATCAATAAAAAGATAGTACACGAACAATGGTGTAAGACGAATGTTGTAATGTACTTTGTTGTAGCTAGATATAGCATTACTCGTCTTATAAGTAGAGGTGTAACCGAACCAAACCGAGTATCAAATGATTTATTTTGTGTTTGTTTAGCGGGCGTACGAGCTCAATCTTGTTTATATCATAGACAAACAAAATTTTATGTTCTTGAATCTACAGCTCGAGCTCCATTTAGGATGGTTGTGTCGAATGGCGTGCATCATATACCCTCTTATTTTTTTTAACGTTATTTTACATAACAAGAGCGTGTATGGTGGAAGAAACTGAAAAATACGAAGGTAATGATGGATACTAAGTATAAAACCTTCCTACGACTACTGTTGGTTTGTACCATGAAATGAATTTGTCACACAAACTAAATAAAAAAGATTAACAGATTACTGAAACAAAGATGGGGTATAATAGAGGCAGTCATGTATACATGTAACATGTGTGTAAGCATATATCTATCAATTTATTGACATGTCTGTTGCTCATCAGCATTGTAAAACTTGGAAAAAGTATTGTCAGAACTTAGAATTCAACCACCCCCCATCCATTTACAAGAAAATTGGCCTTGCCATGTAGAGCAAAAACTACCAAGTGCGAGAAGCAATGAGAGCTAACAGTGAGGAGCAAGTATCTTACATGATCAAAGATCGATCCGCAATTCTTTGCCATCAACAAGTAAAACATGGACACGATTGAGAGCGCATAAGCTTTGGACGAGCTATCTTCCTGTCTTCTTCTTCAGGGAAGGAGACGAAACGAATACTTGAAGGATTCTCCATAAGGAGTTTCGCCACCAGATAACCAGCAATACTCCACGTCTGGTACTTACGTGCCTGTTTGCCAACAAAACGACCTCTCTTTCCATCATAGTATTCAGGCCATCCGTCCTTAGCTAGGCGTTGTTCTGTCAATTCTATTGCTTTCTTTGCTATATGTGGCCTTCCTGTTTTTATGCTTGCTGCTGTGATCAACCAAAGCAGAACTGCACAACAATGTTGTTAACTTGTTATGCTTCAACAGAGAAACAAAGAAATCCATCAAATATTCCCCTTTTTCTGGCAAAGTATATAGAAAACAGGAACCACTTGGTTGGATATGCAGACACATTAAATTGCAGGGCTGAAGTCACTTTTAGTCTTATTTTGTTTCACGGTTTTTGCGCTTCTATATATCTCCAATTTGTCTTCTGAGCATTTCTACTCATAATCTATGCAATCTTTTTATTTTACATTTTTAGTCTAAAGTGTATGTGTCAAACAACCAGCATCAAATGCCCCAACTAATAAAAACTTGACACATGAGAATAATAGACTGAAAATGTAAATAAAAAAAAATGCATAGATGAGAGGTAAAGGTGTCGAGATGTAACTTTAGGGTAGAAGTGAAAAAATGGTGAAACAAAAGTGATCAAAAGTGTCTTTATCTCAAAAATTGCTTGTCTTGTATGTTCTAAGAGTGGTGCTACTAACACAACAAAATGGTCAAAGCATGTGACCCCCTTTCATGTTCTTTGAGTGGTGCTACTAACACAGAAGAATGATAAAAATAGGTCATATGTCATGATCAATAGTGTAAATTGTGTCATTTTGATGAGACTTATTGTGGCAATAGCATTTCCCATGTTCTAATTAATGATCTGCAAAACATACTCACTAGGACTATGTTTAGAATGTATATGTGGCATCATATCATATAAGTATATGTATATATTCACCTGGCCAGGATCCAGCATTATGGTTGCTCCATGCAGTATTTTTCATATCACATCCGGTAATAATCTCCCATTCATGTTCCACGAGTGCAGGATAAGCGATTTTCAGAGGCATTTCCCCAATCAGGTATTCCCAACGAGCCTCGATTAAATCCATGATTGCATTTGCATGTTGTGGCGTCGCTAAAGAACACAGTATAGCAATGCAGTTGCCAGCCGCGAACCATCTGAAATCCTTACGGGACGGGCCGACATTACCGATTAAATAGCCTCCTCGAAGGGGCATGAAATCAAATATCCAGCTTGGTATCGAATCTGGATTGACATTGAATTTATTGACAGCTGAATGGGAGTGTTCTTCGGTTTTGTAACGATAGATTTTGTTCAATCGTTCGAAGTCGAGCCAGTAGTATGTCTGGATGTGGAAAACCAATGCAGCAATCCTTTTGTCAATACTGGAGATCAATTCCTTGCAATCTTCTGCTATGAGCAACTGCTTAGCACACCTTAAAGCAAAGAAGAAAAGAGCCTGGATCTCGATCGGATATCCGTACATACCCTGTTACAAATCAATTACGGGTTAAGATTATGTATTTAAAAAAGATTAGATATTCATAAAAATCATCACATTAGCTTACCATCCTTCTGTCAATCATGCAACATGCATCGGCACATAAGAGCGTTGGGAATGCATCGAAGCCATCAGCAAGGCAAAGGTTTAGAATAGCTTTGATACCTCTCTGAAAATCAGGCAAATCTGAAAGGTGTTGGCTGCCTGTACATTGTGTATATGCCCTCAACAATATAATCCACCAGAAACCTGAATCTGAAGGTGCGACTCTTCCGATGGTAGTGCCACCAAAATCCGGTGAGAGAACAACTTTTCCATCCGTTTGACCCGGTTCAACACTGAAACATGCTGGCATGGCTCCTTTCCCTAGAGTGTAGTTGTCAACCTTCTTATCTGAATTCCATTGCAGGCGGAGGGTCTCCGACAGGAAATTCTTTACAACGTCCCATTCCCCTTTTGACTCCTTCATCAGGCAAGCTAATCCACAAGGAATAAAGTCCCTGATGAACACCTGATCATTCAGGCAAACATTGAGTAATTAGAATTGTGATTGCTAATGTAATGAAATATATCCTGTGACTATGACAAATGATACCGAAGAAATCAAGATAATCTTGAATGTCCTTAGAGAACAACCTAAATATTGCTGCTGGTTTTTTCATCAGGGCATCTCTTCTTATGAGATAATAACATTTGAAATGATAATAACCGAAAAAAGGGAGATTGGAATTTCATATATTAGGACAAATGCATGCCGATAATAATGAGGCTAAAATACATGGAATATGTTTGTATGGTTAAGTGTTCTGATTCTAAATAAGAAGTTATGTCAAT
The DNA here is from genome assembly GCA_026214975.1 of Gentiana macrophylla. Lineage (NCBI taxonomy): Eukaryota > Viridiplantae > Streptophyta > Magnoliopsida > Gentianales > Gentianaceae > Gentiana > Gentiana macrophylla. The sequence goes on along the minus strand of CM047814.1, from coordinate 7,566,533 downwards.
GACATACTGTAATTTTCCCATGCCTGCAAGAAAAAACTGATGTAGCATTAGGAATGTGATTGCCAAAGAGAATTTGTCCTTTGTCAATTCAATCGGTAAACAAGTTTATCTTAAGCATCATGTTGCAGCACAAAACGGAGCAGCTTGAAGTGATGCAAAGCAGCACAAAGTGGTGCAAAGTGAAGTGATGCAAGAAGTTTTTTACTGCAGATAACTTTCAAGCCTGTTGCCTGATGCAGAGTGCCTTCAAGAACCATGTTAAGATGTTTGGGCGCATCAGGAAGCTGTGTCAAATGTGTTCAGCTACTATTTCATTAGGATGTTTTTCTTTGAGGTCATTATCAAGCACCTAGCTACTATCACCATTAGTTAGTTAATTAGGAAATTAGTCCGTTAGATAGCTTGTGTTGTTGTGATGCTTATAGAAGGTGTTTTACGCAACAAGTTTGAGCTGCTGAGTTTATTCAACTCAATGACATTGTAATTCATTGTTCTTTTCATGCAATCCCTTTCTTCATTCTTCTTTTTTAAGTGTTCTTATTTCTTTGTTCTCTTCTGCTATTTTCTGATTTTTCTTGACTACTTAACAGCTGAAATCAAGTTTTCAAGGTTTAATTAGTGTTACCACCAAAATCACAATGCACATTAATTCATTCATGAACAGAGCAATTGCATGCCAATCAAGAGATTTACCTAAGAATTGAGAAGCATTATGCAAACAGGCTTCACTTTCATTTGAAACTCACATAGTGCACTTTTCACTCACAAATAAATTACCCTTGACAAACACTACTTCACACAAAAAACTTGTGCTCCAAAACTATAGGACATTATGACAGGTTAATTAATGGCTTCTTTATTGCTGTTATAATACTAGTAATTAAACAGAGTACCATTTCAAACAGAGTAATTATGATAGTAATTAACACTCAACAGTACCATTTCAAACTAATTGCAGCTATGTGATTCACTAACCTTGTTGTAGTTCAGAGCATCAGCGCAGGGATCGAGAGCGGCCACCATGCCAATTGGCTTTTCCTTGTAGTAGACATAAGCCTTATGGAGTCGTTCCCATGCTTCTTTCGTCATCCGAACCGAAGAGGCATGGCCATTACCGTTTTCGTTCGGTGAATTACCTCCGTCGTGAGGCTCCGGTTCATTTAACAAGGTATCTAGACTCGACAATTTCGCCGCTACGCTGTGTGACTGCTTCAAACCACCACCACCACCACCACCGCCGACTATTTTTGCATCCGCGCTCTTACTACAGATGCCGCCATCAATTTTGCGGTTTCTGTTCGTATTAGCGTCATCCTTGCTATCAACACCATCTCCGTCATGCATTTTTACTTGCTTCTTCACTTTATCCGAATATTGTACTTCTCTTTTGACGGCTGAGACGACCGGAGAACGAGGCGGTTTGTTGACTCCGTAGCGGCCATCGAATTCTTCAATGGCGGGAAGAACCTTGACTTTACTCCAAGCTTCGTTCATTGTGTCCAGACCAGCCGAAGGACTTGCTTCATTGTTGTTCTGACCGATAAGTTCCTCTTCGGTAGGCTCTTCCTGATCAATCTCACTGTCCTCCGGCGTTGCGTTCATAATATCACGGATTAAGGGAGACATCGGTTCCGCCTTCAGACTCACTGAAGTGAGAGAATCAGAGCTGGTGACGGCCGGTATCTTGCCTCCAGAAATGATTTCTTCGGCCTTTTCGCCAATATCGGCAAGAAGAACTTCCTCACCGTCGCCGGAAACGGAAGTCTCGAGATTACGCCAAGCTTCGGCGTCCAGTACCTTTTCAGCCGAAGGACTCGCTTCATTGTTCTGACCTTTAAGTTCCATTTCCGTCAAGTCTTCCTGCTCAACCTCACTCTCCGGCGACGAGTTTATATCGCCGACGTAGCAAGAGAATCAGAGCGAAGCTAGAAGAGAGAGAGGAAGTAAACGGTTATGGGACAATGGCGGAGTGTACTCCGGTGTGTGCTGCATGTTTTTACTTGAGGAAATCGAGGCGGCTTTAGCTTTTCATTTACGATAATAACCCTGATGATTTGTTAATTTTGCACTAGTTCAGTGTTCTAAATTGAAATGACGTGGGTAAGATCGGAATATAACATTTTGTGGCGGGAATTCAGTTATAACAGATATACATACATAAGTAATGGAATGAAACTGATAGTCGGTTTGGATTATATGAAATTGGTCAAGTATAAGTATATATATTATCATTAAGTATAAGTGTATATTATAAATGAAGTTTTATTTCAATTAAATTGTAAATATCTATTTTCGTTATATTTGAAAATTGTTGAAAATTAGATAATGAAAATTGATAAAACATGTCATCATAGCCTTTAACATCACCTTAAAACGTGTCTTGTGTCACTCTTACCTTACTCTATCCACAATTTTTATCGATGGGTTATCGACACACTTTTGGGTTTAAATTTATCGGCATCAAGATCCTTAATATTGATTATTTTTTTTTAGTTAAATCGCCACCGCATATATTAGCTGTTTTTACTTCCGCCATCATACTATAAACGTCAGCATCACTAGCATTCATTTTCGATATCAATGTCAGTGGACTGACGTTATTAAGTAGTGACACTTTTATAACGTAAACGTCGGTGTCACTAACTTTAGTTTTGAACAGCAACGTAAAGTTACTGATTTTGGTTTTTCAATAGTAACGTCAGTGTTACACTAACGTTATGTTTATTAAAAATAATTGTGATGGCGAAGTAATTTTTTGTGGCGCCGGAAGTAGTAGTGTGTTAGTAATAAAAATAAAGGTGTCGATAGAACCTTTTTTTAATCTTATTTTATTCAATATTGCATTGGCTTATCAGTTATCATGTGTCTCTACCCATCCACACACCTATCTCGTTTGAGGTGGTGTGGAAACTGAACCATAGTTCTCACAAAAAAAAACATCGTTACCATTGGGCTATATCTCGTTCTCACTCATCATATTTTACCATTTTACCCCACCTTATCCCCACACACCACCACCCTTCCTATCCATTTCCCTGTACCACAATGGCACCCTCAATCAACACACAATAAATATTTTCCAGTTCTTCAAAGCCACAATGATCTTCAATTGTACCCCAATTTGTAAATTCTTCCATCACTACCTCCACTTTTCAGGTGGATGATGGAGTTACTTTATTGATTGAAAAAATAAAAAATTCTCCCTACTGTACGAAATATGTGGTGTAAAATTAATGTGATAATAGATGGAGAAAAGTTGTTTATCGGGGTTGTATAAATGTTGATTACTGGAGTTTTTTTTTTTTTTTTTTGAGTATTGAAAAAGTATAACTAAAACGGAAAACGATGTGTTTGGAGTAAGTAATTGGCGCTCTTCTTCGGGGTTCTTTCTTACCTTACACCCATATCGTTTTAACCCCACCACCACATGTGTATCAACCCAACCTTATGAATATAACAATTTTTTTTAAAAGCATGTTTGGGGTATTTTTGTGACACCCCGTCCCGAACTCCGAGTCCTTATCCGGAAAGAACGCCCGGCATGCATATACTAATTTTTTAAATCATCAAAAGTGATATATACATAAGTCTCGTAACAATTAATCAGAGTAAAAGCGGAATAAATTAAAACTAAACGATAACTCGGAAAGAATGTCAAACGACAAACACGGATCATCAAGTTCCAAAATCTACGTCTAAGAAAACTAAAACGACAAAACAACGAAATAAATGTTGTTTGCTTTATTACATCGCAAAGAAAACTGAAATGGTACTAAAAACTATCTCTCAAAACTGAATGGTAAAAAGTGCATAAAATAAATGTCCACGTCATCGTAATTTTAGAGCTCAAACGTCAGCTCTGTCAACTCCATCGTCATAAAAAAAGAGGGAAAAATGTTGTGGCTGTGTTATAATAATATGAAGAAAAAAATAGTAATGAATTCTTTCTGCATGCTTTGGGTTTACTAGCCTGATATTGCATGAATTATCAGGGTGGCGGTAACGGCTGTGCCGTGTGGATATCTGGCTATTTATGTATGATTTCTCCGGTAATATGGGTGGTGATAGCGGTGGTTTGTATGAAAGAGATGATGTTTCCGGCAGACAGTATGAATGCGGACTCAAACTCGACAAATTGGCAGGGCTCGGCCTGCTTTCATTAATATTCAGATGGATTGTGATTTACACATAGCTCCTATTTATAGGCGTCGGACTAATTACGATTATGCTAATTACGACAAGACTTAATAAAATACAATTAAGCATAAACATGATCCCGGACCGGGGGTGATGACTTGTCCCGAGGTCGTCAATCTTTATGCGAGTTCATTGGTGATCTTGTCGTTCCGAGTAGGTTGATTCTCGGTTTGGGAGTTGAGTCCGACATGTTTCTGATTTGTTAGGAGGCTGTGTGTGTGGGTGGTCCCTGGCTGTCAAGGTCCGGCCTTGGCCCGAAGTGACACCGAGGCGGACGATGAGCTCGTCTGCTGGCGACTTGAACCCATCCTAGCAGCAAGCGGGTTGAGGATGAAGCCGGGTTAAAAGCTTATGATGTGACCTCCGATCGAATCGGACCCGGGTCAATGAGATTGTATGCGGGTTCCCCATATCATAGCCAAAGAATGAAAAGGGTACATTAGTTCGAAAGTTTGTGCAAAAATAAAAGAGAAGAAACAGAATAATATAAAAAAGGGTACAACTTTGCTCCTTTTATTTTCGTTCCAGACATGAATAACTATTATTATAATTATTTATGTTCCTAATATTATTCAATGTGATAATATTCATTTTGTTTAAATATTACGTATGTATAATGTGTTATGGTTTGATATTCATGTCTTTATGGGACATTATATGCTAATTTGCAATGTTCATCATGCGACTTACGATAGCCTTTACCAAAGACTACACAATTGAGATCCTCTGCGGGGAGAAGGTGGGAACACCGGAATGCATTGTTTAGGCCTTGTGGGACATTGACTTAGTAGTCAATTATCCTTTTACAACGTGCTAGGTAGTGTAACTAGTTGTCTAGGACTAGAAGTCCTTAGAAAGCCTTATACGTAAATGAATCATGTTGTTAGAACTTAACTCGTAAATACATATGTGATTGTCTAAAATCTAAAACGTCAATATCACTGGTAAGACACGTTTCTAAGTCGAGGCATGTGATTCTTGCAGCCCCTTGAAGCTATGTGTCAAGGGCCAACGTGTAACTCCCACATGGAGACCTACGTCCATGCCCCTTTGAGAGGCGCTTAATATGTCTCGTGCATTTTCACAATGCACATTGCTCTTTGGTATTGGTGTAACATACTTATGTGTGTGAGGTTGTACTATGGGATCTAGTAGAGGGTGAGTGTGATCTCAACGCAATCTATGTGGTAAAGTTTGTATAATTGAATTGTTATGTGTGATATATTTTATATATATTGTATGTAACAGTTTCTTCTACCCTTTACTAAGTACGTAAGTATTTACCCCTTCTTTCTTTATTGTCCCTACCCGAGAAGGTGGTTCTCAGGACGATGATGATTTGGTTATGACGATGGTGTTGACGGAGCTGATGTTTGAGCTCTAAAGTTACGATGATGTGGACATTTATTTTATACACTTTTTACTATTCAGATTTGAGATATAATTTTTAGTACCTTTTCAGTTTTCTTTGAGATGAAATAAAGTAAACAACACTTATTTCGTTGTTTTGTCGTTTCAGTTTTCTTAAACGTAGATTTTGGAACTTGGTGATCTGTGTTTGTCGTTTGACATTCTTTCCGAGTTATCTTTTAGTTTTAATTTACTCCGCTTTTACTCTGATTAATTGTTACGAGGCTTATGTATATATTACTTTTGACGATTTAAAAAGTCAATCTATGCATGACGGACGTACTTTTCGGATAATGACTCGATGTCCGGGACGGAACGTCACAATTTTAGGAGACGTGTGCAAGATCTCATACCCGCAAACTTGTTTTATCGTCATGTTATTTTAAAGTAATGAAATATAGAAAATAACCAAAATGAAATCATTGCATTATTGTGTGTAAGAGCAATCTTAACAGATTCTTTATTTTACAGCTTCAAACATCATTTTTTTCATTTTAAAGAATCTTTACTAAGACTCAACTGCATCAGAATCTCTATTATAATATATACAATTTTAAAATAACTACAAAACATAATTTAAAAAACACATATCCACACACTAGCTGAAGTTATTTGAACATATTAACAATCTATACAATATGAATATATTAGTATTTTTATTTTTATCAGTCATTTTCACTTCAAAAACTGTGAACTATTTTTTCTCTTTTTTTGAACATATTAGAAAAAAAAAAAAAAAAAACCTTACGCCTAATATTTGGAACAAAATCAAAATGAGATATAAAAAATGAAGTAATGAAACTATCATACTTTTTACAAAAATAAAAATAATAATAATAATAATAATAATAATAATAATAATCAACCTATTGTTATAAAATATATATAACTACAAAGCAGAGAAATAAGAAAGCATCACTTTGTAATTTCATGCTAAAGAAAGCAAACAAATTTGATAAGACAATAGAATACTGAAAGCTTTCTTTCTTATCCTTCTTATTTCTCTTCCTCATCAATTAAGACACAGCACATATTTATATACAAAGTGATGTAGGCTAACTGGCTAAGCAAGTGGGATAAGGGAGATGGCATGTGATCTTAACCATGCAGCCCCAAAGGCTTCACGTGGGAAAGACGGTGGTAATTATTCGGATAATTACTTAACGTGATATCGTCTAATAAAGACACGGCATATTATACGTGGCTTTATGGTGTAAATACGTCCGTCGATTACATCATCTAGTTACGTTGATGTTTATCCACTATATTTCTTGTGCTAGCGTCGAGACTTAGCTATAAAGTAAACTAGCCATGGGCTAATATTATACACGGAGGAGATAGATATTATATCTAATGGACATCCACATAATACGAGTATATTTATAACACTCCCCTCTGGATGTCCATCCACAAAGAATCTGCCTCGTTAAAACCTTCATTATGAAAAAAAAACCCTGTGGGAAAAACTCATAATGAAGGAAAAAGAGTACAGCCTTCATTCATGTTTTACTCCCCCTGATTTGAACATCTCTCCAGGTCTTAAAGTTGGTGCATCCCGATCTTCTGGATCAAACTCTCGAACATAGCGATAGTCAATACTTTGGTGAATAAATCTTCTGGATTGTCGCTTGATCTCGATTCATTTGAACATCAATTTGGCTTTTCTTTCGAAGATCATTTGCTTCATGAGTAGCTACTTATTTTGCCATGATTAGAAGATATCGCGACCAGATCTTGCTATGTTCAGCATCATGTAATCGATGTACCACCACTGGTGAAGAGTAACCAATTCGAGGCTTTGCCTTTGGGGGGGTGTTCGATAAACATCGATCATTTGTGTAACCAACAAGTCCTCGACTTGCTTTCCGTTTGATCTGATTTTTATAACATATATGGCATGTACCAAAAACCTTGCTCGGAAAAACCCGAGTGGAAAAAATCAAACCAAGGAAAAAGATTCATGACATATGTGCTTGCGTGCAATCGATTGCCTCGTTAAAAACCTTTAACTAAGAAAACCCAGTGGGAAAAACTCATTAAAGGGAAAAATAGTACAATCATTGGTCTTGAGGCCAAATGACATCTTGCATGTGCAAGTATTGGATCTTAATAGTATAAGTCAAATACTCATACTTTATCATCTTTGTAACTCTACTGAGCTTAATTACAGATCCAAACTTTCTCGAGATCAAAACTATATATTCCTTTATGTGGGTACTTTATGCAACATATATTGTGCATTTCACACACTTTGTATGCTTGAGGCATTTAATGCTTCCAGCGTCTTATAAGCTTTGAGCACGCTTTCTAGCGTCTTGTGCTTCGAGCACGCTTCTAGCGTCTTGTATGCTTCAGGCACTATATTCGCTTCTAGGCGGTTTCAACATTTCTAAACATGTTTGCCTCTTTTATGAATCTCGTTCATAAACCAAGTGTTTGTATTCATTATCGTATCTCATTTTTCAAATGATGATAACATTTATTCATTATCTCAACACTATGAGATTTATATATGTTGGAACTAATATGTTTCTCACATTCCAAGCGTTGAACATAATTAACAATATAACAATATACGATTTCAGATTCTTCGGGAATCATTACATTCTCTTCGGGGGTCGAAAATAACACGAGGGAATGAACTTGTGTTCGTTTAATCCCACCTCATGTATGTATAACAAATGCATATTATTTGTTCCACACATATCATTTATCAACACCTTTGGTTCACATTTTCTAGCCCCGACCTCTTCAAGGGTTTATGATTTCATTACTCAATGCGAAGTATGTCATTGCTCTTCCGGAGCTTCATAGACTATATTATTTTTCGCTCGAGCATTTTCTAACCTGCTTCTAATTCTTCAGAGTTCTCATAAATAATATAGACATACCTCTTTTGAGGAATTTTAATTATCGAGCCAATTGGTCTTTAACGCTTATAGCGTTATTTTCATTAATTTGATACGTATCATATTCTATGTCCCATGGGACTTTCCTTCACATGTCCTATCGGGAAGTTTCTTACAGGACAAATATTTTTGCGACATTTAATCCAACCAGGGCATTTGCTGTTGCTCACTCTTTGAGAGTAATTAAATCGTCCGGTGATAAATGTGCGTTAATATAATGTTCTTCCACGAGATTTATAAACTTCAAGTTTACTTTCCTCCCCCTAATCTCGGGAAAACATTTCATTATAAGTCATATCTACGTAAGTTTACAATAACCCTTTGTGGGATTCAGCATTTCAATGCGATATCCCTATGTGGGATTCTACATGTCAATGTGTATCCATTTATACGAGTATCAACAAACATTACGAGATATCGACTCAATCAGGAAGAACTATATTATCTCTTCAAGAGATTTATATCTTTTTAATTCTTCCGATGTCTCAATTTAATATCCACATCATGGGATATCCGCACAACTTACTGCGCTTGAGACTTTAAATAAATGATAAACAAAATTTATCATATCTAGATCATCTTCAGAATGACCGTAACATATAGTATTTGTGTCATGACATTGCCTTTACTATGATGTTGAAGCTTCATTTTTCTCATCCGGATATTTCACCGTATAACAAGTACGCGACCAGTGGCCTTTTAATGCCACTTTGTGAAAATCGATTTTCATTATTCTTCTAGAATTTAATATCGTTTTGTTCTATTCTTCTAGAATTTAATATCGTTTTGTTTTATTCTTCTAGAATTTAATATCGTTTTGTTCCACTTCTGGTGGACAAATCTTCCCCTCCAAGGAGACAAACGTTTGTGATATCCATTAGGGATATATTGACCATGGTTTTGTTTATGAATGCAGACACGTTTATGAATTAAATTAAATAACAAAGGTAAAAATACTACTCGCATGCTATTTATATCCTATTATAAATAAAAGGCATAAGTAATTTATACTATATATCATTCACTTCAGGGAATGGACCGGACCAAATAGATCGGGTTTCATGATTATTCTATGATAATCATTTTGTTGAATATAAACCACTTCTTTCAATATTGCTACTACAGGAGCATATTATCGCAACGATAAAAACAATCATTTTACGAGGATTAAAGAAGTGTCACCATGTTCTTACTGAATTTTCTTATCTGTAGACTTCAGTCATTCATTGGAACATCATTCTATTTCATATGAACTTCGAGTCCATTTTTATTTCTGTGAATCCCATATTCACTTTTATAAGCAGACAAGTGCTTCTGATGAACTTCTGGTCCATCACTATATACCTTTAAATGAATAATCATCTTCAGGTGATCAAATTTTCTAATCAAAGTTGTCTGCAAGACAAAATGATCTTTTATCTTAGACTCGGTCTTCAGGACTCAATCTAAGAGATGCAAAAGTAAATACATAAATAAATATGTATGTATATATCTAATATATAATAAATTATAAAACGAACTCATAGTATACCGGGTTCTACAGATGTATCGTTTTCCCTCAGCGTCATCAACTCACTTCTGGTGATATTTATTATGACGATTTTAAAATCACAGTCTTATGTATGTCAAGTTTACTTCAGGAAACTGAGTGACGTGATTCAATACATCTTTAAATATCGGTATACAATATCTAGATTTTATCATGTTCACTTCAGGGAACAGACTCAATACATTATACATCTAAAATATTTAATTATCCATGTTCACTTCTAAGAACGGATATGTCGTATATGACATATCATAAATTTCGAGTTTAGTCATATCCACTTCTAGGGATTGACATACGTAATCTGATACATCATAAATAATAAATGTACTCAAATTCACTTCTGGGAATTAGACCGTATAATTTGATGAATCTTTAATATAATTTGGTCACATTCACTTCCGGGAACTGACTTGTGTTATTCGATATAACTCAAATATATGACTTAGCCACATTTACTTACGAAATGAACCTATAAAATTTGGTGTAACTTTTATACTTTCATTAAGTGGTCCTATCCATTTTAAGGAATGGACTCGGGTAATTCGATACACCTCGAATATTTCATTTTCGTCTCATTCACTTACGGGAATGGATTTGGGTCAACGGCACATCTTAAATAATTTAATCACGTTCACTTACGGGAGCGAATCTATATAATTTGATGCATTTAAACCGTTTATACACATTCACTCCGAGGAATGGTAATGCATCATCGTTTTACCAATAATTTATATATTACAATATATAATAATATCACCGTATGATATATTGATCATAATACATAAATTGGATAGAATAAACTTTTACCTCCACGATTTACCTCGGTATGAATATGATCACCATTATAAATTATTGACTACGATCGGTCAATAATAGATATCCATATATATATATATATATATATATATATATATATATATATATATATATATATATATATATATATAATATGAATCCATAGAATATCCGGACATGTATCAATATAGAAATCCAAATAATCGATCAACGCAAGAAGAGATAATCATCGATTGATGATTAAATAATAGAAATCTGAAAACCCGATATTAAGCCGAATACCGAAATACCGGAATACCACGTGATCGAATATTACGAGGATACCGGATAATAACGGCGCCGATCGTCCATATCCTCTCGCTCACAAGATACAATCGCTTTTATCTCATTTAGGTCCTTGATCTTGATCTCTCCTCTAGCAGCACCATATGATGCCGTGAGCATATCACAAGTAACTCCATGGGAGACTAGTTGGTGTATTAATTGTCTAAGACTTTGAATAGTTATAGTAGTATAAACTTTGTTCTGAGTCTCGACACCCTCTTTGCATATTCCTCAAGACCATCACAAGTAAGAAATATGAAATGATGGCAAGCCTAATCGCCATGCTTGGATCAATTTAATCTCCTCTGTAATCGGGTGCAATTGCTCTGTATCCAGCTTTCGCCGCTGCCACCATCTGGTGGCACCACGTGTACCAGATCTCCGGGAAGCCATGGCAGAACAAAATTACCGATGATCCGTTTTCGATTTCAGCTACGTGAAGCAACAGATCATTCACTGTGACTTTATTTCCTCCAAATTTTTTTTCTCTCTCTCAGAAGAATAATCTCTGGTAAAGAGCTTGAATTCTTGGGGAGGTGGGTTTTCATATGAGACTAGGATTAATAAGGATAAGCAACCCGTAACACGGCTCAATTGGTAGAGACTCGTGCTGATAACGTGTTATAAAATATATATAACTACAAAGCAGAGAAATAAGAAAGCATCACTTTGTAATTTCATGCTAAAGAAAGCAAACAAATTTGATAAGACAATAGAATACTGAAAGCTTTCTTTCTTATCCTTCTTATTTCTCTTCCTCATCAATTAAGACACAGCACATATTTATATACAAAGTGATGTAGGCTAACTGGCTAAGCAAGTGGGATAAGGGAGATGGCATGTGATCTTAACCATGCAGCCCCAAAGGCTTCACGTGGGAAAAGCGGTGGTAATTATTCGGATAATTACTTAACGTGATATCGCCTCAATAAAGACACGGCATATTATACGTGGCTTTATGGTGTAAAATCGTCCGTCGATTACATCATCTAGTTACGTTGATGTTTATCCACTATATTTCTTGTGCTAGCGTCGAGACTTAGCTATAAATAAAGTAAACTAGCCATGGCTAAGATTATACACGGAGGAGATAGATATTATATCTAATGGACATCCACATAATACTGAGTATATTTATAACACCTATCATACTAATAATAAAAATACGGAACAAACAAATCGAACAAAACTCAAAAGAGAGCAGCTGGAAGATAAATATTGGGGAGAAGAAGGGGAGAATAAAACAAAAAACAAAAATAAAAATATAGCAGCGTTCAGATTCAAATCAAAGTTTGTGCTGTAGATATACAGTGATTTGTACCAAATCTGAAATGTACAGACAAACCTACAGATTCTAATGTAGTACTATTTTTGATAAATCTAAAGAATTAATTCTGTACAAATACAGATTTAACACCATTTACAGCTTTTAATGCAACAAAATAATGAAACATATCAAATTTCATGATAGGTGGCATACGCGACGGTGCTGGATGGTAACGTAAACTCTAAATACAGATTCATAATTGACGTGTCATGTCATGTCATATTACCCACCACTGTATGTAGGTTTTTAATTCTATGTTTAGAGGGATATTCTTTGTAAATCGGTATATTTTTAATCATTGTGCCGTATAAGACGATTATCAACTACAAATATTGAAAACCATTGTGCCGTATAAGACGATTATCAACTACAAATATTGAAAACCGACAAATGAAATATTAAATTGAAAAGTACATATTTTAATGATACAAGCCATGTATTAATTAATATCCTAACACGTGGATTTATCGCCCAAAATTATAAAGGGTTCAACAACACTGTCTAATTTAAAGGTTCCAGATCTCTGACGTGATGAAAAATTCATTAACCAAATTTCTAAATGTTCAACGTCCTTGTCTCATATTAAGGCTCTAGGTCTCTGCCGGCATGAAATATTTATCACCAAAACTTCTAAGAGTTCAACAAAGCTGTCGCATTTAAAGACTATAGGTCTTTGACGGCAGGAAAGAAACAACATTTCTTAAGGACTCCAGACTTTTAACTCGCTGTTTACTGAAAACTCAAAGATTAAGGGTGTGACCATAATCTGGACCAGAGACATCCATATTAGATGGTGTTAAACCTCACCCCCTTACGCTTATGGGAAGGTTCAATGCCTATATGCTTATCACAATATCTAGAGCAGCTACACTTGAAGGCCTTCGGTCATGCATAATGTGTTATCGCACATACTTTTCTTACACGTGGTTTATGGGGATTTTTAGCAGATTTCATCGCTTTTGGAATCATGGTAATACCACCCTGCAAAAAAAGCGATTTTGATTCGCGATTTTCTCCCCTTTTTTTCACCTTTGTGCACGATCTTAAAAGACACAGCTTCCCTATCGTGGGTTCTTTCCAATTAGGGTTTAGTTTGGCTCCAAAACACCTAAAACGCGAAAACGAGAGAGTGGAGATCGACAACACGCCAGTAATGCATGACAACAGCCTCCCAGAAGGAGTGGTAGATCGACAAATGCCCGTGGTTTATGTGCATCATTGCAAGTAACAAGATGTGCAATTCATGATAAATCTCTCTACGTGTTCACGTTAAACCAACAACATCACTTAATTGTTATCAATCATGATACTCCTATTTCCTCAAAAAAAATCATGATATTCCTATGTCATGCTTATATATAAATCATTTTACATGCTTTATAATCTCATGCTTTACCTCCGTCTCTGGCTATTATCTTTCTGTGCTAATTTCGTTTTGATGGAAAAAATAATTTAAATATAAATTAAGGAAAAAAAAAGTCATATGACCTTTATTTTTTTTATTTTTAAGATATTAAAAAAAATGTCATATGACTTAAGCTATTAAAGACTATCTATGTCTTTATCTTAATTTGACTTTAAGTAAATTTCATTATCCTGACCGTATATCTTGGCGTCAATTTCCGTTAATCTCCAATTAGATTAAATCTCGTTACACACTCATACATAATCGCGCCACCACCATCTCCGACATGTCATAGTCCATGAACCGTCACCAACCACCGTGCTATGGAAGAGAACATAGCCTCATCATCGTCTCCGTCACCATTTAATATCGCCGAGCACTTGCCTCTCCGTCTATTCAAATCGGAAGTCATCCCTCCAGCTCCAAACTGGCCTGAATCCTGCAACGAACCGCCAATCGATTGGTTGTACGACTTCGCTGGTTATACATGGATCGCCTATGGAGCCGCCTCTCTATTGGTCATTTCTCACTTCCCTAATCCTGTCTCCGAAACGGAATCCGTCATTGGTCCGATTTTCCGGCAGGTATTTGAACTGTCAGTCGATGATACAGGCATTGTTTCTGCGGTTTCTTGGTCGCCTGCTAGTCCTTCTGTCGGTGATGTAGCTGCGGCACTGGATTGTTGCATTGGAATATTCTCGTATAATGTTGACATCACTTCTAATAGTAAGTTGACAATTTGATTCTTGCTACTTTGATTGTTGAGCTGAGTGTATTATTACTCAAGTTTTGGTTTTGTTAATTGCTGAATGTAACTCAATGCTGTTTATTTAAGCTTCATTGCTCTAGTGGATAGATTTGCAATTGACAGTAGAGAGATATTAATGAATTGGTTTTGGCTCGGATCATGATTTAGCCTTCAATAAAGTTTGATGATTTATGTTAGAAGAGGTGGCATTGTGCTATTGTAATTCAGGATTTCTGACCAACTTAACTACTTATATGCATCTTCTAAGAGTTGTAGAAGATTAGACTTTTGTTTTGTGTATGTCAATCCAGATACTTTGGAGGAAGAAAATAAGTAAATTGTGAGCCATACTTGCATGTCTGATTAACAGTTTCTTCTTCTATTTTTTTTTTCTTGCGTTGCCATAAAGGGACAACCGGAAACAAGGTATCATTTTTTAAAACTTTTTTAATTTGGCGATATTCCATGAATATAAAGAGATACATCAGCAGACAGCAGGGGTGATAGTACAAAAATACACAACTGATACATCTCTTCCCGTCTTGCATATCTTACAATGTTTCTCCCCTCCTGCAATTTTCCGTGGAAACCGTCTTTTCCATAATCTCTTTTGGTGCCCACCCCCCTTTTCCTTCTTTTCACTGTTTTTGGAATTAGGTGATACCACAATTTAAAATTTCTATGATAATTCTAGATGACGTCATAATTGTTACTTACTCTATTCTAATCTATATTCATTAAATAGTGTTTCCCTAACTTGTCATGTCCTAGGCATCTGTTTAGTTGCAAGGCGACTTGTCGTATCATGATGCATTCATGTTCCATGTCTTTGTTGGTGCTTATTTTGTCATGTTTAGATTATTTGTTTTTTCTTATACTTTGGACTTGATTCACTCAACGATCACAGTATGCCGCTTCTGTGATGAAAAGGTTGGGTGCTCCCAACGTATTGGTAAAATTGTCTTGTTGCTCCTTGTCCAATCTGATGTCGGTACCTCTGGCCAATTTAATGGTGGTTTCCTTTCCAACAATGGAGATGTTTAGTCCTTTCCTCACCTTGTCAAGAAACTGTTTATCTGCCTTTATGTACTTATTATAGAAGCAATAAAAACATGTCATAAGAACTAACTGCAGGATATAACACTCAAACAAATTTAGCAAATAAAGATGGGATGAATAGTCATGAGTATGCCTGATGGTTATGATGCCTGACACTATTTGCTGAACCTTTAACTAAGTGATACATTTGTCACCTTATTCAATGCTTTAGTGCGTGTGGCATGTGGTGTAACATGATGGTGCTTAGGTGGTGTAGCAAAGCACATTTTTCTACATGCGATTGGGTTTTATCGGTTTATTATACTTGCTCTCTGGCTCTTCTCTTTGTCCTTTTTAATACGTATGAACTTCTGTACTGATATTCAGGTTCTTTTTGTTGGAGCCAGAGTGCAATACTTGTACAATCTACAAAGATTGAGTCAATCCAGTGGACTGTTTCTGGAGATGGGATAGTTGCTGGTGGTATTGAGGTGGCTTTGTGGAAAAACAATGGGAAGGCCTGGGAAAGAATCTGGAAATTTAAGCGATCAGTCCCTCACGTTCTACTCTCTGCAAGTTGGTCAATTGAAGGGCTTTTAGCGACAGCACCCCTATGCAACTCGCAAGCTGAATGTGTGTCTTCTCAAACAAGTGAAACAAATAATTCTGTTCTGGTGAGTTGTGGTGATAGACTTAACTTAATTTGATCAGGCTGAGCTGTGTCATCCTATGCCTATTTCTATGATCCAGTGGAGGCCATTAACAGGGAAGCCAACTAAAGATGGAAAAACTCATGTGAGGGCAGTGTTGGTAACAAGTTGCCTGGATGGCGCTGTGAGATTCTGGAGGCGAATGTGATGATTGGAGGGCAAAAAGGCTGCTAAAGACGCTGATGATCATAAAGCGGAAGGATTGTCATTCCGGTTACTGCTGTAATTGAAGTTAATCAAGCACTGGATGGAATCTTGGGATCTAATGTATTTGTCAGATGGGGTGCTGAAATTGAAGGCATAGTTACTACTGGCAAAGATTGTTTCTCTTCAAATGATTATCCGCATGACATGTCTGGGAACTGTGAATGGTTAATTGGCTTTGGTCCTAAATGCACAGCTACTCTCTGGGCAATTCATTGTCTTGATGACTTTTCTCCCCTTCGATTTCCAAGGGTCACATTGTGGAAGAGGCAAGATATGAGTGGTCCTGAATTGGGGAAACGAGGGAGAGTATTGAGGAAAGTATTTATTGCTAGAAATAAAGCGTTTAGTCCTCCCATAACGTGTTCTGTTGCTGTGCTATTACCATGTAATTCTTTGACTTGGTTACACCTACACTCTCCCAACGCCTCTGATAGATTAGAAAAACAATTAAATAATTCTAGCTCCGTGAGCCTGTTATCGTCGTGTTCATTAAGAACTTTAGACATTGATAGTATCAACGGAAACCTCGTGCAAGTTGTTGTTCATCCTTCTCTGCTTGGTATAACAGTTGCAGCTTCTCTGGATTCCTTTGGTATGATTCTGTTCTGGTCTTTGTCCACAGTGTCAAACATCATAGCTTCCCTGCCTATATTTTGTCCATCATTTCAAGTTTTAGGCAGAAATGTTCTCTCAGGATCTTGTCCTACATACACTAGCTTGGAATGGATTCCTGCGATGTACAATGATGACCGCATTCTTGTCATCGGGCATTCTAGAGGGGTTGACTGTTTCATTGTAAAGGTTTTGGAACCTGAAAAGATTGCTTGTCATCTTGTTTGCACAATCCCATTTTGCATGGAAGGTATTTCTGAAGGGCCAACCAGTGTGCATGCAGTACCTATACCTTCTATATCTGACGAATCATTAATTCCTGATAGTTTCATGCTCGTGGCTATATGGAGAAACAGTTTCAAAGCTTTGTCGTGGAAAATGACTATCCACCAATGCGATTCACAAGGAAATTGTGTAAATTGCAGTAAAGAGGATAAAATTACTTCTGGAAACACATTGTCTGCTTTTGACTGTGAGTTTTGTGGCAGAAAATATCATATCTTTGTTGATCCTTACTCATCTACATTTCCTGCTGTACACACGGCTTGATGGTAAGATTACAAGTTTTGCTGTCATCAGTACTGCTGATTCTAAAGTAACAGAGCAGCAGGAAAGGGATTTTGCGGTTGATATTAGCGGCAGTTGCTCAACATATCACTTGGTTACTGGTAGCTATACCGGTGTAGTCAAACTGTGGAGAAGTCAGCCGGCAAAATCGCCAAGCTTGACTTCGCAATGGGAACTGATCGGTATGCTTGGTGCACTCAAATGTCCTGTTGTGAAAATATCAGCATGTGATTCTGGCAGAAAAATTGCAACCGTCTCTCCATCTGATCCATTGAGTAGTGGTCATACTCTTTGTATCTGGGGATGCGTAAACCTTGGAAGTATAGGCAGCTTCATATTAGAGGACAGGATATGTATTGGTGCCGAAGTCGTTTGCGTTGATTGGTTGATGGAAGATGGTCAATCATTATTGGGCGTCTGTCTCCACAATCAATTAAAGATCTTTGCTAGACGACGCTGTGGAGGTCAGGCTGTTCTGAAATTACAAGAAGCAGTTGAAGTTAGCTGTTGGACTTGTATTGCTGCAATTGACACTCATCCTGTTATTCACGGCTTCTTCTGGGGACCTAAAGCTACTGTAGGGATTGTTCACTTGAACTACTTTTGTCTCTTGAGTCAGTACGCAATGAAGCAAACTGATAATGTGTTGTCCAAGGGTTGTCCTGAAAATTGTAGAAGTAAATCTTTTGTTTGCAAGAACTGTTCCCTTGAAAATCGAATAGAAGTATTTACTGATTTTGGCAAATATGATTTTAAAGAGTCATCAGGAAAAGAGAGTGACCAATTTTTCGTTTCCCGATTCCCATGAATACATATGTCCGAGACTACTCTATATCTGATGTAGAAAGCTTTACACAGGAACATGACTCTAGTGGTAAGGTTTTCATGTGGAATTTATTAGACGTTGCAGAGATGCTTGGAGGACCTTTGCCTGCCTTTCACCCTGAAGCTCTTATTTGGAGCATGAGTTCAGGTATTAAACGTTTTATTTGGTTAAAGTACTCATTTCATCCTGATTCACTAAAGCTTTGACTCTGATCTAATATGTCCTGGAATTTTTCAAAGAAATTGACCCTTCGTTGCTTTTGCCCCTCAAATCAGTGTTTCCTGTGTACAAACTTGAATGATTTTGTATTCGTTATGTTAATCACGGTATCGGCTAAGATGTTCATAAATAATTGTGTGTCTGCATCTGTTTCATTATATGAGGGAGTAATAGTTTTTAGTTTCAATAACAACCCAATCCGTACATTTTATCAAGTATAATCATGTTAACTTAAACTAAAGAGAAGAAGGAAATTGAAAGTTCCGTCATATTCCGGATGTTGATAGTTTTCTTCCGAACTTGAGGTTTATGGATTGGGCTATGATCCGTAGAAAGCCACGCTGTACCTTGGTTCCCCTTATATGTTACATGATAGAGAACAAAGCATGTTTCTTTGACTTAAATTATTAGTAATTGCTTTATCTTTGTAGGATCATATGTTCCAAATTTGGATGATCAGTTCTTAGTTGAACACCGTAGATCATCATGGAAATATTTTTGGACTTTGGTTAGGAACAGTAGCACCTATCTTTCATTTGATGGTCTGATTTTTAGTATTGATTTTAGTTCAAAATTCTAAAATTACGTTACATATTATATCCGATTTACTTCCCTGCCTTTCGGGTTTCATGTAATTTGTGGCAGAAAATCATATGTTATTCCTAGTATCTGTTAGTGTTTTTGTTTGAATATCGTACGCTTGCATTATTACTCCACCTGGTCTCCTTTCCTTGGTTCCTTTCTTCTGGATGATAGATTTGTGTTAGATTGCTTATTTCTTACTCGTTTACTTTGGCTCTACCTCCTTGTGTTCAAATTTTCTTTTACAACTCTTTCCATGACCAATTATGGTTGATTAAGTTTTTCAGGAAATTGGAAACGTGCATATATGGCCTTACAACATCTTGTGGAGCACCTTCCATCGTCTAAAATATCAGGGGAGCATTATCTTTCAGGATCTTGTGCAATTCCTCAAGTTCCTCTTTCTGACTATCTCGAAGCAACCGTTTCATCTAGTTCAGGTGAGAATATGTTTAAATGGAGTGGGGAAGTTGATGTTAAAGCACCTGTTTTTCAGTCCCAAGGAGCTTTTCAATTTGCTACTAGTTGGGAGCACCCTCCTTCCAATAACGTTAGTACTTCATATTCAAGTAGATCTCATGCCATGGACTTCACTGAAGCACTACGGAAGCTACATAGTTCTGCATACATAACATCTTGTGAGAAGATGCAGATTGCTGCAATTATCAATGTCCTTCTGGAAGTAAAGGACCCGAATACTGCTTCTACATATGGAAGTCTAGATGAGCCTGGTCGAAGGTATCCTTATTTTTTTTTGCCTTTTTTTTGTTAATTTGTTGTATTTCATCAGAGTATTGATGGGAGAACTATGCTTTTGGACCCATAATTTTCAGTTTTATAACTAATAACTTTTATGCACTTCATTATGTTATGGATATATTTCTTTGGCACAATTTGAAGTTACTGAGATTTGTTCTGCTGGTGGGGTATTGCCATCCAGAAGACGGAAAGCTTTCTTGGAAATGTTCAGGACTTTCTTAACCATAGAAAAAAGAATTTTAGTCTACCAAAATTCATAGATTAATAACTTCCCATTAACAAAGAAGCATTGGGAGGGTTCAAATTATATAATAACACTTTTACTAAAAGCAGGGGTATGAGGACAGTTTTGAAGGGCCAAAAGTGAGAATTTGTACGCCATTTGATCATATTCATAGCCAAATATATTAAAGTTACTGTGTAAAGGTGACATATTTTGCCTTGAACTGCAATTTACCCTTTAGAAACTGGATGGATGACAATGATTACTTGCTTTTGAGTTTCAAATTGCAAGGTCTATATGAAAGTCAGTTATTCTTCCTTTTCTTCTGGTACCTTGGGACTTTTGGGTGTGGTGGGATGTGGAAGATCTGTGATTTCAATTCAGTAAGAATTAAAATTCAATTTCCTTCCACCCAAAAAAAAAAAAAAAAGGAAAAAAAACCCTGAATTTCCTGCTCCTTTCCATTCTCAGAGGTTAAACCCCAAAAGCTCGCTATTTTCTTTATGCTTCAGAAAAGATGTTCTGATTCAAGGTAATTTTCCGATCAATTTCTTCGTTTTGACTTATTCTTTGTAATGCTGCTCGTAGAGTAAGATCTATTGGGACTTGATGATAGGGCCTTTCTCTAATTCCCGACGATATCTTTGATTCCTCTCTTGCCAGATTCCATAGATTGTTACAGCTGGATTTAGCAATCCCGTTTCTTTTAGGAGCTTAGATTTCCATGGGTACTTCATAGCCCAGCTAAGATCTTTATCTTTCTTACATTGGATGTGTTTTTTGTTCCACACTGGATCGGTCAAATCCTGATTCCAGATTCTTCTGGAGTAGGCTGTCAGATTCTTGAGTTAATGATTTGAGATGTTTTTTTTATTATGCAGCATCATGTAAATCTCCTTGGATTTTATTTACATAGTATTAGGAACTGCTGGATATGATTTTCCTTCTCATTGTTTGCTTTACTTCATTTTTCAACCTTTTGTCACTATATTGAAGGTTCTGGATTGGAGTGAAGTTTCAACAACAGTATTTTGTTCAAAGATGTGGAAGATTACCTTTGAAGGGAAAGGGGGAGTTAGTTGTTTCCTCGGAGCTGATTGGTTGGGCTTTCCAGTCAGATTGCCAAGAAAGTTTGTATAACTCTCTTTTATCTGACCAACCATCTTGGCCTGAAATGCGTGATATGGGTGTTGGATATTGGTACTCTAATCCCGTGGAATTGAGATCCAAGGTACTCACTACAACTGGACCACTACTTTGGTTTTCTGATATCAGTCTCTTCTTCTGATTGAATGTTAGTTGTGTCAGCAGAGTTTTCAGTTTTTAGCGACTGGTCTACCTGATATTTCTTGGTCTAGAACAAGGGCTGCAGCTAACGTATGTATGTATGTATGCTATACATACACACATATACACATACTGTTGAAAGATGGGGTTATTAGTGTTAGATATTGTTTATTTATCTTTTATCTAGTGCTAATTTCTTTTCTTTAAGCTCTAGTTCTCTAGTTTCTCTTCTAAGTAAGACTAATGAACAGTAAACTGTTTTACTGTAGAGATTCAGCATGTCTTTGTGTTATTCTTTATGTTATAATAATAAGGGCAATATAGTCTATTCCAGTATTTTAATGTATTTAGGGTTGACTGGCGGCTCTCTTGTATTGAGGCTGTTTGTCTAAGGAGTCTTTTTATGGGAAGTTATATTAGGAAGGAGTCTAGCTCTTTCTACTATAAAAATAAGGAGTCTGTAATCAAATCAATCAATTCAATCAATAAAATATTTCCTCCTTTTTCTTACATGGTATCAGAGCGTGGTTTTATGAAAAAAACATATCCATGTATCTCCGCGCAGCCATGACTGGAAGCGCTTCATCGGGCACAACGTCCAATACCCCAACTGGATCATCCATATCAAGGGATGATCAATCCACTTGAAATGATTCCAGCAACTCTTCTTCCTCAATCTCGCTAACAACGCAAGGCTCAATGGAAAGAACTACCTAGAATGGTCACAAACCATACAATTGGTCATTGATGGTAGAGGAAAATTAGGATTCTTGAATGGAGAAAGCGTCAAACTGCGGCAGGAGATCCCAAATGCAACATGGAGATCGAGAGGACTCATGGTGAAAACATGGTTGATTAACTCCATGGATCCCTTTGTGGCAAGGCCTCACATGTTTTTGTCCACAGCAAAGGACATCTGGAAAGCTGTTAAAGATATGTATTCTGATCTGGAGAATACATCCCAAATCTATGAACTTAAGACCAGAATGCAGTCCTGCAAGCAAGACAAGAGAGAAGTCACCTCTATTACAATGAGTTGCGAGGGATTGTGGCGGGGAACTAGATCTATCCTATGATAACTCTTGGGACTGCCCTGGAGATGGAGTAAAAGCCCAGAAATGAAAGGGTATATACTTTCTTGGCAGGCCTAGATCTGGAATTGGATGAGGTTAGGGGAAGGATACTGGGAAAATCTCCCCTACCCTCACTTGGAGAGGTTTTTTTTGAAGTTAGGAGAGAAGAATCCAGAAGAAGAGTGATGCACAAAGGACCTTCATATGAAACCTCGGTTGGAACAGAAAGTTCAGCCTTGGTGGTTAATAGAAGTGATCAAAAGGGGAGGAAGCATAAAACATGGTGTGACCATTGCAAGAAACAAGGTCACACTAGGGATAATTGCTGGGTTATACATGGCAAGCCTGCAAACTGGAAACCTAGGGGCAGTGGATATGGGAACTCAGAAGGAAGGCAGGCTCACCAGGCCTCATCTGATCAAGGCTCAGTCTCAAATGGACAACAGCTATTCTCCCAAGAACAACTGGATCAGTTGACCAAACTAATCCAAGCCCAAACCATCCAGACTAAAGGTGACTCTTCTTGTTCCTTAGTTGAGACAGGTAATCTCCATTCTTTGTCCTTTCTTGGTATAAATCAGTCCCTCTTTTGGGTCATTGACTCAGGAGCCACAGACCACATGACCAGTTATTCACACCTGTTTTCATCATACAAATCCAGTGCTGGAAATCAGAAAGTAAAGATAGCAGATGGTTCCTTCTCTGCTATAGCAGGAAAAGGATCCATTACTATCTCCCCTACCCTAACTCTAAAAAATGTCCTACATGTACCATCTCTTTCCTGCAATCTGTTATCAGTCAGTAAACTTACTTCAGATACTAATTGTAAGGTTGTATTTTCTCTTGATTGCTGTAAATTTCAGGATATTCACAAAGGGACGGTGATTGGCAGTGCTAGGAAGATGGGAGGTCTATATCTCTTTGAGGAGGAAGGAGATTCTTGGAACAAAGAAAGTTCTGGAAATGTTTGTCTTCAGTCTACCTATGTTGATAGGAATAATATAATGATGTGGCATTATAGACTTGGCCACCCTAGTTTTTATTACTTGAAGAAATTGTTTCCAAATTTGTTCATCAATAAAAATCCTTCTTTATTTAAATGTGAAATCTGTGAATTGTCTAAACATACTAGATCATCTTTCCCACCTCAACCTTACAAGCCAACAAAACCATTCACTATGATCCATAGTGATATTTGAGAACTGCTAGAAGAAGAGCACACCACAAGGGAAAAGATGGTTTGTTACTTTCATTGATGATCACACTAGGGTCTCTTTGGTGTATTTGTTAAAACACAAAGCTGAGACTAAACATGTCTTTGAAGATTTCTATGAAATGATTTTAACTCAGTTTCACTCAAAAATAGAGGTCTTTAGAAGTGATAATGGGACAGAATACTTTAATTCTATCCTTGGCACCTTTTTCCTCAAACATGGCATAGTTCACCAGAGTTCATGCCCTGACACACCTCAACAAAATGGGGTGGCGAGAGAGGAAAACAGATACATTGCGGAGATAGTTAGGGCTCTCATGATCACCTCTAATGACCTCTAAATATCTACATGGGGGAGGCGTGTTAAGCGCAATTTACCTAATCAACAGGTCCCTCAAGGATCTTAAACTATCAGACCCTATAAATCGGCTAAAGGTTTTTACCCCACACTAGGTGATTCAGGATCGCCTCTCAAAGTTTTTGGATGCACTTTGCATTCACACATGCTCATCATCAGGGAAGTTAGATCCCAGGGCTAGAAAATGTGTGTTTGTAGGGTATTCCCCAACTCAAAAAGGGTATAAATGTTTTGATCCCCACACACAGAAAGTGTATGTCAGCAGTGATGTCTCCTTTTTTGAAAGTCAAATGTTTTTCAAAACTCATGTTCAGGGGGAGACCTCTAGGGAGCATGAACATGAGGTTTTTTCACAACAAGATGATTTTTCACAATTTTTGCTCCAACATGAGTCTGATAGTTCTTTGCTACAATATGATGATTCCTTCCAAAATAGGGAAATAGGTAAGACCCCGATGTCCCTCTTGAGGTGAATGCACACTGAACAAGGGAATAAAAGAGAGTCCTAGCTCCGACCCTAGCCCCGAGAACTGAATACAAAAATTTCCGGGAAAGACATATTCAAGGAAAGGCCTACTTCTCAAAAGAAAGCTCCCACACCAAAGATCGAGCAACAACCTCCTTGAATGAAACCAGTGTTCTAAAAATGCAAAAACGCTGGTCGCCAGCGCCGCCTAAAGCGCTAAGCGCACCCCAAGCGATTCGACTTGGCTCTGGCGATCTCGGCTAAGCGACTGGTCTTTGGGCCATTTTAGGCGTTCTGGCGCTCCAGGCCTTCTAAAGCGAACACAGGCGACTGGCGCCGCTAGGCGACCCTAGGATATTAGGGTTCCATCTAGGAAAAAGCTTTGTAAACTAGAATTCTTCGGATCAAGTCATCCAAAGTAAAGATATTACACTCTAGAGTTTTCCCCCAAACTGTAAAAAGCTATTACTTTGAATGTTGGAACTCAAGAGACTTGTACTCAGTTAGTGTAAGGCGCCTAAAACCCTAAAACCCCTTAAAACCCTAGAACGCTTTGGCGCCGCCGCCAGCAGCAAGCGCTAGGCGCCCGTCTGGAACACCGACCTCGCTAGCGATTTTAGAACATTGAATGAAACTTCTGAAGAAACTCCAGAAACAGGTAATATAACTGAACAACAGTTATCTGAGTTTGAATCTGACATGTACAGTCAATCTAATTCACCATCCAAAAATGAGTCTAAATCTATGGATCACTCAAACTAGCCTGATGAACTCCTGGATGTTCCTATTGCCATCAGAAAACCTACAAGAGAATGCACCAAGCATCCTCTCTACCCTCTTAGCAAGTATATTTCCTATGACAAACTGTCACCACAGTACCAAGCCTTTGCTTCTAGCCTATCTAATATCCACATTCCCAAAACCATACATGAAGCTTTATCTTATCCTGAGTGGAAAGCTGCTGTGTATGAAGAGATTGGTGCACTTGAAAAGAATGGGACCTGGGAAGTTGTTAGCCTACCTGCTGGGAAGACCACAGTAGGATGCAGATGGATCTTTAATGTAAAATACAACTCAGATGGTTCCATACAAAGGTACAAAGCAAGGTTGGTGGCAAAAGGGTATACTCAACTAGATTATTCAGAAACCTTCTCACCTGTAGCAAAGCTTAACACTGTGAGAATAATTTTGTCCATAGCTGTGAACTTGGAGTGGCCCCTGGAACAGCTGGATGTTAAAAATGCGTTCCTACATGGCTATTTAAAGGAAGAAGTATACATGGATATGCCTCTTGGGTTCTCTGGCAGAAATGATGGGGAAGTATGCAAACTGAAAAGGGCTCTATATGGACTCAAACAAAGTC
This sequence comes from Gentiana macrophylla, assembly GCA_026214975.1. Classification (NCBI taxonomy): domain Eukaryota; kingdom Viridiplantae; phylum Streptophyta; class Magnoliopsida; order Gentianales; family Gentianaceae; genus Gentiana; species Gentiana macrophylla. Next base: position 7,540,366 of record CM047814.1, on the reverse strand, counting down.
CAAGAGCATGGTTTGAAAGAATTATGAAGTTCCTGAAGAAGGAGGGGTTCAAGCAGGGCCAATCTGATCACACCTTGTTCACAAAAAGGTTAGAAAATGGCAAGATGACAGTCCTGGTTGTATATGTTGATGACATCTTCCTAACAGGTGATGACATTTGTGGGATCAATCAGACTAAGAAGAGCCTGGCCAGGGAGTTTGAGATAAAGGAGAGTGGGAAGCCTTAGATACTTTCTAGGCATGGAGGTTGCCGGATCGGACAAAGGGATTTGGTAGTATGTCGGAGGAAATATGTACTAGACCTTCTTGAAGAGACAGGGATGAGTGATTGCAAGCCTGCCAGTACCCTCATGGAAGCCAACCTAAAACTGTGGGAGAAGAAAGATCAAGTTCCTGTGGACAAAGGAAAGTACCAAAGACTGGTAGGAAAACTTATATATTTAGCTCATACAAGGCCGGACATATCCTATGCTGTAGGTGTGGTCAGTCAGTACATGCATGCCCCTTGTGAGCCCCATATGGAGGCAGTGTTTAGAATACTGAGGTATTTAAAAGGGACTATTGGAGAAGGATTGTGGTTCAAAAGAAGTTCTAGAAGTATTGAAGTATATCTGAGATCTGATTCAATTTGGATCTCTTTGAGAGAAGGTCCACCACTTTGGATATTGCGGCTTTGTATGGGAAATCTAGTAACTTGGAGAAGCAAAAACAAGGAGTGGTGTCCGAAATCTGCTGAATCTGATGCAGGCCATGGCCCTAGGAGTATGTGAAGAATTATGGATAAAAGAGTTCAGAAGACTTACTACTACTATGAAACTACCATGAAGTTGTCTTTGTGATAATAAAGCGACAATTGATATTGCCAATGACCTGTCTGACAACATGACATGACCAAACATATAGAAATCGGCCAGACACTTCATTAGAGAAAAGTTGGATGATGGGGTAATGTGCATGCCATTCTTGCCTTTCCTGACAAGAGTTGCGAGATGGGTTAACAAAAGCTCTGTTGAAGCCTGGATTTGAGAAGTTTATGAGCAAGTTAAACATGTTGAATCTCCATGTTTAACTTGTGGGGGAGTGTAGAGATTCAACATGTCTTTGTGTTATTCTTTATGTTATAATAATAAAGTGGTTATAGTCTATTCCAGTATTTTAAAGTATTTAGGGTTGATCATGGCTCTCTTGTATTGAGGTTGTTTGTCTAAGGAGTCTTTTATGGGAAGTTATATTAGGAAGAGTCTAGTTCTTTCTACTATAAAAATAAGGAGTCTGTAATCAAATCAATCAATTCAATCAATAAAATATTTCCTCCTTTTTCTTACATTTACTGTACTTTAGCCGTTGGTGCTTTTTGTTTATAGCCGTTGGAGGCTTTTCTATATATTGCAATCAACTCCTTTCTCACCCGATAAGGAGTTTTAATCTATTGAATGAGTTTCCCTTTCTTTCTCAACCTCTTTTCTCTATTTCTACATGGTATCGGACCACGGTTCTACAAAAACTCTTTAATTTCCTTCTTCAAAATGACTCTGAGCATTCTTGAGGTGAACTCAAAGGAAGAAACACCAAACTCTTCTTCCTGGACCTCGAATTCTATAATGTCATTTTCCACTCAAAAACTCAATGGTGACAACTATCTCCAGGTGGTCTAGATCCATCGGACTTCTCATCACCTGGGAGGACAAGGAAGAATACCTACTTGGGAGAGTAAAGCACCAGAGAAAGGCCAACCCAACTACAAGAAGTGGAGGGTTGACAACGACCTTGTCATGGCAATTCTTCAGGTCTATGACCAGAGATCTGTTGAGAACTTCATCCTTATGGACACCTTCTTGAGGAGATATGGAATGGAATTGCTTTGAGTTATATTCAAAAAGTGAGAATATCTCTGCTGCTTATGAGATTGAAGCTAAAGTACAAGATATGAAGTAAAGTGATCTCAGTGTCACCCTGTTCTACAACATGTTGTCTAAGTCTTGGCATCAGCTTGACAACTTGGAAAACATTTCCTGGCAGTCTGCTGATGATGCAAAGACTTATAAGTCTTTGAAAAATCAGAGAAGAATCTTCAAGTTCCTGATGGGACTTAACTCTAACCTTGATGATGTGAGGGGAGAATTTTAAGCAAAAAACTCTCTCCTCTATCAAAGAGGTCTTTCTTTGAAGTTAAACATGAGAGAGTAGGAGGAAGCTCGTGTTGAGTAGTAATACTCCTCCTACATCTCTACGGAAAGCGATTACTCTTTTTACTAAGAGTACATCACAATCTCAGTCCAATCAAAATCGAAACAAAGAACACAAGGCACATCTGTGATCATTATAAAAGATCGGCCATACAAGGAGACTTGCTGGAAACTCCATGGCAAGCCTCTAATTGGAAACCTAAGAATTATGAAAAGTGCGCCATGCTTGCTACCATTGAGGAACATAGGTGCAAATCGAGTTTAGTAAAGAGCAAATTGAGGCTCTGAAAAGGCTTCTAACCGCTCAAACTCCTCGGACCAATCTTGCTCTCTCGGATCGCAACAATGGCTAATGCAAATGTGTGCTTTAATGCTTATACCAGTAATCATGTAATTAAAAATATATGGCTAGTTGATTCAGGGGCCTCTAGTCATATGACTGGAAACCCTGATCTCTTTATCAAAATCACTAAGTGTGATGCTCCACACACTGTAAGGATTGCTGATGGGACTTCTTCCCAAGTCTCTGGCACAGGGGATGTTGCCATTAGTGAACAAATCACACTAAAAAATGTCCTTTATGTTCCTAACTTACAATGTAATCTATTGTCTGTTAGTAAACTTGTAAAGGACTCAAAATGTGCTGTTTTGTTTCACTCTAATGGCTACAAGTTTCAGGATTTTTGCTCCAAGAGGGTGATTGGCAGTGCTAAGGCTTATTCTGGGCTGTTTGTTTTCAAGACTCACTTCACGGACAAGTTTTTCGAGGATATTCCTAGAGGCCTAGCTAGTTTTAACTGTTCTGTTTCCAATTGTAATCAGATTATGTTACTACATTATAGACTTGGTCATCCTAATTTTAGTTATATGAAAAATTTGTATCCTGATCTTTTTAATGGAAAGAAAATTTCTGATCTTCATTGTGAAGTGTGTCAACTTGCTAAGCATACTAGGTCGGTCTTCCCTTGTGGAGGTTATACTCCTTCTAAACCTTTTTCCAAGATACATAGTGACATTTGGGGTCCTTCTAAGAAGACTACAACATCTGGAAAGAGATTGTTTGTAAGCTTCATAGATGACCACAATAGAGTCACTTGGCTGTTTCTCTTGAAGGAGAAGGCTGAAGTAGGTGGAATCTTCAAGGAATTTTGTGCCATGATCGTAAATCGGTTTGACACTAAAGTTCAAATACTAAAAGCGATAATGGTATGAGAATACTTTGAAAGATCTCTCACTCGATTCTTCTCTCGAACAAGAGATAGTTCACCTCGATACTGTGTTGATACACCCCAACAAAATGGGGTAGCGAGAGAGAAAGGAAAAATAGGCACCTTTTGGATGTGGCCGGAAGCCTCATGTTCACTAAGCATGTACTAAATACCTATGGGAGAAAATTTGTCCCTACAACTACTTACTTGATTAACAGGATGCCCACAAGGGTCCTAAAATTCAAAACACCAATAGAGTCTTTGAAAGAAAGCTACCTTACATCTCAACTCTTTGTTTGTCTACCCGTGAAAGTGTTTGGAAGTGCATGTTTTGTACATGTGCACTCCCAACATAGGGGTAAACTTGATCCCAGATCACTGAAATGTGTTTATGTGGGTACTCTTCCACAAAAAGGGGGTACAAATGCTCTCGCTTACTAGTACAAGGAAAATGTACACCACTATGGATGTTACATTGTCGAAAATGTGTCATACTACAACTCTCGATTCGGGGAGGATTTGATGAATATCACAACTCTTGGAACATGATTGTTCCGAAATTGGTGAAAATCAAAATCCCAACCACAGAGATCAAGAAAATGAAACCACTTGTCCCTGAAGCAGAAACATGGAGCAGAGGGATTACGGTCCTACCAATCACATAAGTGAACCTAACATCATTGTATACGAGAAAAAGGAAAGATGCACACCAAAATCCGAGATCTCACGAAAATAATCTTAGTTACGAGAATGGATCACCTAATGAGGTACAAAGCGATAATGAAATTAGCTCAAAGGATACTCGAGACAACGACAAGTCCGAGGATTCTCATGAACATCCGAATATGATGAAAGGCCTATAGACAGCAGGAAGGAAGGGTACAAGGAAGTGTCTTGCACACCCTTGTACAACTTCATGTCCTATGATCAACTTTCACCTCAGCCCATGGCTTCACTGCGGCTGGACAATATTAACATTCAAAGAATGCATATGATGCTATGAAAGTCCGAGAATGGAGGATCGCACTTAAAGATGAAATGGATGCTCATAAAGAATAAAACTTGGAGCATCTTTGCATTACTAAAAGGAAAACATCCTGTGGGTTGTAAGTGGATTTTCATCATTAAATACAATCTTGATGGGACTCGAATAGGTATAAAGCTAGGTTAGTGGCCCCTTTGGCCAAAGGTTTCACTCAATCTATGGGATTGACTATCATGAAACCTTTGCCCCTCGTGGCCAAGCTAAATACCATCGAGAATCCTCATGAGCATTGTGGTTAACCTTGACTGGACTCTAACTCAATTGGATGTAAAGAATGCTTTTCTTTATGGGGATCTCCAAGAGGAAGTCTATATGCATCCCCTCTTGATTTGAGAACCTAGGGAGAAAGGGACTGTTTGCAAACTACAAAGGTCTCTCTATGGACTCAAAGCAGTCCCAAAGGCATGGTTTGGTAGATTCACTTCTTTTATGAAGAAGAATGGGTTCAATCAATGTCATTCGGACCATACCTTGTTCCCAAAGTTCAATCTCGGAAAAACTCTGTGTTAGTAGTATATGTGGATGATATCATCTTAACATGAGATGATAATGATGAGATCAAGAACATTAAATCATTTCTAGCCTCCGAGTTTGAAATTAAGAACTTAGGGAATTTGAAATATTTCCTTGGCATGGAAATTGCTAGAAACTCGAGGGCATTTCCATATCCCAAAGAAAATATACCCTAGATCTCTAAAAGAGATCTGGTATCTTTGGGGTGCAAACACAGAAACTCTGTTGAACACTGGTCAAAAGCGGGAAATGAACACGATAGTCCTCTTGTGGACAAAAGCGGATATCAAAGACTTGTTGGAAGGCTTATTTACCTATCACATACAAGACCGACATTTGTTTTCTTTGTAAGTTTGATCAGCCAATTCATGCATAAACCTACTGAAAGACATATGCAGGTGGCTGAGAGAATCCTCAGGTTTCTCAAGAAGAATCCTGGACAAGGTCTTCTCTTCAAAAAGGATACATCAAGGGGGGTAAAAATCTACACTGATGCTGATTATGCTGGGGACCAAACCAATGGAAGGTCAACTACAGGGTACCACACTTATGTGTGGGCAATCTCACCACATGGAGAAGCAAGAAACAACATGTTGTTTCAAGGAGTAGTGCAGAATCAGAATTAAGGGCTTTGGCTCTTTGGTGTGTGTGAAGGAATATGGGTGCAAAGGGTGCTCAATGAACTAGGATTCAAAAATCCTGAACCTATTCAAATCCTATGTGACAATACTTCTGCCCTAAGTATTGCTGAAAATCCTACTCACCATGACAAGACCAAACATGTTGAAGTGGATAGACATTTCCTAAGGGAAAAGGTTGGCAATGGGGACATAACTCTTTTTCATGTGAAGACTCAAGATCAAGTTGCTGATATTCTTACAAAAGCTGTGTCTACACAAGTGTTTAACCATCTTCACTCCAAGTTTGGCTGCATCAATATCTACAACCAAACTTGAGGGGGAGTGTTGAAAGATGGGGTTATTAGTGTTAGATATTGTTTATTTATCTTTTATCTAGTGCTAATTTCTTTTCTTTAAGCTCTAGTTCTCTAGTTTCTCTTCTAAGTAAGACTAATGAACAGTAAACTGTTTTTACTGTTCTTTAGCCGTTGGTGCTTTTTGTTTATAGCCGTTGGAGGCTTTTCTATATATTGTAATCAACTCCTTTCTCACCCGATAAGGAGTTTTAATCTATTGAAAGAGTTTCCCTTTTTTTCTCAACCTCTTTTCTCTATTTCTACACATACATATATATTTAAGTATATGTATGCATAATACACATTTATGTATTTGTCATGTGTGTGTGTATATATGCGTGTCTGTGTGTGTGTTACTATTCTCTTAATGGTATTGAGAGTCTGCTGCTGATGCAAGCTTCTGAAGCTTGCCTGAGCAGAAAGAAGTAAAACTGAAACCGAAATTGGAACTTGGACAAAACCGTAAGGGGAAAGGTTATATATTCCCTTCTTCTTAGTCTGTTTTTGTTTCTGCTTAGTCCTTAGAGTAATAAATACTTCTTGATTGTTTTATATTCTTTAGTGAACATTTCATTCTCCTTACTGTAGATTGAAAAGCTTGCAAGACAACAATATCTGAGTCGCAAAGATCCGAAGGATTGTGCACTTCTTTACACAACATTGAATAGGCTTCAAGTTCTAGCTGGTCTTTTTAAGATCAGCAAAGATGAGAAAGACAAGCCTTTGGTACCATTTTTGTCAAGGAATTTTCAGGTAGTCATTTTTTAATTGTTGTTTCATTGCCTGTCATTTTGTAGTTCTCATCTTTAATAATATGTTCTCAAAATGGGTTAAGGTCACTCTTAGTTTCAATAACTAATTATTTTGGAATTAATTTGTTCCATCTTTTATAGACATTGGTTTGGGTGGTATTCTGTGTCATAGTTACATCCCTCCCTTGCCATGTAGAAAGTTCATATTTCCAGTTTACTGTCTCTCATTTGTGATTATTTGTTTGTCGTATACTTGGTGAGTGTCAAACATGTTAAAACTTCTCTCTAATAAATTTGCATGAAAGGTCGAGTACTTCTTGTTGCATATTTTAGTATTGCATGTTGAATGAATCGAAGCTGCAAACCACCTTTTTTTCCCTCACAAGTTGTTGCTCCTTTAAATATGTATAACTGTTTGAACATGTCAGGATGAAAAAAATAAGGCAGCTGCTTTGAAAAATGCTTATGTTTTGATGGGGAAACATCAACTTGAGCTTGCCATTGCTTTCTTTTTGCTTGGCGGTGATACATCTTCTGCCGTGAACTTGTGCTCAAAAATCTTGGTGATGAACAATTGGCTCTTGTAATTTGTCGCCTTCGTGAGGGGAGCGATGGACAGTTGGAGCACAATCTTCTTTTGAAGTCCATCTCTCCTTCAGCAATTTCAAGCTGTGATTATTGGCTTGCAAGTGTATTGGAGGTGCTTGTCTTGTGGTTTAATCAGCCTCTCTGTTTCTGTTGTTTAAGCACTTGCAATTTATTTAATTTTTATTTTATTTTATTTTTTTGTAGTGAACATATTCGTGCCTTTATTGCTTACAAATTTTATTATTATATTTTTGTTGTTGTTGTTGTTGTTGGAAATCAACCTGTTGTTGTTAAGATATCAACATTATATTTTTAGGATAACATAGCATAATTAGGTTTCTTAATTTTTAGGTTGTTAATTTTCATAAAAAAAGAAAAAGAAAATAAGGTTGTTAGAATTTGGTTATATGCTGTATGGCTGAAATTTTATTTGATTTTTGGTTTGGTCATTTGCCTTTGTGTGCCCGTTTTGGCCCATTTGTGCTTTCTGTGTATCGGGCCCTCTTATATGCATAATTAGGTTTCTTTGTATTGGGCCCTCAACATGGACCATGTTAACCACTCACCTCTGTGACACTTGAGCTTTTGGGATAGATAGAAACTCAACAATAACCAAAAGGCGTTCCAGAAGCAAGATTGCAAGATTGTATGCTAGCTGGGAAAATAGAATACTTATTCATCAGCTTGAGGTGTTGTCGGAATTCAATATAATATTTTTAGAACATTAGCATATTGTATTAACATTGTATATTATTGTTAGGATATCAGCATGTTGTATTCGTAGGACAACATTGTATAGTATTGTTAGGATATCAACATATAAATTCTTAGGGTAACATATGGTTAGAATTCTTCCTGATTTCAATGTTGTTAGAATCTGATTATATATACTGCATGGTTTTTATATGATTTGGAGGTGGTTAGGAATTTGATTGGTTAGACACCTCTATTTACTTTGCCTCTAAGTAGGGATTCTAAGATACTAAGAAGGATATACAAGTGTGAATCAATTCTCTTCATTATTGTTATTTTTTTTTCCAGTGGACCTTAGGAAATTATTCTCAAGCTTTCTTGAGAATGTTTGATATGGCAAGGATTCCGATCAACGATCCACTCAAAACAGCCTGCCAAGCATTATTTTTGGACCCTAGTGTTGGTCAGTACTGCCTAGTGTTGGCAAGCAAGACAAGGATGAAAAAAGCTGTAGGGGAGCAACATGCTGCGCTTTTCAGTCGGTGGTCAATATTGATGAGTTCTATTGCATTAAGCAGATGTGGGCTGCTTGTAAGTTCCTCCTTGGTTTTCATCTTGAAATCAAATTGGATTTTCCCTTTTTTTTTGTTCTTCTCTCTCCACTGTAGTATGGTTCCAACTAATTGCACCCCCCTTCCCTGTTAAAATGTGAAGGTAGGCTCTTCACAAATAAAATTAGTAATAAATACTCCTTCCATTCCTAATTAACTAAGGGAGTTGCCAAAAATTCGCTTATTAAGAGAGTTAATAACATGTCTTAAACAATAAAATGACTAAAAGAACCTTGAATATCATTAATGTAGTCTTGCTTTGGAAAATGTTCTTCGTCAGTTAAATAGGAACAGATAATTTTTAAATTTTGGCAACCCCCTCAGTTAAATAGACGCAGAAGCAAAAAAATAATTTGCTGATTGATTTCCATTTGTTGAACCTTCCAAATTAATGTACGGAAGTCTGGCGGACTAGTCGGTGTTACAGTACAGAGATCACAGTCTGACTACAAAATTTTGCAGATAGGTTCCTTCTGAACATTATCTACATAACTTGAGGTTGGCGGAAGACCAGTATAAAGTTCTTGGCTCATGCGATTCAAAACAAAGTGTAGTGCGTTCTTTAGATGTGCCTTGAACCTTACTTTCTGACCTATGCACATAAATATTACTTTTGACAGAGGGTATAGTTTTTTTTTATGTGGTAAGCCGTATCATCTGTCTTCTTTTTGGGTCCTTTTGACTTCTTTCTTAGGCTGACATCTAAACCTGATAAATGCATGTTAGAATATTTAATACGTGTCATTCAAATTTATTTCTCTCTATGCCTATTTTTCTTGTCTTCATATATTTACCTGTATGGTTTTCATTTGTAGGGTTCTATTTTTATTAATTGTATGACTACAAATTGTAATTAATGATTTAGTCTCTTCCATTTCGAAGATTGAAGCATTGGAGTGTTTTTCATCCACCCTGTCAAGTTTAGAAGACTCTAGCCAAGGAGCCGTAACAAATGATGAAGTTTTGCAGTTATTTCCATATAAAAGTTCGTCCAATTGGGTATCTCATGATCTGATGTCTCTTATAGATTTTCACGCTAAGTCAGATCTGGCTATGCAACACATTTCAACATTACTGAGGGAGCATCCTAGTTGGCTGAATATTAATTTCGATTATTTTGGGGCAAGTGAATTGTTGAAATCTGAGAATCAAGAATTCCAGATTATAATTGACAAATTTCTGGGAAAGTTGGCTGCAACTCTTCGATATTTACAGCAGAAGTATTCTCTGATTCCTTTTAATCTTATTAATAAGGTACCTACTCATTGTTAATTCTTTGATGGGATGCTTTAGAGGCACCACACTGAATCTACCTATGGCATCACATGGACAGGGTGAAAGTCGATTCTCAGCTCTAGAATTGACTTTTATCCGGTCGATTGTGAGAATCGACCAGCGGAAATTCGATTCTCAGCTCTCTCAAATTGACTGTTCAATACTCGATTGTAATGTGGTGCAAAAAACAGTAGATTTGATGTGGTGCCTTTAACAATGTCCTTCTTTGTTCCCCTCCCCTCTGGCATGTAGAGTTGCTAGTTTCCACTATGGTCTCAAGTTATTGATGTCCTGGATATGCAATCTTATTCTACAGATCATGCTATTCTATTGTCGCAATGGGTTGGCTTTTATTGGTTACCATATCTTCTGTGACTATGTTCCGAAATTTCTCTCTGAAGTGCAAAGTCGTGGAGTTAAAAGTATCATTTCAATCCTGCCCAAACTACTTTTAAAGGATTCCAGAGATGTTTCCCTTGTGCTTTCAAGGTATATTGTTAGCTGTTGCATGAGTTGCGCCCAATGGAAACCGTGTTCTGCTAATAGGATGAAGACTGCAAATAAATTAGTGTACCGGCTTGGGGCTTGGGAGGTTTATCGGCACAGTCTCATATGGTCATTTTGGTGTTTGAGAGCCACGTTAAAGTTAATTTTTACATCACATGATGAACGTTTGTTGGATGTGAACATCGCGGTTATTGACTTGTCTGTGTACTTTGCTTATTTTGCATCCTTATGGACCCAAAAGAACATTGAAGGTCTTTCTGTTATCATAAAACCTCTTTTAGTCAGATTCGGTCAAGGGGTTTCTCCTTCTGAAACATTTGATAACCCTGGAGAAATTCTATCCGAGATCAGAAATGTGCTAAATGATGGTTTATCACATACGGGTGTAGGAGTTTCTAATAAATTCGGTAGAGAGGGACTACAAGGACAAGGTGGGAATTCTTGGAATATAAAATCAGAAGATGGGGGACTTCTGATCATGGGTTTTCCCTTGTGGGGCCAAATATCTTGGTTTCTCGAACATCTTATTAAATCATTGCCGGAGATAGCTGAAAACAGTGACCTTTCCCATTCATCGGGAGAATTGCACACTATCTTTGCATTTCTTGATGATGAACATGTTAAGATTGCTTGGGAATCACATATCAAGTTACTTAGTGGCACATGTGAACATCTTTCTGCGTATTGTATAAGGCAGTTTGCCTCATGTTTGATGCAAAAAGAAGATGCACATATCACTAATTTTCTTTCAGAGTTAGAAGATGGTAAGGGTTCTCGTTTACGGGACAATGGTGATGTACTGGAGAATGAAAACGAGGGATCACCATCATTGTTACACTTGCTTAAGAGTGATAACCTCAAAGTAATACTTCGAGACTTTCTTAAGGAAACGACAAACTGGCTTAAGTATATTCCTCAGAACTCTTCGATAGGATGGACTGATGTGTATTTTAATTTCCTGAGGGAGTCTGAGGCTAAGGAAGGAGCTAGTGAAGAAATCAGGGTTGGGCTTTCTCCACGTGTGGGTATATCTCCCACTGCACATCATTCACCATTTGATCATCCTATTGAAAGTAGCATAGGGAAAGGCCTAAAGAAAGCTCTTCCATGTAATAATCCTAAAGAAATATACAGGAGAACTGGAGAACTTTTGGAGGCAAGTATATCCTTATTTTCTTCCATTCAGATTATTTTCCGATGCCCATAAAGTTTTCCATTTATTTAGTATTTGGTAGCTAACTTTCCGAGCCTTATTGTGTATAATTTTCATGTGGTCTTTTGTACTTGGCAGGCTCTGTGCATTAATTCCGTTGATCTGCAGCAAGCTGCCATTGCTACCAATAAGAAGGTATCACTCTACATTAGAAAAGTTTACAGTTAACGTCCAGCAAAGGATAATGTTCTTTTTTTGTGGAATCTTAGATTGATTTTAGTTAAGAAAGGAGGAGGGAGTATCCTTCATAATATATATATATATATATATATATATATATATATATATATATATATATATATATACTTAGTCCAATTACATAGTCCATCCATGTCACTGTAGAAGTTGCTTAAAGAAAATGTTCAAACAAAATTCTCTGTCATCCTTTAATATGAAAATATGCAAGAGGAATACGATCTAGTGACCATGTATGAAGTCCATCCATATGTGGTGAGATACTGTTGGAAGGGCTGTTTTGTTTTTTTAAAACCAAGAAGTTGGTAATTGCCATTAATCTTAAACAGAAATGATGTAGAAGATCTACAATAAACGGATAAACGAGCTAATCCAAGCTCAAAAGATAATTAATTCTCAAAGAGAATAAGATTCAAGATTACATCCTTCCCTAACTTCTAGGTAACTAAGGGTATTTATAAGTTTGAAAGCCCATTTACCTAAAACATACCTTTGCAAAAGTCCATTTGACTACTCATTAATTTAAAAGATAAATAAAAGGCTACTAATTATTATGATGTGCTACATCATCTCCATCCCCCTTCACAGAAAGCTCGTCCACGACGAGTCCATTGGTGATGACAAGACAAGCACATTGAAACTCCCGAGCTCACCAATAAATCCTTAGGTGGATCAAGGCCGTTCACCATCTTATGGAACAACTTCAAAATCCTCTTAAATTGTCCATTCTTGTCCAAAATACTCGAACATAAAGAGATTGTAACAATGCTTAGCTTAGGTATGGTGGTAGCGTAGTCGTCTATATCATTCCAACTCTCCCACTGAATAACTCGTCCACGAGTTAGGTTGAGACGATAGAAGCTGGGGTGCCACATGAATCGGAAGATAAAACAATTAGCCTTTAATTGTTCTAACATATCTGGGAGGGAATTCCACTGAGCTGGGTGTACCCAAGTTGACTTCAAAAGATTGAAATCAATGGCAATCATATGCTGCAAGTCTATGGTGAATTCCGCAAGCATTACGGTAATAACCAAAACGCATGACTTCAAGTTAAATGAACCTTGGTACAATATGCTGCTGTCATGCATGTATGCTAGCCCCTGTTCCCCATATTTGGTCTCCAATTCAATCAAAACAGGGGTACAAGAGTAGGAATTCCAAGTAATTAGAAAACACACAATTCCGCCTGGATCGAATGGAATGGAGATATGAAATAGAAGTCCCAAATTCAAAGGCTGCAAGCCATCCTCAGCTACCATATCAACTTCATCAAACGCTAAAATCTTCAAAATTCCATAAGGCAGCGTCAAGATAATCGGTAAAGTTTCATCTTGAATTACACTAGGCTTCTCCGACTTCAATTTTATGTATAAAATCTTGAGCAGCTCTGGAGGCAAATTCAAGTCTCCAAACCTCTTTGCATCAGTATAATTCCCACTCATACTTTCGTATTTAAACAAAATGCAGTAGTTGGACAGAGGGTAATCCCCAGAATTTTGAAAAGTGTGACTTCCACCTGGATCAAACAAGAACACATCCACTTTGGAATGAGCTTCGAACAACGAAGGTAACAACAAGAATTGAGTCGTCCTCTCATTCGACCCTACTGTGCCCCAAATGGATTCCACGCCCACAAAAGTATAACTCCAGCGACCTTGGAGAGACGAATCTCGTGCGAACTCACATTGATAAGTCCACGTATCTTTAGCAGGTTCATAAAGTGTGCCTAAAATAGGGTAGTCTCGCTTCAATGGGTTTTTCCAAACACCAACGCCATTTCCAGGTTCCATAATGTCGTGCAGTGCCATATAAATGGCATCTACCACCCCTGCTGTTGGTAATGTCAAAGCTTGCAGCATTTGGTCCTTGAATTTTGGGTCATAAACCTTTTGGACATCTGCTCTTGGTGTTTGTAATGTTAGGACTGGCGGTAGAAGCTTGGAGAATGTTGCATCTTTCCTTTCACCATCGTCTTCCATTGTAAAAGCATCCCGAAGGATCTTCGAATCCCGAACACCGTCGCGAATCCGGCTATCTTCCCGACTCATTTTGGCTGTCATACCGCGAGGGGAAAAACCCTAGCTCTGATACCAAATGATGTAGAAGATCTACAATAAATGGATAAAGGAGCTAATCCAAGCTCAAAAGATAATTAATTCTCAAAGAGAATAAGATTCAAGATTACATCCTTCCCTAACTTCTAGGTAACTAAGGGTATTTATAAGTTTGAAAGCCCATTTACCTAAAACATACCTTTGCAAAAGTCCATTTGACTACTCATTAATTTAAAACATAAATAAAAGGCTACTAATTATTATGATGTGCTACATCAAGAAAGGTTTAAAGTACCCTTTGACTATCATTTATGCAATAGTTGTAAAGCAACGTAAAGTGGATGGATGAATAATTATTTAGATATGAGAACAAAAATGTAATAAATGCTTTATTGTAATCTAAGAAGAATTATATTATGGGACAATTAAAAGGAGGCAAGAAAACATATATTACGGGACAGAGGTAATACTTAACAGTGGCTACCTGAATACTTCTGAGTATAGGCCAATGCGTTGATTGTGCAACTGGCGTAACTGCTGATCTTTCACAGACAGTTGCGTGTAAATTTTTCTTTCATATGTTTCGGCAATATTCCTAATGTTGTGTTATCTTTTCAACATTATGTCCTTTTTTGCGTCATATAAACTCTATGTTGTCTACTGCTGCTCAGGGGATAATATTCTTAAACTGGGAGGAGGGAATGCCTCATGTTGATGAATCTGAATATATATGGCCCGAGGCTGACTGGCCGCAGAACGGGTGGGCAGGGTCGGAATCCACACCGATTCCTACTTGTGTTTCACCTGGAATCGGTCTAGGCAGTAGGAAAGGAACACACCTTGGACTAGGTGGAGCAACTGTTGGTGTGGGTCGTATGGCTCGGCCAAGCAGTGGAGCATTCGGGCGTATGGGGGGCCTTGGGTGGGGTGTCGAGGAAGATTTTGAGCAGTGTATTGATCCGCCTCCTACTTTGGAAAGCGTCAAAACAAGTGCATTCTCATCTCATCCTTCAAAGCCGCTCTTTTTGGTAGGGTCTAGCAACACACACATATATCTATGGGAGGTATGTGAATTATGTGCAATTGTTGTGTGCCTTATGCGAATTAAGTGCGAAATGTTAATTCAGCATGTCGTGGCTGATTTGTTTGATATAAATTGTATCAAATGCTATACCCTTTTTATTGTAGTAGCTAATACAAATAACTGCAACTTCAGTTTGGCAAGAACAGAGCAACTGCTACTTACGGAGTACTTCCCGCAGCAAACGTGCCTCCACCATATGCTCTTGCCTCTGTATCTTCCGTACAATTCGATCACTGTGGGCATAGATTTGTTACTGCTGCATCAGATGGAACTGTTTGTACATGGCAGCTAGAAGTTGGGGGACGGAACAATGTTCATCCTACAGAATCCTCTGTCTGTTTCGACAATTATACCATGTAATGATCCTTAATGTAAATCTTTTATTACCTAGATACAATGTTATTTACTCTTGGGATAAAGACACTTTTGACTGGTCTTGTTTCACGATTTTTCGCATTTTAATTCCTTATGTTTCATCTTGACATTTTTACCCAACATCTTTGCAATTTATCATCTTTTCAGTCCATTTTTGCCACGTGTCTTAAGTTATTATTGGTTGAAGCATGTCGTATCTTCAGGGCTAGAATTTGGACACATGGCACTATGGACTGAATGTGAAAAGAACGTATAGATGAGGGGTGAAAGTGTCAAGATGAAACATTGGAAATATAGAAGTGCAGAAGTCATGAAACAAAAGGGACCATAAGATGACTTTATCACTTTATTTTAAAGTCCCATTTTGTGAATCCTCCTGGGGATGGTACTTCTAACTAGTTGAATGCCATTGACTCTATGCTCCCCCCCATCCCATCCCAACACCCCCGTGTCACTGGAAGTTAATTTAGTATGTCAATATACCTTTCAGGGACGCTACTTATGTCGGTGCTAGTGGATCAATCGTAGCTGCTGCTGGATATAGTTCCTCTGGGGTCAATGTGGTAATTTGGGATACACTAGCCCCATCAGCTACGTCCCGGGCTACCATAATGTGTCATGAAGGTCTCTTTATCATTGACTTTGTTTGTGAATAACCTGTTGTAAAATTGTCAGGTCTTTTTAGGCGCCTTTAGTGGCACCACACCGGAAACAATCGACTTTTTTGAAGTCAATTCTAGACCTTAGAATCGACTTCTTAACAATTGATTGTCAACCGGAACATCCGACCATTGAAAATCGGTGATTTGATCAAATAATATATAGCTGGTGGAACCATTATGTTTTTCAGGTGGAGCAGAATCTCTGTCTGTTTTTGATAGCAATGTTGGAAGTGGTTCGATTTCTCCTCTGATCGTGACGGGTGGGAAAGGCGGTGATATTGGACTGCATGATTTTCGATACATAGTAACCGGAAGGACAAAGAAACACCACAAGCACTCTGATGCTAGTCACATGCCCTTGACTGTTGACATGAGGAACAAAACCGGGGACCAGAATCGAAACGGGATGCTTTGGTACATTCCAAGGGCTCATTCAGGTATTATTTTGAACAGAATGGCTATGGTCTGGGTTTATTTTTATTTAGGATAAAGATGTTTGTTTTTGGCCCCTTTTAGTTTCACGATTTTTGCACTTCTACATTTACGACATTTAAAAGATATGGGACATAAAGTGTCATTATCCCTTAGCCCCAGTGAGAAGGATAACACGTGGCATATGACTAACCGTTGATCGAGTAAACGTTGGTCAACTAAGTGTTTCCATCAAGTGTAATAAAAACTATATAGTTAATGGTGAAAACGGTCATTATAGAAGACAGGGAATAGTTTTGAGACAATGAGAAACGTTGGGGACTAAACGTGTCATTTTCCCTTATTTCGGTTCATCTTCTGACCCTGGGAATTCCCTATGTATGATACACAGGGGGTGTGACCAAAATAGCTACCATTCCAAACACAAGTTTTTTCTTGACTGGTGGTAAAGATGGAGATGTAAAACTATGGGATGCAAAGATGGCCAGATTGGTATACCATTTCCCAAAGTTGCATGACAGACACACCTTTCTTCAACCGAGTCCACGTGGCTTTGGCGGAATCGTTCGGGTAAAATTTTCTCCTCTTTCGAATTGCTGTATTCATTCAAAGCACTCACTGTACATACTATAAACTATTAAGATCTGTTTAATCGAGATCGAAATCATTCAGATCTACAAAAAACAATACGCAGCAGAATCTCTGCTCGCATTTGTAAAAAAAATACAAAAATCTTTAAATTCCGCACTATGTTTAGTGCATAAAATACAAATTATATATTCAAAAGACCTTTCTCATCTCTCATGTTTTTGTCCATCATCACGTGTTGTAGAGATTCTGATGAAAACAAAGAAAAGTGGTTTTTGAGTCTGTAAAATAGAGAATCAAATTAGAAGAAACCGATGCAAGCGTTTTAGAGCATTTATATAGTACATACTATAAAACAAGGTAAATTTGTAAAATATGGATCTAAAATCAAATCCACTAAACACCACATGTAGCAGAATCACTCTACTCAGATCTGTGAAATACAAAACCTCTCAATTCCGCACTACGTGTACTGAATAAAATACAATTTATTTATTCATATCTCTGATGCATTTGACTTTGAATAGAGATTCTGTAAATAGAGAAAAAGTGGTGTTTGAGTTTGTGAAATCGAGAATCCGTTAAACGAAACCAATGCAAATGCTCTTATTAGTTCCATGTTAGATGCAAAGATATGATGATGATGATACCTTTTTTTTGTTCACATATTTTTTTTACAGGCTGCTGTTACTGATATCCAGATATTGCCTAATGGTTTCCTTACATGTGGAGGTGATGGTTTTGTAAAGCTAGTCAAGCTTCAAGACTTTACTAAACCATGGGAGGAGATTCTTTAAATTCCAACCTTCGATTTAAGCTATAAGCATGAACTTGTCGGTTTCTATTCTGAAATCGGAGCACAACATCAAGCAACCCTTAACAAAGAAGGACGTCTTCACTGGCACCGCGGAGAGAATCAACCTTTTTACAGTTGATTCTGGTGGTAAAAACCGACTTCTTGTAGGGTTGATTGTTTTTAGTGTGGTGGCGCTGCTAAATGAAGTATATGGCTAAATTTGAGGGATGTTGGGCCTTTCTTTGAAAATGTCTTCCTCCGGGAGATTCTTAGGTGGAAAGTCTATATTGTACCGGACCGTGTATAAGTGTCGTTTGCGCCCGTCTTTTCATATACATGTCACAATGTAAGGAATAATAGACCGACTCTTCGTACAAGAATTTCCCTATTCCTCCTGCAACTTTTTGGCAATTGAATATTATAGGTCTTTTATCTTTAAAGAGAGATTCCCTATGGAGAATAATTATAATTGTTTAGGTTTAGGCTTTTTCCAGCGAGGTGTTATGTAATTCATTTTATATGGTTGTATATGTTTGAGTCTAAAATTTGTTGGTTTTGTAATTCTTTTGTTCTCAGGTGGTTTGAATGAGATTATGTTGAAGTATTAGTGTTATTATTATTGTTTTTTTTTACTGAAACGAAATTACCACGTATAGTAAACATATACTTACACGGACACGGTGGGACTCGAACCCAAGAACTCATATAGTGGACATATACCCACATGGACACGGTGGGACTCGAACCTAGGACCCCATGGTCTGAACACCTCAGCTTATGTTATTATTCTTATTCTTGAATAATTCAACAAATATAATTAAGTAGGTTGCATAAAAGTGCTACAGAAAGGTTACATAAAATACTTTACTCTCACGAAAAAGGAAAGAAAATACACACAGCATGCATTTTGTCTTCAAGTAGAAGAAGATATTTTCTTCAAGAATGAGGTTGCCCATTAAACTTTAACTAGTCATTTATTGTTCCAAAAAAAAAAAAAAAAAGTATAGAAAAAAGATTACAGATGGGAGCCTCTACTCGAATCGAGCTTGAAGCACCTCGACGGTTGTGATTTTTCAGCTATGGCTAAAAAGCAACTTTTGATTATAATTTCCAGTCCAGGAGACTCAAGTTCTTCAACAAAGTCTAGTAAAGTAGCCAAAAATCACCCCTCATATTTAAGTGACAGAGGTGGTCCAAGCTGCATAGATGCTATGATCTTTCACAAAGAATAAGTTGTCTGGATTAATATCTTCAAACATGTTGAAATAAAACCGAAACCCGTCTGGACTAACATCCCTGCACAGTAGCCTTTTGCGTTCTGCTGTAAGTAGATATTCTTTAGCCATAGCTGGTGCAACCCCGAGGGTGATTGCAGCGTCACTGGCACTGACCCCGTTCCGTAGAGAATCAGGATTCGTCGCCAAGGATCTGATTCTTTCAAGCACCTTATCGTCACTGTGGGTTTTATACTGGATCACCATAACACCACTATCAAATTTCCTAAGCATCACAGGAACAGTTAGTTTCTCCCATAGAATGCAAGCCTGCATCAAATCATCTGGTGAGATTAGTTCTGTGCCACGGGCCCGATTGAAGAGGCAATAGATATCTATAAGGTTAATAGTTCCACCGGCTCTTTCTAAGGGTATCTTTACGAAATCTGCCAGTTGTCTTGATAATTGTTGATGGTACAAAGCTCCTGCAGATTCTTTAGTAACCGGAGAAGCTATTCCGACACTAAGTAGCCAGTCTTGCATCTCTTCTTTAGTACCCAACAATTCATCCTCAGCTGCTGTGGTTCCACCGCCAGACTGACTGTTCGTTGTTCCGGAAAGAAGCTTTTGCCTCATTTTCTCGGCTAGAGTCACCATTTCTCGAGCTTTACTCATTAGAGCATCCAAATCTTGAAATGCATCTTGCAAGCTCTTATCAGTGCTCTCCCACATTTCTTGCTCCTTCCTTAAAATCCCCGCCAGTCCCACGACAGGAGTCTTTATTGCCAAGCTCCCCTCCCCACTATCTGATGATCCATGCAACTGACCACCACTACTCGTGCTGGCCCCCCTATTCTCTTCCCAAGCCCTCCCTTTCAATGCTTCCCAAAACTTTCCCAAAAATGCTTCAGGGTCCCATTTTCCCTTCACAATAGTGGTTATCACTAGCGATCTCGTCCCCTTTTCATCGATTTTCCCATCAGGTGCCACCGAAGCCTGGAACCGGACTTTTGGTGTTGAGAAAACGGATTTTATTGATTTTTAGGAAAAAATGTGGGATATAGCAGAGAGGGGATATACACAGCTGTAATAGTTGGGCTAGTGGACGGAGAGCTGGGGAGCCAGATGAGGCGGTGAGTGGTTAGTATGAGGAGGCCAGATTTGAGATGAGGGAAACTTGGATTTTCTTCAGATAAGAGGTCGGTCGAAGAGAGTAGATTGCACTCGATTTCTCCAGGGAAAAGAACAGGGCGGCCACTTGTGGTTAGCTGCGCCGGAGATAGATAGATACTGCCTGATGACATTTGGACAATTCTTGTGCAGCACTGCAGGGGAGACTAACTACAGAAATTACTTTTAGCAATCAAGAACTGCATACAAACAACTGGTACATAAATCAGTTTACATGCCCCCCCCTTTTATATCAACACAGTCAACAGTTATTTAAAATCAATAGGCAATGATTTATATATGACCTGCTTGAATTACTCAAGAGGTTTAATGTAACTACAGCTGCAGTCGAAGCAAGAATCCTTTCGATTCCCACTATAATGGTTAGTTAGCAATTTATCATATCAAAACATTACAAGACTATTTTCATCCCACTTGGGACCCTAAATAAACAAGGGGATAAAAGACAAAGAAAGCTGAACCAGCTTAAAACATCTTTTGCAATAGAGCAAGAAGAAAGAAAGGGACACTAATACAAACACGAGTGATAGAAAATTGCTCAAAGCAAACATAATGAACATATTAGCACGTTTAAGGCAAAGCTAGAATATTGCATAGAACTGACTCAATTAGCTTAAAGTGTTTGAGGTTTACATTAGGCATTTCACAGCTTGATGGACAAACTCTACAACTGGGAATCTGCTCTAAGGAAGGAACAGCCAAGACGGAGTTAATTAGTGATGTGCAGACTTATCCAATCCACAACACACACAACATTGCGAGTGTTGGGATAAAAATCAATCTTCACGTAAAGATACAAGCTCAAGTGAGATAAGTGTGCATATTAACAAAGGTACTCATAAAGATCAATTAACTACACTTACACATAGTTCAAATTTCCTTCATCCTAAATCGTCATCTCAATTGTTAATGAACAGCTCCATTAAATCAGCATCTACAACACCTATAATATCAATCAACCCATCCATTGAACCACTTAATTAGTCACTTAATGCATTTTTACCATCACGAAGTGAAAAACATGATAAAATCTTGTATCTACTCCAAAAAAGAAAAACAAACATGATCAGAGAAGCAAGTTCACTGTCTGTGAGACAAAGGAATACGTCCATCCTTTGATGGGATATTTTTCCAGACAAAGGATTGACATAGAAAGTCTCATAGATAGAACAGCCGTATTATTTGATTTTGAAATTCAACAAATTTTTGCCAGAAAGCCTCATGGCCTTGATGATGCAATCAAATTTGTGAATAGAAGTCAAATGATGAAGAAGAAGAAGATGATGTAGAATTCTGAGTTCAGAAACACAGAATTAGATCAAGAACTTAGAGAAATGATGAAGAAAAACAGAACACGAGAAGATTGAATTTAACAAGAATGATCCAATGGAAAATAGTGAGATGAAAATGATCGAAAAAAAATAATCAGACTGAGGAATCAACGATTATTCCTCAATTACTACCCAATTCGCTGATTTTCTACCAGACGAAAAGGTATTGTGAAATAAAAAGCTCGTGTTTGTCCAAATGAAGATTCATTAAGCTTTAAGATTACTTTTTATCAAGTTCACGAAGCTTACCTGGGTTCGATTGATGAGCGAACAGGCGATTGGTGATTCAGGAACCGCGGCAGACGTGGTGATGGTGGCGTCGGCTTATAGGTCTTCGGCTAGAGAGAAGGAGGATTGGAAGCATCGATTCAAGTATTGTTCTTGCATTGGAGTCGTTAAGTTGCTGTATCTCACAGTGGCGACGGCGGATTTAGACGGGGAAGATGGCGGCGGATAGCAATTTGGAGAGGAAGGTTTCTCCTTCAGCCGTGAAAAGAATAGTATTGTTTGTTTATTTGGTCCGGACTTTTTTAAGAAAGCGCCAGAGCCGCAGGAAAAATAAAATAAAATCTGAAATAAAAAAAAAGAATGATAAAAAAAAATAATGGTTGAGAAGAATAATACTACGCGTATTCATTACATTGTATCACTACGTTGGTTGTAGCGGCGTACAATGTAGCGTATAATGCGTGCGTTTTGTCTTACCACCACTATCTTTTTTCGTCTTTTCCTCATTTTAGATCAAAACGATCCTTTCAACCTTTAACCTAAAAAAATATTATAATGGGCCCACGCCATATTTCTATTTATTTTTAACTTTGAAGTATGGCCCACACCATGTCAGCATCATTTCAGATGTGCTCGTATCATCTTACTCATACCTTAAAAATACTGGTATCAGATATTTTTGATAAATTATTTATTTTACATTTTTAAATACTACAATTTGGCACTTCACATAAAATAGTTTTTTTTCTTTCTTTTTTTTCGAGAAACGAAAGAAATAGCATTAAAGAAGGAAAAATAGATACAGAATTGTTTCTTAAATCAAATTTCTCCTTCGTAGAGGAGAGATAAGCCAAGAAGGAAAACATTGGACCAACAAAAGTCACTGGCACCATCCTCATAAGACGCATGTTAAGCCAACTCACGCTTAACAACATTAAACCGCTTTTAAGGTCTGCAAGCTCATGAATGGTAGTAAATTGGAGAGTAACTTAACATCGTAATAATTGCACAAACATCTGGCTGCATACATTGTTGCTCCATTAAAAGCTTGACCAAGTTAATCGAATCTGTTTTGATAGAAAAACTATCCCATCCTCTCATGGCGTGCCTTGGATAAAAACCATCTAAAGAGCTTGACTGCAATGAGAAGAAATTCTACATTGTGATTTCCCCAAGTTTCCAAGAGACGATAATTAGCGTCATAAATGGCTACTCCAAATCCTGCAGGAACACAGAGACTTTTCCAAGCCGCATCCGTGTGGATAATAAGGCAACTTTGCGAGTTGGAATCACAATTTGGTTCATTGCCTTTTCCTTACAAGCATTAGTAGTGTCAACCGCAATCTTTGGAGGTGCTACGGGCCGAATTGAACTCTTTCCAGGAATTAACAGCTAAAGAAACCACCTCAGAATGAGAAGTCCAGTCATTATTAAAAATCCAATTATTCCTAGGCTTCCAAATCTGCCACATTAAGAAAATAGTGAAACTAATTCTCTCTAGAAGAGATATAGATTTACTGGCATTTGATATTTTCTGCCACCAACTATCTAGCGTCACCTTATCGTCCTGAAAGTCATTCCAAGAAACTGGAGATATCTTCCAAATCAAGCTTGACTTTTGACACTTAAATAACAGATGTTCTATAGTTTCAGACCCCTCACCACAAGTGTTGCAGATGTTATGAGCTGCAATTGATCGTTTTCTTAAGTTGCAATTAATTGGAAAGGCATTTTTCAAACATCTCCACCAAAAATGCTTCAATTTGTTAGGAATATTCAAAGACCAAATAGTATTTACTTTGTTAATAGTATAAAATCGGATACCAATTAGCACGTAATATGTGAAAAAACACAAGGCGGAGTAGTCGTTGGCATCAACCTCCCGGCCGTACAAACGAATTTGGAAGGATTTATATCGAGAATCATTTGTTTTTGTTAGAGGTTCATGCTAAATGCTTTACCGAATTTTATGGGGCTTACATTTTAGAAGGATTGGTCATGGTATTTGTCGGGTTTGTCATATGTTTGTTAGATCAGAGTGAGATAAATCGCCGGAATGTACTTATTGACGGAAGCTTAATTTTCGGTGTAGTCAATATTTTTCATCTTTTTAGTTGGTAGAGAACAAGGAAGTTGTTGCTAAAAAGGCTTGCATTTTACGGTGGACGTGTAGGAGTTGTTGTGCTTTAATATACAAGAATGTGGAGACACCCGCAAACGTGATTGTAATGCGAGGTGAGATTGAAGTCTCGGGTTATTTCACAGCGTAAGTGTACTATGGTCTGCAGACGAACCCAAGGATCAATCGAAGAAACGGGAACTTCCCCTCAGTATGACTAAATTTAATTTAGATGTAGCAACTCGTGGCAATCATGTGGCTGTTGGGGATCTTCTTCGTAACAACACAGAAGCGCGCTATTCTTGGCAGTTTCTCATATAAATTGTTGGGTGAATATGTTCTAGTAGTTGCAAAAGCCCTTGCAATATATCATGCTATATTGCAAATGTCATCTTTAAATGATACTCTTTCATCGTTTATCAAAAATTGATGTCCGAAGGGTCTGATATTTCTTATATAAAGGCTCCAAATCAGGGGCAGATAGATGTACATGGGGTTTAGGGGGGCAATCGCCTCCTCGGATCCGAAAAAATCATTAATATGTATGTTGTGTATTTTTTTTGCCTCCCATAAAAATTTACACTCGTCTATAGTATCGTCCCCCTCATCCGGGATCCTGCGTCCGCTCCTGCTCCAAATCATATCATTTACTTTCCCGTCAATTCTTTCGATCCAACCGGTCTAAAATATAGTAGTTTTTATAAAAGATTTGATGTATTACTACATAACACTTGCATTATATAGTATCATAATTTGTCTCGTATTAGACGTCGTGCCCGCACATACTTTAGCGATAAAGATACTACATATATAACGATTGTACCAATACGAATAAAAATAAGGGGGAGTTGCCCAAAAGGACATAAAAAGTAAAATAATTGGCATTTTGGACACTATTAAATTTTAAATATTGATAAAAAGGACAAAAACTTTGAAACCTTACCAAATTACCCCAAATTACCAATGAAAATCCTTATAAGAAGGGTAAAAATGTAAATTAATAAGATTTATATTTTACTGCGGTGGTGCTATATGTGTTTTATTGGGACTATAATAAAATTTTCATCAACTAAATTAGTCTATTAAAAACTAATTAGTCCTTATTACCAAATAATTTGTTAGTCCGTCATTAACGCCCTATTAAGCCGATAAGTAGTCCTTATCAATGAAAAAAAGGGTAGTGGGTCTAAAGGATGATATAAGATCTGCTAAATGATGAAATAGAGATGAAAAAAAGAATATGGTTGGGAAGGAAAAAAAAAAAAATAGAGATGATACAAACAATTTTAATGATAATAAAAGGTTTAATTCATATTAAAGATTTTTTTTTTATTTTACTATCTAAAATTTGGGTGAGTATTTACTCTGATTTTTTATTCCTTTTAGCTTGCTAAGAATCCGGTGAGTCTTTGAAACGGCAATTTTCAGAAGAATAAACTCCTACCGGAAATCATGTTTTCATCAATCCACGATTTGTAACTGCATTTGATTCTACAGAACTGGAACCGGAAATAGCAGGGGGGAAAAAACAAGCCGGCGATTCAGGGTAGGCCTCCCAATCGGATTCTTATTTCGGCGATACAACAAAAAGAAATCCGATTCCGATGACGAAGAATTGGAGTGACGGGAGAAGATGGCGAAAGGCAATGGGAAAAGCAGCCGAGTAAGTGTCAATTTTCTTCCTAAACTTCCAAAAATCGTGACTTATTTTCTCTTCTTTAATTCCTTATGATCTGAATTTTTGTGACTAACCTTCTGAGCATATTAAATTGGGTTTTCTTCTGATCATTGAGTTTTATTTTGAATCGAATTCTGCATGTATAAAAAAATCCTACTGATATTAATGATATGATTTGTCGATTGCAAACTGTTCTTTCAATTGTTACTACATGTTGTTAATCGACTTATGTCTTGAAACATTTAGGGGGCATAATGTCAGTGTTCTCAATGTTTGTATTTACAACATGTCTTCACTGATCCATAATGGAAATTTCTGCATTTACTTCATTATATTCACGTGTTGTTACACAATTGGGATCATGTTATGAAAGAATAGTTACTACATTGTTTGAAATATAAGCTTAACATTTCATTAAGCTATTACTACATTATTTTGAATTGTGACTACATTTTTGGAATGTTGCTACAGTCTTGAATTGTTACTACATTTTTCTAGCATTGTTAAAATATGATTTTATGAATTGTTTTACATTATTTTGTATGTTCTTTGCATGTTGTTGCGGTGTTACTACATTTCAGTAAAATGTTACTACATTGTTTTCAATGTTAGTAGACCGTTTTGGATGTGACTTCATTCATCTCGTTGAAAAAGTACACTTGGATATAACATGTAACTGGTAGATGTAACCACATGGTGGATGTTAGTACATTTCTGCGAATGTATATGTTACTACTTGTGTGTGGGTATGTGTATATGTTACTACTAGTTTTACTACGTTTGGTGTAAATCCGTATATGTCTAGTTTGGAGACATAATGTGCTGCTGCTGCAGACTTAAATCGGCTGTTCTGCAGTATAGGTTGCATGCATAACTGAGATTTCTTATGTGATGTTACTACAAGATGGACAAGATATGTGTTACTACTATTGTTACAACATGTGGCTTAAATCCGTAAATGTGTTGGAACATTTTGGAGACATATTGTGTTCTTCTTTGCATACATAAAGCGATACATTGCAACTATAATTATCTTGAAAAACAAAGCATTACGATACACATGACATTACAAAATACACATGGTAATAATCGAATTGTATGTAATGCGGTCGATTGTGCATTTTATCGATTCACTACCTATTGAAGTTGTCCTAAGGCAAGAGCATTCCTCACAAGTGGGACAGATGAAGAATTGCAAATGCTAAAGGGATGAATGTGAAGCTTGAGTCATGCTAGACTCCTTGCCCTCCTCATTTTGAAAGTATTGAAGTTTTATAGAATAAAGAACCGACAATTGTTGTGATATTTCTAACAAAGAGAACAGTCCTTTATGGACCATTATGTATGAATAATTTGGATTGTGTTTATACATTATGAATACTATTAATTCACAAGTTGTTATGTATTGCAATGCCACAAAAATTACATTGTGTTGGTTTATCTTTCATCTTGCTTTGATGTATATGTAGTAACCCCATCATTCAAACACCGACCAGTCTTGCTGACATATAATGTGGTGTAAGTACGATTACACAATAACCCAAATATGCGTTCATAAGAAGGATGTAGTCGAGAAAATGCGATATAAGTTAAATGCGATTACACATAAAGTAACCCAAAGAGTTTACTACATATTTTTCTACGTTAACAACATATTTTCCTACGTTAAATTTAAACCTAATATAAGTTTGTACTTATATGTAGTAACTCATGCACTTAACACACATGTATATTAATTTACTACTTATTGATATATCAATTTTTTTGGGTGTAACTACGTGTATTATAGGTATCTAATACTAATCTAATCTATTATTGCATTCATTACATGTTTTTTTTGTTGTGACTGTAGTCTTTGTATGTGTTTCTACACATTTTTTTTTTCTGAAACTACACCTAATTTATTAGTTGTTACTACAATATATTTTTGGTGGTACAACATGTTTCACAGGTATTACTATATATTCTTGGGTGTAACTACATATTTTTCAGTGGTACAACCTATCCACAAATGATGTAACACGTATTTCACACTAGTTTCTTTAACACACTTAGACGTAGTAATACCACGATGCAAACACCCTCAAACGTAGGAACACATAATGTACACTCTAAACTCTGAACCCTGAACCCTGAACCCTAAAACCCTAAACCCTGAACCCTGAACCCATAAACCTGAACCCTAAACCTTAAACCTGAACCTTGAACCCTAAACATGAACCCTAAACCTGAACCCTGAACCATAAACCCAGAACCTTAAACATGAACCCTAAACATTAAACATAAACCCTGAACCCTAAAAATCAACCCTAAACCCTAAACCATAAACCTTAAACTTGAACCCTAAACCTTAAACCCTAATCCCTAAACATGAACCCTAAACCTCAACCACAGAACCACTAAACCACGAACCCTAAAGCCTAAAACCCTAACCACAGAACCCCTAAACTTGAACCTTAAACCCTAAACCTAACCCTTAACCATGAACCCTGAACCCTAAACCCTAAACCCTAACCCTAAACCCTAAACATGAACCCTAAACCTGAATCCTAAACCCTGAACCTTAAACTTTAGGTTAGGGTTCAAGTTTAGGGTTTAGGGTTCAGGTTTAGGATTGTTGTTAGGGTTTAGGGTTTAGGGTTTAGGGTTTAAGGTTTTAAGGTTTAGGGTTTATGATTCAGGTTTAGGGTTTAGGCTTTAAGGTTTAGGGTTTAAGTCTGAGGTTAGGGTTTAAGGTCTGTGGTTTAGGATTCAGGTTTAGGGTTTTGTGTTTAAGGTTTAATGTTCATGGTTTAGGGTGTACATTATGTGTTACAATGTTTGTGGGTGGTTGCATAGTGGTGTTACTACGTCGGATAGTTTTCACGGAACCAACGTGAAATACGTGTTATTTCATATGTGGACTTTCATTGTGATACTACATTATGCGTAACTACATTCTTTGTATGTAGTAATGCGTAGTCGTGTTACTACATGATGAAAAGAGCATGGGTTACAACATGGGTTACTACAGGATGTTGATGTTACTACAAGACTATTGTTATATGTCAATAATATTGAGCGGTGTTTGAATGATGGTGTTACTACATAGACATTGTGTTAGTTGGAATGGGGAAGAAATTTTTTTTTTTTTTTTTTTTTGAGAGTTGGACGAAATTGTTAACGCGGTTTGAATATAGGAAAATATGGAGTAACCAAATTAATACGCCAATTCTTTTTTAGGGAAATTGACTAGAAAATTAGCATGAAAATAGGATCCACTATCTAAACAAACGTAAAACAAAACAACCAGCATTGAATACACCAATGAATACGCCTATAATTATGCAGGAAAAGAATTAGGAAAATAAATATAAAGGGCATTATTGGATATCCATTATTTTTCGCCCTTCTGATTAGTATCTTATTTTCTTATCATTTTTACACAAATAAGATGTAAGCGTCCTCTACGATCTTTTCCTATAAAAAAATGGGAAATTAGGGATAAAGGACACAATCGAAATATTATTAAGAAACATGACAACTACATATTTTTTTATAGGGAGAAGACAATTGCATAATTTTTATAGCGAGAAGACAAAACAGTGAATCAGAAAATCGGTGAATCTCTCAGTGAATCCCGAAATCGATGAATTTCGACGATGAATTTTGATGATGAATCCTTAAAATCGGTGAGATAAAACAATGAATTTTGAAAATTAGTGAATTTTAACAAGTGAATTTCTAAGATGAATTTAAATGATGAATTTCGAACACAAGTGAATTTCGATAGTGGATAAATAGTTTTGTTCTTTATCGCAAAAGTTTCAAAAGATTGTCTTCTACTTAATTGATGATATATTTTGTCGCCTTCTCCCTCATTCCCCCTAAAAAAAAAACCCTAAAAATAATATATTATATGACTCGTTGTGATAGAGTTATTATGGTGGTATAGGTTGTAGGTGACTTGATGTGTATATATCGTATTGGGAGATTCCTTGTAAGATTCAACCGGAAAACACGCCTCAGACACCGACACCTCAATTTCTTCCATTTCAACCGTCTTGTTTGTTTGTGAATACTCATCGGAAACGCAAAAGCGACGTGGCGGTTTACTCCTGAAACCGACAAAAAAAATGAAGAATTATCTCATACTCTTCTTCTCTCTTCTGACGGAAGCATGATGAGGAAAGAAAGGATTCATAATGAATTATGATCCGAATCCAATTGCTCATTTCAGTTGTTGAATTTTACTCTATACAACAGCTGGCTGCCGTTTTTGGTGAAATCCTTCTCTCGTAGCAGGTGTATATTCTCTTTTATGTTTGTTTACTTTCTTTTCGTTTTGGTGTTTGATTGATGGTAGTTCTTTATTTGTTGTTAAGGATTGATTTTATTTGCTGATATTGATATATATGATCAAGGATTTGTTTAAAAAACAGTCATGATTTGCTTGAAAGGATAAGATCATTAAACACTTTGGGAATGAATCACTAGAGCTTGTGGTTGGTGTGACTAGTCAGTTTGTTATTGTCATTAAGTGGCAAAATGGATATCATAATTGAATTTTCATTCCTTCATTTTGCATAATTATGTTCTTGATATAGGTTACCGATTTGTTTGTTTGTTTTGTTTTGCGTCGTCGTTACTTGCACTTGCACCATGACAAATACACCGTTTTGACATCACGGTAGCCGATTGTAGTGCTGAGAATCAACTTTGTGCTAATGGATTGTAATTGTTGCCCATGTGGAGGTTGCGAATCTTCTGCCTATTGATTGTTTCAGTATGGTGCCGTGCTGAAAACGCAGTGGTCACTAAAGGCTTTTTTTGTCTGATGTTTTCGTTTCATCGCTTACTTTTCATGGAGTCTAGTTAGGGAATTGTTCTTGTGGTTAAAGGATCTTCCTTTCAAAATTTCCACCGGATTTGGTTGCTTAAGTTAATGTTATCTTCTTGCTTCTTTTGGATATTAAATGGTTTCTATAGTCCTATGTATCTTGGATGGGAATGGGATCATCTGTCCAACTTATCCGTCCAATTTGTGTGTCTATGTTAAAACGACGTTGTTTTGCTAGACCTGCGATGCACTGTGACATCGCCGCAATGCTTTGTGACACCGTTGCAGTGTAATGCAGCGGCTCTAGAAAAACGAGGTTGTTTAAATGTGGACTGACAACTTGGGCATGTAAGTTAGATAGATGATCCATGATCCATCCCTGTATGTTTACGGGCATTAAAACTGGGTTTTATGCCCAATGTGTTGAGGTTTATCCAGGGACATAATTTCTAATAGCAGCTGCTGTTTCAGTTTACTCCCTGTGGAATCGGAAATGGAAATGTTTCAACGCGACAAAAGCTCAACATTTTCTGAGGATGACAAGAGTCTCTTCTACGAATCAACAGAATCAGATTCTCTTTATGATTCGGATTTCAGAATCCTTAATCATATAAATGCTGATGCAGAATACCTGAAACAAGATCTAAAATATAGTGATAAGCAAAATGTTGAAGATTTTGAAAACCTTGGAGGTGCAAAGGACTTGTATGAATCGGCCAAGATGGACCCTACGGGTTGTTCCATTTCAAAGAAAACAGATGAGCTCTTCTTTGACTCTGAGAGAACTGAGCCATGGTGGCGGACTAGTGATAGAGACGAATTGGCGTTATTGGTTTCTCAGAGATCGTTTGGCCTTGTTGAGAATTGTGATCTTCCTCGTCCACAAAGAACGTATGCGAAAGGAATTTTCACACCTTCAAATGATGAAAAATATATTGGTGGTAATAGAACTTTTATCAAGGGGCCGATGGCTTCTGTTTACTTGTCGTTGCAGGCTGTTCCTACTAATCAGTCGAGGTCAGTCACTTTATTTTACTTCATTTGGTTATACTTATTTGCAAATTTATACCATATAAACCCCTGGAAACATTGGAACCATCACGTAATTTGCATCCTCGATAATTTTTTACTTTGAAATTTTACTGCATCTTAATCTCAAGGGCGTCTTTAGTGGTACCATGGTGACAACCGTCTTTTTCACAGCAAATTCTAGAGCTTTATCGGTTGACCATCACAATCGACTGATCGACCGATGAAATTCAATTCTAAAACTGAGAATGGCTTTCTACCGCTTGATTGTATTCATTGTGATATCATAGTAAAAACATTGCGGTGCCACTAACGACGCCCTAATCTCAATGTAGGAGTCACATGTATTCGAAGAGTCCCTTGAACTCGAAACAACATTGTGATAAGAGTTTTCTTGGCAATAAGCTTGTTTGATTTCTGAACTTTTATTACAAAGCATTTCTTTTTTGTAAAGCTAGTTTCATGCCATTATATCTCTCCCATAATCAAATATAAAGTGCCAAGTTGAATCACCGGGGATAGAAATGCAAACATCGTGAAACAAAAAGGACCGAATGCGTTTGTTCATCCTTGGATTTATTGTCGATATATACAAAACTGGAAGGAGTATATGTCCTGACTGCTTCCTGTTGTGGCTTTAGCAAAAGAATCATTACATTAGATTTGCTTTGTTTCCTCATCACTTTGAACACTTTTTTCTCTACTACAAAGCCCTGTGTGTGTGTCTCTCTCTCTCTCTCTCTCTCTCTATATATATATATATATATATATAGATGTGTCTATAAGAGACACAGACACTTTTGGTCCATTTTGTTTTGCGATTTTTGCATTTCTATCCCCTATGTTTCATCTTCTCACTTTTACCCCTCATCTAGGCAGTTTCTTACCTTTTCAATCCATTTATTGGGTAGAGTATGTTGTACCTTCAATACTAGATTTCGGACATGTGGCACTTATGCCTGTATATAATCTTGATACCAGTACTGAAAGAAGAGGAGCAATTGTGAAGAGGAATATGGGCGAAAATGATCCGGGAAACGCGTTGTTACTCGAGGCATTATGCCATTCACAAACGCGTGCACGAGAAGCCGAGACAGCAGCAAAAGAAGCACATGAAGAGAAAGAGCATGTTATGAAACTTGTCTTCAAGCAAGCATCACAGCTTTTTGCTTATAAACAATGGTTCCAACTTTTGCAGCTTGAGAATCTGTACTACCAGATTCAGCAAAACGAGCCGATCTCCAAGCTTCTACCATTAATGTTTCCACCTCGGACAGCCGAGAAGGCACTTAAACCTCGGAAACTACGAAAGAATATGCAGAAAAGTAGCAGCAGAGGTAATAACTATGCAGTTGCAATTGCATTGGGATTGAGTCTTGTTGGTGCAGGATTGCTCTTGGGATGGACAGTGGGATGTTTGTTGCCTGCATTCTAAGTTTTCCTCGAGAAATCGTTCTCGTAAGAATGTTGTATCAGGTAGCATTCATCGTATTCTGTTATTTCTACGCGGTAGAAATAGACGGACATGATGCATATCCCTTGATACCACATTTCTACAATTCTACGACGATTGTATTCTAAAATAATCCAAGCTCCCTCGTTTTCGCGTTTTTTTTTTTCTTCCTTTCTTTCTATTCTCATGCTTGGTTGTTTGATGTGTAAAAAGTTGTTGGATTGCATCTTGGTATATGTATGTATTTAGAATGTGTTTGATTTAGGGAGAGATGTTTGTATGTTTTGATGAAACTTTTGAAGTGGGGGCCACATACCATAAGCTTCAAACATGTGTAATGAGGGTTGCTATGTATATATAATTTGTATATATAGTTGAAGAAGAAATAAATAGTGTTGGTATGTATGAGAGGATATAAAAATGTATCGGGTGGGGTATGTATGGTATGTGCATAGGCGGACACACGTATAAATACTTGGAAAAAACACGTGTACTTGAAATTTTTGTTCTTAAATCTTTTTAATTTTAATAGCACACCATACAAAACTTGTAGGATCGATTGATTATTGCAATGGATCTTTTGAATTTTGACTAAAGAATTTAGCTTTGATTTTTAAAATATGTCATGTCAAATGACAATTGTTGCTTCATCTACTAAGATCTCAACTCCCGGAATTTTTATTTAAATAAAACAGTATAGTTTTATAGCAAATATACTACTCCATTTATTTTGTGTTTCCGGTCGACGACTCGAATTCGAGCTACTCCAATTCAGCTCGAGTTCGGTCAAGTCATATAAGAACGAGCCTCATTGAATGAAATTTAAAATGCATAAAACATGGTATGAATGAATATATAAAACGAAACAAACAAACACTACAATAAATCGTAGGCTCGCTATTTGTTTAAATCTGAAAATCATGGTACGTGAATAGTCATGTATCGTGAAGTACCGTCGTTTGTTGTGTGTAATTTATTACGAGAGAACAGCTTGATGAAGAAAAACACGATCCTGCACAACCAATACGTGTTTTACTCTGTTATCAGGGACTATTTTGCCAATACCGTGGATACCATCCGCAATAGTCATCAACCGGGTCATCCGCATAGACACACACGCATCTGGCTTTATGGCAATCATCAAATCCATCAAATTCATCGCGTACACAATCTACATTTGTGTCGAGGCATGGCAATATTTCGTCGTCGTTCCCCAATTTACGTAGCACGAGCACACTAGTCCCTGTAGTAATCCATTTAATGTCTTCATTATTCAGCTTTTTCTTCTGTTGATCATCTTCCTCATTTTTTACAGCAACTTCTTTCGACATTACATGAACAGCAAATGCAACAACAAATACGATCAATAAAATGAAAACTTTTTCTGCCATTAAACATATATATTTTGCAGTCTGTTTACTTCTATAGAAATGATTCCTAGCATTTTATATACAAAATTATGCCCGTAAACAGCTCTCGCATCGCTCTTTTTCTATATAAAGACAGACAAACATTGTCATTACTTTCTTTGTCGTTTTCCGCACAAAATATATTCAAGTGATCGTGACAGTAACATGAAAGTTTACCGACATGTTAAGAGTTTTTAATAGGTGTTTTAATATCGTTCAGTGATGTGTTTATTTTTTTTTGTAAATTTTTACTTTATAGTTTTTCGGATTTTACATCCATGTCATAATTCTTTTATATCTTTTCTTCCCATCTGCTCCATGACTTTTTCAATGTTTTTATCTCATCTTCTTGCATTTAGCTCTTTCCTTTTATTTCTTAGCTCCTTAAATGGCTTCCATCTCTTTGTCTCGGATAAATTAGCCCTTTTTCAATTTGTATTTTGGCTTCAGAAATCTATTTCTAAGTTTTATTTTTCGGAAATCTAATTTTAGCGCTGAAAATGTCAAATTTCTTCGGTTTTCCCAAAGCTTTTTTTTTTTTTTTTTTTTCAGAAATCTCCCCTGACGATGTGGGAGTCTATGGATTAATGAGATCTAATCATATCTTTAAAAAACTACTGTATGTAATAAGTAGTTGATGTTAGGTTCTTTAAAGGTTCTGAAAAGCGTGTTTTAATCTAAAATGGTTGAGAATACACACGTGTAGTAATATATGTATAAAAATGTAGTAATACATGCAGTGACTGTCCTTCTCAACCATTTAATTTTAAAACTCGTCCTTATGAACTCTAACCCCATATCCTTATTGAATGAGAAATTAACGTTTAAAGTCTAGGAAAATTGAAAAGAGAATACAAATAGAAGGATATCATAACAGTTGTATTATATAATAAAAAAAGCTTACACCTCTCCTTTACTGACCACCCCACATAATAAACCGACACTCAGCCCAAGCATGGCAATAAAAGTACTACCATATCAACCCCTCCCTCCCTCCCTCCAAAATCTCCAGAAACAAAAATTTCCTGCCTTCCGTTTCACCAACAAACAACAATGGGGACCGAAAAAACCTAGGACTCTGATCATTATCAAAGAAGAGAGAAACAATAGAAGCAAACAGGCTTTTAAATGACAAGGGATTCTTCTACAGAGCCATGTTTCCAGTACTCCAATGCAAAGCTGCTGACAAAGGACAAAATACGAGATACCATGTGACGCCAAAAAAACTGCCCGGATTTGAACTTGTTCATATCATCTCCCTCCCGACAGGTGGGGAAAATAAAATCCAGGACTGCCAAGCTATTACTGATGTATCGTGATTGATGAAGAAACTACGACTCTTGACAACAGGAAAACCCTGCAAAATAATAAACATCATCTGATTAGCCAGTAATAGTAAGACGCAAAAAGCAGACAGATGTCATCTACAGTATCTAGTGGTGCAAGGGCACTACACCTAACAGTTACTTGCAACAATTCATCAGTCCAGGTAAAGTGTAAATTAAAACCCTTACATCTATTTTCGGTTCCATACCACGAATTTGATTAATCCTAGGATATGAAATGGGAGCAAGACTAAGTTTATTACTACCAAGATTATAAACATGACATGTGGATAGCTAACATGGCAGCAGCTATGGCAGAACGGGATACTCAAGATCTTTTACTGTTAAGTGAAGCTATTCCTGATGAAATCTCAGAATCTATCTATCTATCGTCTTAAAGGTCCAGTAATCAAGCCTAAGGATCTTGATAATTCACCAATTATTTGATTTAAGTCTTAAACTAACAGTACATTCTTCAACGTCCACAGAATTACAGTTAATTAATGTACAACTAAAGCATTCACTAATCTTATAAATCTACAACCTTATTCCCGAGCTAGAAGGAATCATCAGATCAGGGGAAGTTACTCTCCTCGTTTAATCCTTTCCCTTCACTTTTTATGTCCAAATTTAGCACTTGTCATGCGCGTTTAGGAAGAATACGTCAATGCAATGAAGATTGGAATAACATGACAGACAAATCACAAGATGCACAAAATGAAATAAAGATGCAGCAAACAAACAAAAAATCTGAAGACCAAGGATAAATAACAGGAGCATATGTAGTACCATAACAGACCTCATGTTCAAACAATGGAGACACTGTATGAGTTGCACAGCTGAAGCAATGCAGTCTGGTTGACTTTATCAAGATTTGCACTGATGACTTGGGGATACTTCCCTTGACTAGCAGCAGAAAGACTAGACAGTGACAGCACCAGGAATTGCCTTGGATCCTTAAGTTCCTTCAAAGGGTCTTCCTCCTTCTTCCCTGCGTTGTATAGGCGAGCAAAGGAGGTATTATAACCGGCAGTTTCCCCAAATTCTGGAATTTCAGTCTCTTCATCTACCCTAGCCTGTTCAGGTTGTGAAAGTAGAGTCACAATACTGTCCAACATCTTCCCCAGAGCCTGATGTCCAAAAGATCTGGAGACTACTTGAGATTAGCCGTGTTGAAGCAACAGATGCAAGTTTCAACTCGATGGGACCCGTTATGAGTTTAAGATTGGGAATCCAAAACTGCTCCAATATTGCTTGGAAAACATTAGGCTGGACAGCATTTACTGAATTAACAAGGTTCTGGGAACCATGTTTTACCAGGAACAGAGACATGAATATTATAAGATTCTTGACAAACTTCACCGTCTTCTTATTTTGCAACCGGTTGAAAAGGGAAACCCATATATGGCTTACGTATGGTGAAATTACCTCAAAACCAAGGTTTTCAATAACGGTGTTTAGGACATAAAATCCTTGGTCCTCGGTAGAGGAAGCGGAAACTAGTTTATTAAATATCCCAAGTACACTCGATAATCTTCCCTGTTGGTTGAGCTCATGTGGTGCCTTTTGCAGGAAAGCCTTTAGCAGGCTGACAAGTGCTGGAACATTTGCTGACCTTGTCCATGTGTCAGGCAAAAGAAGAATATTGAAGACCTGTAAGTAATACTCCGGCAGAGGAGGTCTGTTCAAATCAACAAGCTCTGCCAGCAACTGGAAAGCATAGGGAAAGAATTCACTGATATCGCTAGCCAAGATCATTTGCAGACTAGGAAAAAGTTTTGTTTCAAATAGAGATAAGAGCGAAATGTCCTTCTCACATGCCCTTCTTATAAGAGCAGCTATTGATTCAAAGAGATAGTGATTGAATAAAGGATTTTTCGGATTCTGACAAACTCTGCCAAGAATAGTAGTCAGGCCCTCTATGCAAGGTGAAGCTACAGCAGTAGTCAGGTCAGCGACACAAACAACACGCATTATACACTTCATAACATACTGATTTTCTTCAGATTCAGGATTACGGAGGGCACCAAAGAGGTTATTCATTAGCATCCCCAAAATCGGACCAATATCTGCTGAAGTGTACCTTGCTCTTGCCCCATCGTCTTTGACAAGCAAAAGTTTCTCAATGCAGCTTGCAGCATATGAGTGAACCACATAATCAGTAGAAGTAAGAAACCGAGTAACATCAAGGAGAAGGGTCAATGCAACATGTTTCGTATCTGATTTCTGAACAATGTGAAGAACTTCAAGGCACCAGCTTTTAACATTGAAAAGATGTGAGATCCTGATTTTGCAACTCCGGGACAATAACTGCTCCAAAAAGCTTTGGACATCCACTATGTCAGTTGAAACCAAGGTTCCACCAGCATTTCTGGTGGCAAGAGACACAACCAAGTAAATTGCACAATCCTTGTACTTCCAATTGTTTTTCGGATCAGTGGCGAACAAGTCCAAACAGTTGCGTATCTGAGCTGTAACTTTCTCAGTGACTTTATCTTTGTAGTTAATAGCAATTCCCTTGAGGAGCTCACATGCAATTCTTCTCCTTGTATCAATATCGCTTCCTTCCATATCCCTCCTAATGAAATCAATCGGATTCATCTCAAACAACTCCTCATCCTCAGCCTGCAACATAACATTAGGAATAACAATACTTTGACAAATCTGCTGCAATATATCGTCCCTCGAAAACAGTGTGTGATGACCGCTTTTGCTAACTGTCGTCAGAAACTTAATAGCAGTGACAGTCAGCTGCTCCCAACCATTTGATGAAGTAGACACAAGCAGACTCCAAACAGCCTCCACAAAGCCACTCAAATAGCCTTGGAACAGCTCCTCTTCCTTCACCATATACAGAGTAATATTATCACAAACAGCTGCACGCAGCTCAAAAGCACAAGCCCATCACCAGCAGGATCTTCAAGAGCAGGATATCTAACTGTAAGATACTTCTTGAACTCAACCATCCACTCACTCATATGGTCCTCAAAAAACTCAGGTAATTCTTGAAAATTCAAAGAGTAAAAAATAGAACAACACAAATTCTGCGATTCAAAATACGGCTTAAGGTTGGAAGCATTAGCTGACCCTGAAGCCACTAACTGATCAATCAGATTAGCCGTTCGTTTAAAAATTTCCAACAGAGGCTTCTGCAAAATTATCAAGACAGTATTTCAAATCCAGAAGCAAATCATTGGTCTTAAAAGTATACCTGAACTTCATAAACAACGAATCCAGAGTCGCCAAAAGTCCATTAATCGATACATAATCATTACTCTGGCTCGACTTATCAAGATGTGCAACAATTTCCGGCAGCAAACTTGGCCACGCTCGAGGGAAATCATGCTCTCCAATCACCGATAAAGCTTCGCTAAGCTGCGATTGAATCTTCCGGCTAGCTTTAAGCATCAACGAAACAATTAGGGTTTTGATGTTCACCTTCTCCTCATCTGAAATGGGGTTTAACGGAATCGGATTAGACTCAGACACTGGAGAAGGCGACCAACGTGCTTTCAGATGATTCTTGAAGTTCACAGCCGCATATTGCCGGATCGCCTCATCGATAGAAGGCTCCGCCACGAGACGGAGGACGGCGAGGCCGTAGTTAGGTCGTTCGGCAGCATCCAAGAGCGCCGATTCGGCTTGACGGCGGGGCTGAGCGTGGTGAGAGAAGGCGTTGAGGAAACATTGAGAGAGAAATTGTAGGGTTTCGGGATTCCACTCCATTGTTAAGGAAAAAGATGGTGAATTGAAAACCTAATTTGAATAAATAGAGCGCGTAAAGAAGGAGAGATGGTTTGCTTCAGTTTTACGCTGTGTTTGATATCAAACGTAGAAGAGAGAAGGAAACAACTGAGAGATGTAAACGAAGTCGAATCGGCAGAGGCGAGTCGAGACGTTTATGGGAAATTTCAACGCTTCATTTCATTAAATACGCTGCGTTTAATTATGATTTAACTGATTTGAACCGATTCATAAAAGCTTAACGAGCCAAACTCGAGCACTTGAAGACTGACTTTATTCGGAAACATTCACGAACTTTATCGAGAATTATTATATTATATTAAAGATATATATTCTTTTATTTACGAAGGAACTCGAATACTTTAGTGATTAAATTTTTCAAGCTATTAGAAATTTTATCGAACATAATTGGCCAAACTCGAGAAATTTTTTTCCGTGCTCGAATGAATTCGAGTATCATCATTTCGATGAGTTGCTCAACTCAATTAGTAAATATTTGTTTCGACATGTTTCGTTACACTAGTTGTAATGAATAATCATAATGCCCGTGTATAGAGCTCCGTCAAAAAATATGCGTATAGAGCGGTATTCTCAATTCGTTCAAAGATCAAGTTTTGATTGAACTGCGAACTTTTATTGTGCCAACATAGAGGAAACAATAGATTCTTCGTGTTTGAAGCAAATTATAGGGCGGGAGAGCCGAATTACTTCGTCTTCTCACGAGGCAACAACAATTTTATTTAATCCAATATTGATGTTTGTTATAATCATGAGCTTTCTATCACCTAATATGCTTGACGAAGTAATTTATTGATCTAACTATGTAGAAATTGTCTCAAACTTGATCTAATATCCCGATTTTTCTAAAAGGGCATCCTTGTCTTTTCACGAAAAATCTGAATATTTGGTTTTTTTTAAAAAGGATTAAAAGAAAAAGGGAAAAGAAAAGGAAAAGGATTAATTGGATTTAATTAATAAGGAATAATTAGATTTAATTGGGATTATAAAAGGAAACTAATCCTAAATTAACCTAGTTGTTGTTTTACGTAAAATCTTCTGAGAAGTGGCGCAAGTTTGGAGAAAAAAAGAAGAGAAGAGGCTTTCGAATCTCGAAGCTAATCCGTTGCTCTTTTCAACAGACATATCAAGAGAGAAAGGGTCACCGCGAGACGAGGATCGTTTTGATATTAACAATCCCTAAATCCGTTAACGTAAGTTTTCCCTCCTCGTTCTTGATACTAGGGTTCATTTATCATCGTCGTTAAGCTGCGTTTTTCTGAGTATAAACATGGTAGTGATCGTCTTTGGATTGATCGTTTATAGGTTTGGAGTTAAAGGTTAAACTTTTGACGGGTTGAAGCTTTGGATCGTTGTACCACGCAATTTAAGGTAACGTGGTGTTCTTATCGTATGACTAAGGTGTCGAAAGATGTAGAGCAATTTGTATGTTTATTTTTGTGGTTTTGAATCTGTTTTGGTTGGAGTTTGGGTTGGGGTGGGATGGAAATCGCGTTTTGACAGATTCAGCATTTTTAGGTAAATCCCAGGCAGACGGGCGTCCGCGCAGTGGCGGCTCAAACGAGCGTTTGAGGCCCGATTTAGATACTGCGATGTGGGTGAATTTCACGAACGGGCGCCTGAGGTTGGTGGACGACGCCCAAGGCGCGACGGCGTTCTGAGGGTCGACGGGCGTTTGACCTATTTATTCTGTTTTTCATTGTTTTTCGTGTCAGCTTGGTTTCAGGCTTTATAATCATGTTTTACTGCTTAACCTTATGTGACAAAGCCCTGAATTAGCTTTTGATGCGTTTAGTTCCGGCACCATATGGATTCCCTAAAAAGATGAAGTGTGGGACCGTCGAAAGCTTTGGATTTGCCTTGTGCTTCGATAAGCTAGGGTTTATCGATGTCTGTGTATGTGCTAGGTTTTGTTAGAGTCTAGTGGTCTTAATAAGAGGGAGTAGACTGATAGGAGAGCCTTTTATGTAAATCAACTTAGGTGGCTAGTTAAACATCTAATCAAACATATGTGTTAGATT
Organism: Gentiana macrophylla; assembly: GCA_026214975.1. Taxonomy (NCBI): domain Eukaryota; kingdom Viridiplantae; phylum Streptophyta; class Magnoliopsida; order Gentianales; family Gentianaceae; genus Gentiana; species Gentiana macrophylla. Next base: position 7,499,031 of record CM047814.1, on the reverse strand, counting down.
AATAATCTTAAACATCATGCAATGCTTGGTAAGGCATAGTACAAGATCGCGATGTGTTCTCTCGACTGCACAAAGTAGATCGCACTCCACGCCGGTCAATCGATTGGCTAGATAAAGCGTCTGGTGCACTCTACCGGTCATCACACTATCGGGACTCGAGATATTCCCGGGCTACTTAGAGCGTGTCTCTAAGTAGGTTGCACCAGATTGTCCTAGTACATTCTATTATTAGGCGTAGTGCCATTGTTATTCATGATTTAAGAAACTTGAGCTAAGCTAGATAACCTTGGAACCTCATGTTATGCTATGAACATAATATGATAGTTAGCTAGGGTTAATAACGGAATGAATTAATAAAAGACGGCGTTGCTTTTATTTCTTTATGAGGCCCGACGTTGTACGATCTTCAACGCGTTACTAAGTACTTATGTACTTACCCGTTATTTTTTGTTTGTCTTTCTCTTTCTCCCAAAGAAGATGAACAGTTGCTAGTGTTGATGAGTTCTTTGATGAGGACGTGTGAGATGGAGCTCTTGAAGACTTAGTTCTTTAGTTTGATTCTTTCATTAATGTTGTTGATTTAGTTTCAAACAATGTTGTCTTTCTTTTGGAATAGTTCCGTTTGAATTCTTTTGGATTTGATGTTGGATGTTTTAGTTCTTTTTATTGGATTTAGTTTTACAGCATTGAAAACTGTGTGATCGATCTTTTGTTTTCCCAAGTCGTTTTATCTTCCGCGTCGTTTTAGTTCTGATGTGTGACGTAAGGCTTACATATACTATTGAATTTATTTGATAATATTTGTGCCGAGCGCTCTTTCCAAATAAGGACTCGGTGTCCGGGAACGGGGCGTTACAGAAAATAAGTAGAATTCGTACATGTGTTAGCTAGTGAAATTATGGAAATTCTCAACCCAACTGGGTCGCTACACCGAGGAGTCTTCTCATGGAAGCGACCTGACCGAGGTCCAGATTCCAGATTCGTCTTGTTTTGGTTATTTCCGGTGTCTGAATTCATCTACATGTTATGTACATGGTCAGTTTGTTGCCTGTTTTCATAATTTATTTTGACGGAAAGAAAGTTGAAAGAATAAATAGGACACGGGGCACACAGATCATCATAGTTAATTATTGAGTCCACGGTAATTGCATGGTGAGGTTTTCGATGTAATTGGTATACCTAAGTTTGTTAATGCATGTTTAGAACTAAAACCGAGATATACGCTAATAACTAATTCATAGCCATGGCTTAGAAAGTAACCGTACGAATTCGACTAATTGGACATTTGTGTGAGATTTAAGTCTTGTGCCTCGCGCTGCAGCACTGCACCACAAAATGAAATGATGTGATAACGCGACCCACGCACTCTACGTTTTCACTATACAAATGAAGATACACCATAATATAGAATGAAACAGTACCATCCGCAAATGAGCTTTATATTTATGTTCACATTGGGCAAAGAACTTTGATTCTTATCATTTTGTGCCTCGGCTACTATCTTTAAAAATAAAATAACATATATGTCATTTCATATTTTAGATTGATCGGATCATGATCTGGAGTAAAAGGATTCGAAACCTTGCATGCCGGTACCAAAAACCGATGCCTTACCACTTGGCTATACTCCATAGGCCTGTTTTGGACGGTAGGAACGGGGAGGTGCAAAACCACTCGTCGTGAGTGCGCGGCCACTCGTCGAGCAGCGTGACGCCACTTGTCAAAGGACGATGTAAGAGGTAGATAAATGATACAAGAAGATAGCTCGAACCCCCCATGAATCTAAATATGATTTTTGTCTTCTTCTTTTTGTTGTATTTGTATTTTTGAACAACCACCAACCCTTCTTTATTTTGGTGAAAGACCACAACTTTTTACGTAATCTAAAGATTTGTAAATAAGTTTATGTCTTTATCAAACTAGTTTCTGTGAGATCGACATTGTTTTCGTTTTGAGCTATATCAGAATCGATATAGTCCGCTTGCTGATATCGTCGACCGCCAAGTAATCTGCGGACCCATACGGGTCCGTTTGATGGCCCAAATAGTAGAAAGGACCTGCGGTCCGATGAGTCCGCACTTGCGTAAGCCGTCATGAGGCCGCCGATCCGCCCTCACGTTACGAGCCCGCACAACTAGGCGAACAAGCTACCACATGACGATCACACGACAAAGACTCAGCCAATGGCGTGTTGGGTCCGCCCCGCATCGAGTCCGCCTCGATAACTGTCTAGTCTAATTAGTGTCACATCACACTTTATTATGTCTTATCGTCATTAGCTTAATCATACTTAGCAGCTCACCTATATATAGAGGCTCAATGTAACACATATATCATCTACAATATTATAAAAAGCAGACATACTTTGCCAATTTGTCGACTAATGAGCTCGCATTAATAGCTTTCAGTCCGACCAACACACTTTCTCTAACGCCGTCGTGCATCACCGCCAAACACCAAACACACAGCCATATATCCACCACTAAAACATCGCAAATACCACCGTGATAATTCCGACACTATCACTAGTAGGCTGTGATTTTCATAATCAATGCCATAAAGAATGAATATGATCTGGTTCGGTCGATTTTATTCTATTCATTAAATCGAACCATTTTACGTAGCTTTCGACTTTGTAAAACCCCAAAAATAACTTGTAAACCAAAACATAACAGTATCAAAGCTAAAATCATTTTTTCGGTCTAAATTGGTTAAACACGGTACTTTTTTCATTCTTTATCAACAAAAATGAAAGTTTAATTGTAGATTACAATATTTTTATGAACAATAGACGACAATTTATGCACCAATTCTATTAAACGAGCAAAGTCAAATAGATGACTTAAAAGTGATTTATATTGCACCAATCCTTATCAATATTGTATTTTCAACATCACGTCTAACAATGACTCATTTACCTGTAAAAACAATATACATCGTTTCATAACATTAATTACAATACGACACTTAGTAACTCGAGTTAATCGTTTTAGATCATATGAGAACGATAAACCCAAATAAATAATCATTATTCTAACACATATGAGGCGTTACCCATTGATCCGCGTGTAAGCCACTAATACGTACAAAATACTAGCAAGAGTACTAGGTCAATCGTAATATAATAGATGTGAGTCAGCCGATCACATTGCAGAGCAAACGAATTAGATAAAACTCACTAAATCTAAACAAAAAAACAAACAATGGTCCCCTTGATCAACATAAATACAGAAAAGATCGGGTAATTGGTATCTCTCTCATCTCCGATCGTCTAACTTGATGTCATTAATCTTTATGTCTACTTTTCCTCGTAATTCCTAGATCAACAAGAACGTTTTCCAATTCAGTTTAGCTACGGGTGCTCTCTCCTAATCTTATCTACTTCCATTGAAAAGACAATAGATGTCTATATTTAGCCAACCTCCTTCATTGGTTGTATTAACTCACACGCAATAAGTATTAGAAAATGCCAGCTCAAACCGAGAACCTCCCTAAGCAGCTATCGTGGATTGACTAGCCCGTTCCTAGGGATTGATTAGACTATGTCCTAATTAACACTTTACCTTGCAAATCCTTCATGCTAATTTACGAATACAATAAGCAGATTGGTCGATCTAACTCATGGTAATTAAATCGTCGATCAACGCGCTGACACCGAATCTTCAAATTAGGGGGACCTAGGGTTGTCGAGGCTGCGATATAGACCGTCGCAAGACCGGTGGCGATGGTTCCTAATTCTGAAATCTACATCGTTTTATTCTGATTATTCTAGTTAATTACGATTCATTTAGACATGCAGATCAATTACAACACGTTAATCTAGCTAGATCTACCATGATCAAAATCTAAGGAACGTTCAAAGCTTTATACATTTATCAATGACGACTAGCTTGATCAACTCAAGCTAGTTGATGGATTGGAGGAGATAACCAAGCAACGAACTCAAATTAAACACAAAGGATGCTTTATTTCATAGATCTAGTAATTTGGAGTAAAAATATATATAAATCAAGAGTTGTTGTTTATAATGAAATCGCACAACTTTATATGAGTCTGAGCCGACTTAGACTAGCTAACCCTAACCGACTTAATACAAACTACGGCTCTCTCTCTTTTCGTGTCTTCCAAGTTTCCTTGAGATGTGGCTAGGGCTTCCGCAGACCTCCGGACATTTTTCTTTTTTTCGATCTAGCAGACTTCGTATTGACTTCTTCGGACTTCGCCCAATATCTCTTCCTCTAATCCGGATCCATATGTATTTAGCCCATATTATGGTATTCCCGAAAATCACACATAAAGAGATTTAAACAAGATTTAAATATCTGGAAAAATATAAAGATACAAAATTAATAACCGAGAGGTACGGTATTAGGCTATTGACAAGTATTTCGTATAATATTACATCTATCACTAATCAATTGAGCATGATTCGAGGCAAATAAATGTATGATTTATAGTATCTTTTTCAGTGTGATCACCCATCAACACCTGAACCCAAACTCGGGCGTTACACACCATCATATAAGCCAAGCTCGGGTTACGATGCACTTAAATTTAAGTAGAGGAAACATGCAAATGAACACCTTCTTCTTAAGCCAAACTCGAGCATTACACACCATCATTTAAGCGAAGCTCGGGTCACGAATCACGATGCAGTAAACTTTAAGTAGAGGAAACATGCAAAATGGACTTGAATCAATGTAAATACAAAACAAGGACACGTTTTTAATCGTTTGGGGAAAAAAAATATCTTTCACGCCCGATGAATTTATGAAGAAAAAAATCATAATCATTCACGTTTTACCTAATTTGTAAATGCCATGCTGATTTCATTTCATTACATCACCATATTTCTAGAACAAAAATGATACTTGTGATTTATAATGAAATTATAATAATTGAAGAAATTCAAATTTCAAAGTTTATTATTTTTCTGAATCAATAAATAACCTGAAACGTATTTTATTATTCTGAAATAAATAATAAACTATACCCGACCAGGGATGGACGTAAACTCGTAAACTACCGAAGGTAGGGATAATCGTCCAGGTAGGGTTTATTATAAAAAAAAAACAATTTGAACATAGAAATATGCAAAAAGGATAGTGGAATATTTTTCTGGGTAAAAAGCACATATCCTTATTCCACTGTGATAGTAAAACATTATATTTGGGGTCAGTTTCACTACAGCAAACAGTGAATTTAGAGTTATGAACAATGAATTTGTCATTATCACCCAATATATATTTCCACTGTCCTGATTCCCATTTTCCCTAAATAATATCGTTCCCTCAAAAATAAAAGGGTTTATTGTCAAAAAGGACAATTTAAACATAGAAAAATCCGAAAAGGACAACGAAATATTTTTCTAGGTAAAATGAACATATCTCGACGATCACGATTTCACCCTCCACGTGGAATTATCTAATTTGGTCATTTGGCATGTGGAAAAGTACAAGTATATTATCCACATCGGGTCGAATACGAGATGAATCGGTGATCACCGCCGGCCAAACAGATCTTGCAAGTGTATCATCTCGAACACCCATGTCGGTGTCATACGAAGTCGATATCGAGCTCCACCAGGTTCCAGTGCCCAATAATCTAGAGGTTGCTTGGGCAGGAGCAAGCGCCCATTAAAGCGGCAATTATGTCAATAGACCAAAACCCCAGATTAGAGGCGTAAGAAGAAGGCATGTGCCTATAAATACATCATTCCGGGAACTACGTAAGGCTTGATTCCTGGACATTACATGAGATACGTAAGCAATCCAAGATACATTCTTGGACTCACCATAAACACCAAAATCACCCCAAAATCATCCTTGATTCTATCATCCCTAGATTAAATTGGCCTCAAATTATACATGACAAAATCCAAAGATCGTCATTGGCGCTAGAAGGAGGGCTTTCTATCGGTGATAGATCAAGGAGTGGTGGTTCGTGATAAAAACGCAAGACCCAAAAACGCAGCGAGATCGGGCGGCGAATTTATGGAGTTTCAACCGTTGGAACTAGATTTCCACCGTTCAGATCCAAGGATTAGGGGTACGAACAAGCCCTCCAAATTTCAGGCTGATCGGAGTTGTTTTGAGTCCCCGATCGTCGCAAAGAAGTTGCAGCCGTGTATAAAAATGCGCAGCCCGTAAAGCGGTCAGATCGATGGATTATTGCCGGAGTTTCAACCGTTAGAACTAGATTTCCACCGTTCAGATCCAAGGATTAGGAGGGACGAGCAAGCCCTCCAAATTTCAGGCTGATCGGAGTTGTTTTGAGTCCCCGATCGTCGCAAAGAAGTTGCAGGTGTATAAAAATGCAAACAGCCCGTAAAGCGGTCAGATCGATGGATTATTGCCGGAGTTTCAACCGTTGGAACTAGATTTCCACCGTTCAGATCCAAGTATTAGGGGTACGAACAAGCCCTCCAAATTTCAGGCTGATCGGAGTTGTTTTGAGTCCCCGATCGTCGCAAAGAAGTTGCAGGTGTATAAAAAATGCAGCAGCCCGTAAAGCAGTCAGATCGATGGATTATTGCCGGAGTTTCAACCGTTGGAACTAGATTTCCACCGTTCAGATCCAAGGATTAGGAGGGACGAGCAAGCCCTCCAAATTTTAGGCTGATCGGAGTTCGTTTGAACCCTCGATCGTGGCAAAGAATTTACTGCAGTACCAAAACGCAGCAGGATTCTGGACAAAGAACTGCCAGATCGGCGGCTTATTCCCGGAGATTGAGCCATCGAAAGAACAATTCCACGGTCACATCGAAGGAAAGTGAGGGAAGAACGATCCTCCAAATTTTGTGCCGATCGGAATCCGTTTCGAGGTCTGATTGCCACCGGAAAGACACTCGCTATGGCGCCCGTAAAGTCGCGAGTTACTTACCGTATCTAGCTATCCACGCACGGCGAGTTCTCGAGCTCCAAGGAGCGAGCCGAGCTCTTTAGCTTTCCAGGTTCTTACAAATGTTATTTTAAATTCTTATATACTTTGTAAGTCTTTATTATATGTGTAATGTTTTTATCACAATCACATTGCACCATAAAGACTCGAGATATCGAGAGCTCGGCATTCGAGCTCTACGGACTCGTCTTGCCCATAAACCCGAGCTCGACTCGGCGTCGATTTGGAGCTCACCGATGGGTAAATCTTTAATAAGTCCGAGCTCGACTCGGCGCATCATATTTGGAGCTCGGCTCGGCGTTATCTTTATAAGACCGAGCTCGGCCTCGGCATCATATTTGGAGCTCGGCTCGGCGTTATCTTTTATAAGACCGAGCTCGGCCTCGGCATCATATTTGGAGCTCTCTCGAGCGTATCTTTTATAAGACCGAGCTCTGCTCGGCACCATATTTGGAGCTCTCTCGAGCATATCTTTTATAAGTCCGAGCTCGACTCGGCATCATATTTGGAGCTCTCTCGAGCGTATCTTTTATAAGTCCGAGCTCGACTCGGCATCATATTTGGAGCTCTCCCGAGCGTATCTTTTATAAGACCGAGCTCGTCTCGGCATCATATTTGGAGCTCTCTCGAGCGCATCTTTTATAAGACCGAGCTCGCCGGCATCATATTGGAGCTCTCCCAGCGTATCTTTTATAAGACCGAGCTCGCCTCGGCATCATATTTGGAGCTCTCTCGGCGTATCTTTTATAAGTCCGAGCTCGACTCGCATCATATTGGAGCTCTCCGGCGTATCTTTTATAAGACCGAGCTCGCCTCGGCATCATATTGGAGCTCTCCCGAGCGTATCTTTATAAGACCGAGCTCGTCTCGGCATCATATTGGAGCTCTCTCGAGCGCATCTTTCATAAGTCCGAGCTCGACTCGGCATCATATTTGGAGCTCTCCCGAGCGTATCTTTTATAAGACCGAGCTCGCCTCGGCATCATATTTGGAGCTCTCCCGAGCGTATCTTTTATAAGACCGAGCCGCCCGGCATCATATTGGAGCTCTCCCGGCGTATCTTTTATAAGACCGAGCTCGTCTCGGCATCATATTGGAGCTCTCTCGGCGCATCTTTTATAAGTCCGAGCTCGACTCGCATCATATTGGAGCTCTCTCGAGCGTATCTTTTATAAGACCGAGCACGCCTCGGCATCATATTTGGAGCTCTCCCGAGCGTATCTTTTATAAGACCGAGCTTCGCCTCGGCATCATATTTGGAGCTCTCTCGAGCGTATCTTTTATAAGACCGAGCTCTGCTCGGCACCATATTTGGAGCTCTCTCGAGCATATCTTTTATAAGTCCGAGCTCGACTCGGCATCATATTTGGAGCTCTCTCGAGCGTATCTTTTATAAGTCCGAGCTCGACTCGGCATCATATTTGGAGCTCTCCCGAGCGTATCTTTTATAAGACCGAGCTCGTCTCGGCATCATATTTGGAGCTCTCTCGAGCGCATCTTTTATAAGACCGAGCTCGCCTCGGCATCATATTTGGAGCTCTCCCGAGCGTATCTTTTATAAGACCGAGCTCGTCTCGGCATCATATTTGAGCTCTCTCGAGCGCATCTTTCATAAGTCCGAGCTCGACTCGGCATCATATTTGGAGCTCTCCCGAGCGTATCTTTTATAAGACCGAGCTCGTCTCGGCATCATATTTGGAGCTCTCCCGAGCGTATCTTTTATAAGACCGAGCTTCGCCTCGGCATCATATTTGGAGCTCTCTCGAGCGTATCTTTTATAAGACCGAGCTCGCCTCGGCATCATATTTGGAGCTCTCTCGAGCGCATCTTTTATAAGTCCGAGCTCGACTCGGCATCATATTTGGAGCTCTCGGCGTATGATTTTATAAGACCGAGCACGCCTCGGCATCATATTTGGAGCTCTCCCAGCGTATCTTTTATAAGACCGAGCCGCGCCTCGGCATCATATTTGGAGCTCTCCCGAGCGTATCTTTTATAAGACCGAGCACGCCCGGCATCATATTTGGAGCTCTCCGAGCGTATCTTTTATAAGACCGAAGCCGCCTCGGCATCATATCCGAGCTCTCTCGAGCGTATCTTTATAAGACCGAGCTCGCTCGGCGTCATCTTTATAAGACCGAGCTTGGCCTCGGCATCATATTGGAGCTCTCTCGAGCGCATCTTTAATAAGACCGAGCTCGCCTCGGCATAATATTCGAGCTCGGCGACCTTACGTAAGTCCGCCTGCCATCTAAGCATGATACCAACAGACTACACCAAATAAGCTAAGCCTTATCTCAATTAACTTCTGTTTTTACATTTTTATGTCTTGTAATAAGTCCATGTGACAATCACATAAATATTCTACTAAGCATGTCTTTCCTCGAGACGCTTTTGTGTTTGTTATGATTTACAGCCTTCACATTGCAAATCTACCACGATACAAAATGGCAAAGGCAAAAAATTCGACCAGCCTTAAAGCAAAAGAAGTCCATGTGATTAAAAGATAAAAGAGGCAAAAGTCAACCACAACTACAAATCCTCGACACGACGAAGTCGAATAATATGGTGAATAAAGCCAAGTCACGACAAAGTGCTTATATCACCTCGACACGATGCAAGAGAAATAAAAAGCGTTGAAAAAGCCAAGTCACCGACAGAGCTTATATCACTCCCGACCGCCAAGAAGCCACGATGCTAAGCGGTTGGAAGATCCCACGATGGATACCCTATTCGACCCGGTTCGAAGCACCACGAAGTGCGCGACAATGAGTAGGGATTTTTCAATTCGACCATGTCGAAGCCCGGCGAGGCAAGGTCGACTCGAGCTCGACCAAATAGCCAAGTCAAGCCGATAAGGCAAGATAAATGCTAGGTCGACTCATATCCAAGTGTACCGTGAGTCATGTACTCATACTACACTTCGAGGAGCCACAGGGAATTAAGTCCAAGGACTACACCCCACAAGGCAGCTTTTGCAAAGGAATTAAGTCCAAAGGACTACACCCTAGGCAAATATTCAACAACACAAACAACATTCAAAGGAAAGGTCGAATTCAAAATTCAAAATTCAAAAGTCCTGTGGATCGAATTGTGAAAGGCAGACAACAAAAAGCGACAAGCAACATCTGCAAAAATTGAAGCAAAATAAAACTAGGCGTCATATTTGGAGCTCACCGATGAGTGAATATGTAATAAGTCCGAGATCGACTAGGCATCTTACCTCGAGCTATATTATTTTGGAACTCACCTACCGAATCAAGCGGGTCGAGTTATCTTATTTTGGAACTCACCCTACCGAATTGGCGGGTCGAGCTATCTTATTTTGGAACTCACCTACCGAAGGCGGCGGCGGGTCGAGCTATCTTGTTTTGGAACTCTCCTAGCCGAGCATGGCGGGGACGAGCCTTCTTATTTCGGGAACTATCCCCATGGTTATTGCGACATTTTGACTAGTGCTGGCGTGCACTCGAGGATCCACTCCGCAAGGATCTACTCAACGGTCTCACGAGGATCCGCAAGTCGGATGCCTTCGGTGTCGACGATCAGCGTTTACAAGTCCTAATAGACGAAAACACAATGGCATCGAAATCCGAGTCGACGCGGCGTGATCGACTCCCAAAAGAGAATTTACTAGGGCATCGAGGCCGGGCAACATGATCACTTCGATCGACGACCATTGAATCTAAAAGTTCCATGGAACCAAAAGGCTAAGGCATCGAAGTTCGGACCAAGTCCAAAACTCTCGGCGATCATGTGTCGCGAGTCATGAACGACAAAGAAACACCACGACACCGAGATCCAGAGCGACATTTACGTATTACGGTCTTATTAGGCGGTAAGTACTAGGACATCGTGGCGGAAATATCTATCGACAAGCAGAAAGAGCATCGATTCCGACAAACGAAATGAGACAACCAGGGCATCTCTTCTACCACGCAACAACAAAGAGAAGTCCAAAAAATGCTAAAGCATGGAAGACAAGTTACATATGGTCGACAAATGGAACTCATCGAAAGTATAACGAAGATGATGAATCGCATTATACTTTGGAGGCAACAACAGTCGACATTGAATACTAGAGAAAAAGCGAGCAAAGGAATGGGAATCGACATGTAACAAAAGTGTTTGACACCAAATACTTGTAAAAATTTCAGCATTTATAACAAAAAGCCTAGTCACAAAGGCGGCCAAATATGATCCAAACCTAAGGTTCTCATGATACTTGGAGGCGGATATCGACATATATGCATCGACATGAGAGAGGCCGATGTGCAAATAAGGCCAAAGCGCATGAATAAAGCAAGATGGTCTAGTTCAAAGACCAAAGAAAAGAAGGAAAAATGTAACAATTTTTCAAGGAAAGAATAAGCCAAGTCCAAATGACCGGCTAATTGTTTATACAGATGGAAGCCAACGACAACGATGGTTAAAAAGGGCAAAGCCTTAGAAGAAGCATCTTTTTTCGGCGTTAAGGCAAAGTCTCAAGACTGTTAGACTAACATTCGAGATCCGCATGCCGTACTCCAAAATCCAGGCAAATCAGATTCTTCACAGAAGTCGACCTCGACCGAGGCAGTCCCCAAGTTGGACATCTCATCATTCCTTCGACAAATACGGCATCGAAGTCGATGTCAACTTAGCCACACGTTATAAGTCCCAGGGACGAGATAATGCTAAGATAAAAAAGTTTGCAAAGCGAGACATGGAAAGGCCGTATGTCGGACTCCACGGGAAGTAAGTCTGCAGGCGATTTAAATTTGAGCATTGGATGACGATGGCGAGATATACGCTTTTGACAGATCGGACGACCTCAAGAGCTCAGACGGATCGGGGGCTTATGACGACACGGATTTCACCCTCCACGTGGAATTATCTAATTGGTCCGGTGGCATGTGGAAAAGTACAAGTATATTATCCACATCGGGTCGAATCTGAGATGAATCGGTGATCACCGCCGCGCGGCCAGCCAGATCTTGCAAGTGTATCATCTCGAACACCCATGTCGGTGTCATACGAGTCGATATCGAGCTCGACCCAGTTCCCAGGCCCAATAATCTAGAGGGTTGCTTGGGCAGAGAGCAAGGCCCATTAAAGGCAATTATGTCAATAGACCAAACCGCCCCAGGATTAGAGGCGGAAGAAGGCGTGTGCTATAAATACATCATTCGGGAGAACTACGTAAGGCGATTCCCGGACATTACACATGAGATCGTAGTAATCCAAGATACATTCTTGGACTCACCATAAAACACCAAAATCACCCCAAAATCATCCTCGATTCTATCATCCCTAGATTAAATTGGCGCAAATTATACATGACAAAATCCAAAGATCGTCAATATCCATATTCCACTGTGATTTATATTCTTTCGTATTCAACTACAAAAACGAATATATCTTTTGATTTGATTGTTGAATGATGGTAATTTTTCATCATATTTTTTCTCTTCATGTCCTCTTTATTTAGATATCTCATTTGATATTTTTTATTCCACTGTGATTTATATTCTTTCGTATTCAACTACAAAAACAAATATATCTTTTGATTTGATTGTCGAAAGATGGTAATTTTTTCATCATATTTTTTCTCTTCATGTCCTCTTTATTTAGATATCTCATTTGATATTTTTTTCAACGTTATTTTCGAGTTTATTTTTGTAAAAAAACACATAAACAAATAAAATTGGATTGAGGTTAGTTCCACAAAGAAAGAACGGTGGGTTTGGAGTTATGAACAATAAAATTATCCTTAACACCAAATTTATATTTTCACTGCTTCGATTCCTACTTTTTTTTTTTTTTTTAACTTTAAACCACTCGCTTCCAAAATAAAATATAAAAGAAATTTGTAATGTGTCACATCTTCTTTATCTATAAAATCGACGACGTCATAGCCTAACAATTCCACAAAATTGACGCATGCCCCATGCGGGCCCGTAAAAGCAGCATCATCCTCGTGAACGCCACGTGGGTCTTAACGTGATTTGCATTTCCGCAGTCGGCAAGGAGCACGTGACTTCCATGTTTTGTTTTGTTTTTTTATAAATAAATAAGCAATAATATAGTCTTGAACAAAAACTATTACAAAAAATCAAATCATAATTTGTTTGACAAGCTTTTTTTTTGATGTAAATGTTTTTTTTTTTGAGGAACAAATAATTTTATTAATCTAAATCCATCAAACAATCCGTCAAAACATCATTCGAGGACGTGGAACCCCAGAATGTCCGGATAGGAACATACAAACTAGACGGACATACGACTATTCAAAATTTAAATGTAAGTTTAACATTCAAATTTTAAAGAAATTGAATATTTATTTTCAATCCATGTAAAGTCAAATTAGTTCAAATATCGGTGTCATGGTAAATTTCACTATATTGTCAATAATGTCAATAATATATATATATATATATATTTGTTTTTATTTTATTTTTGTTTTGGATGAAAACGGATCATAGAGCGGGCCAATTGACAAATACGGGTTCATTGACAGTTTTTCACTCTTATATATATATATATATATATATAGTCTAAAATCCGTACAATGCACGGGATACAATATTATGAAATTAAATAACTCTATGAAATTTTATCATATCATTAACTTTTGAGATATAATAATCTATTGAACGCAAATCAAGCTAAAGATTATCACTCCATGGATTCATTTCATTAGAATCCAGTGCCTATCTATGCTTCCAAAAATTAATTAGATATATATATATTTGCTACGAACCCGTGCACAATGCACGTCTGATAAAAAACAATTAAAATATGTCAAATGAGAAATATGCACTCAAAACCAAACATAATTCGTTATAAGAATAACTTCAATACAACATGATAAAAACTCACATCCCACTCTTTCTTCAAAAATTACAAATGAACCACACCATTGTAATATTACAAAAGAACCACAACAGTTTGTTCAGAAATTAACAAAACGTGGAGTTTTCATAGCCCTATCCTAATATACAAAGCACTCCACCCCGAGGATCTTAGAGTGACTCCATTGGGCGCTCTATTTTTTTTTCTTAAAGCTTAGCAAAAGCTTTGCACCGTTGGACTTATCTTTGAGTGTGAAAAAGCTTTTTCCAAAACTTTATCTGCACAAAGTTTTTCTAACATCGCGAAACTTGCATTATTTTTTATTTGTTTTACGTAGAAATACGTCGGTCTTTGCCACTTTTTCAATTTATTTATTTCCTCATTTGAGCGTGTTATATATATATTATTTTTGAGAATATAGTGTCAATAATAACGTTCAAAAGAAATTTCACTAGATATTTGAATGTTAAGACTCAACGTCACATTAGTGTTATGGTAGTTTTCACGTTAATTTTATTTCAAGACCAAAATCGTGTGGCGTGAAAACACTTCCTTGTAAATATACCGTAATATTTATTTTAGAGTTTTTAATGGCATCACGGTTTTGTTGACAAAAGTGTCATTCATACGCATACATCACATCTAGTAAATTATTTTCACATCACTTGATGATCGAGTTAGGAGCATTTTTTTCACAAAACTAATTATTCTGACCGAATGAAAGTCAGAAAGTGATGGTTATATATTCTAACATGATCTGAGTGAATTGTTTGATGTTTTTTAGACCTAGTACATGACAAAAATTACATATGATACTTCTTGACTAAAATCAGGGCAACAAAATTTCTAATATTCGGTCTAAAAATGGGTCGGAATCAACGAGGGTGTAAAACAATAAAACTTGATGTGTAAAACTAGAAATAAAATAGTGTGTCAAGACTTTTGGTTATGTAAAAAGACATACACTTCTTCTTAAAAAAAAAAGAAAAAAGAAAGATATACACTTGAAATTGTCAAATCTAAAATTGTCTGATCTCAATGAGAATCGACCTTAAGAAGAATCGACTTTTGACAAATTGATTATAAGATCGATCTTCGATAACTCCATATCAGGTGGGTAAAAGAAAAGATAATATAAGCCTAGTCAAATATCATTTTTCAATTTTGTTTACCAGTAGATGATGGTGTAGCTAATATAAGTATCCAATGCATCGGGTAGATGCATGTTTCACTGATTAGCACCGTGCAACTAGTAACCGTCTTTCCCTTACCTCATTATCTTCTGGTTCACCATCCTAAGCTAACAAGACCTTATTTGACCGACCTTGCGCATAGTAAGATTTGAGTGATACGATTAGCGGCGCCCTTAACTATTTTCTAGCCATAGAAATTATTGTATTTTTTTGGTTGATTAATTATTTTTATTTATGGAGCGCTCAATATCCATTCTCCTTTTATTGCCACCCCTAATAAATTTATATACGATTGTGTCCATTTACGACGCATTTGACGTATACGATTTAACGTTATTTAAAGATAATTTCAAAGCGCACGTGCAAAACATGTCGATTCTCATAGGATGTATAACACGCGAGATATGTCCTCAGAAGCATACCCTAGTGATTAAAAAACGATTGTTGTAGTGACAACCAACCAGCCTAGCTATAGTATAAGGTCCAAATCACATATGTAGTGATCTCTTTCAAAGAAAAAGATTTAAAGCGATCTAGATCATATTGAACCTATATGTCCTTCGATTTGCATTATTCACTAATCCAACGGACGGTGTGGTAGGGGACTCTTTAATTAATATGTAAAATTATCACAGTAATAGATTCGTTTAATATAATAATCAGTCTTGTAATATTATTTTATTAAAAAAAAAAAAGTACAAATAGAATGTTGTTGACTGGAACTGGATGCTCATACACCACCACGCATATACACACACACGAGAGGCTGCTGAAACAGTTGAAAATACAGAGCAGCAAAGCATTTTCCATACCCATAAACCCCCCCTCCAATACCCTCCCCACACCTCCCTCGTTTTCTATCTGCTTATAGAAACAAATTTTTATGCAAAAAAATAAACATTTTATCTTCTAGCTCTTATTAATTGCAGAACTGCTAGCAAAAAACTACACAGCTTTGTCTTCTCTGCTTACTTAACAAACCTCTCTGTTTTACTTTGTCTCCCAATTCAACTTTTGCTGGGATTCTTCAGGTGAGTTCCTTTTTTTTTTTTTTTTTTTTTTTTTTTTGTTTTTGTATGTGAAGACTTGCATCAAGTGATTTATGGTATCTAGGAAGTACTTGAGATCTAGGACTCAAGGTATTTGGTGTTTGAATTGTGTTTGTTGAAATGCTTGCTTGATTGAATTTGGGAAAATTTCTTCCTTTTTATTTTATTTATTATTATTAGTATTTTTATATTATTATCAATGTCCTCTTTGCTTTTGTACATCCTGTTAATTTGTCATGAAGTTACTAGCACCGTATAACACTTTCCACCATGACTGTTTTCAATTAAATTTTGGGAAAAAAATCTTTCTTTTAAGCTATATGCTGTTTGGTTTTTATTTTTAATCTCTGTTCTCTTTGCTTGTGTATGCCCTGTGCTATTTTATCATGATTTTGTATTTTTAGGACTGTTTTTAATATATATATATATATATATATATATATATATATATATAGGGGGAGGGAGGGGGTGTTGTTTCAGTTAAATGTAGGGAAAAGAATCCTCCTTTGCTATTGCATCTATTAATTATCATTTCAATCTGTCTTATTTGTTGTTTTATCAAAATTTTGAATTTTTGTGTTCTTTTGTTAAAGGTGGATTTTTGTTGGAGTGTGCATAGAGATAAATAAAGTATGGGGGGTTTTGTCTGGAACGCCGAAGATAAAAACATGGTGGCGGCTGTTTTAGGAACGAAAGCATTTGATTATTTGATTTCAAGCTCGGTATCTTCTGGTGAGGGGTCATTAGTAATGATAGGAAACGAAGAAAATCTACAGAACAAGCTTGCAGCTCTTGTGGAAAGCCCGAATGCAGCTAATTTTAGTTGGGATTACGCGGTTTTCTGGCAAGTTTCGCGGTCTAAGTTCGATGAACCGGTACTATGTTGGGGTGATGGATGTTGCAGAGAGCCTAAGGAAGGAGGAGGGGTGTCTGGATTCTCGAAAGTTATTAGTGAGGACGAGACTCAACAGAGGATACGAAAGAAAGTTCTTCAGAAACTGCATACGTGTTTTGGGGGGACGGATGAGGATAGTTATGCATTTGGGTTGGATAAGGTTACCAACATTGAAATGCTGTTTCTTGCTTCCATGTACTTTTCGTTCCCTCGTGGGGAAGGTGGTCCGAATGCGTGCTTTGAGTTAGGGAAGCATATGTGGTTGTGAACGCTTTGAAATCCGGTATAGACTATTGTGTTAGGTCATTCTTAGCAAAGGTAGCCGGTATGCAAACTATTGTTCTGATTCCAACTGATGTAGGGGTAGTAGAATTGGGGTCGGTTAGATGCATCCCGGAAAATTTGGAGCTCGTACTGTATGTAAGGTCTTCTTTTCGTCATTTTAGGCTGTCAATAATTCCAAGAATGTTGCAGAATATGGAAATGGGAATGTTTCAATTGGTAACCGATCTGAATCGATGCAAAATACTTTCATACAAGGCGTGAAACCGCCTGTTGGTTCTGCTTTCAAAGAGAAGATCGAATGTGGGACCTCGTCTAATGGAAACAAAGCGGCGTTCTTGAACTCTTCTAATGGTGTTCATAACGGAACATGGTCAAATTTCAATCATGTGAAAACAAGCAGCAAAGTAGAAGTATTTAGTCCTCAAGCGCAGCCCGAGACTTTACGAGGGCAGTGGCCTAACAGTTTTAGGCCTCAAAAGCAAATTGATTTCAATGGAACAACCTCAAGACAACCTGTAATTGTTGAATCTGAGCATTCAGATATGGGGCGTCGTATAACAAGGACGGAAGCGTACTCTCACCGGTTGAAAAGAAATCAAGAAAGCGTGGTGAAAGCCTGCTAACGGAAGACTAGAGCCTCTCAATCACGTAGAAGCAGAAAGGGCGCGGCGAGAAAAGCTGAATCAGCGGTTTACGCACTACTGAGCTGTGGTTCGAAGATTACAAAAATGGATAAAGCTTCCCTTTTGGGAGATGCCATTGCTTACATAACTGAGCTACAAAACAAGCTCAAGGACATGGAATATGAAATGGAAAGAATCCGAATGGACCGTAACCAAGAACCCGAGATCAATATCCTGGCTAACCGTGATGAAGTTGTGATCAAGGCATCCTGCTCATTGGACTCACATCCTGTATCTGGGGTCATTCAGGCATTTCGTCAAACACAAGTGAGCATCGTTGACTCGAAATTCATCGCGGATAAAGATACCGGCGTTCATACATTCGTCGTGGAATCTAAAGGAAAAGGACACTGGATTAAAGAAAAGTTGGTTGCAGCCATTTCCAATAGTCAATCAAGCAACTAGCAAGCAGACCATGTCTCATATCATCAGTTGAGTAAGCGATAAAAGATACTTTTGGTCCCTTTTGTTTCACCATTTTTTCATTTTTATCCCTTATGTTGAATGACACTTTTACCCTCTATGCAATTTTTTCCCTTTTTAGTCCATTTTCGTCACGTTTCAAGCTTTTATCGCATGAAACATGCCATACCTTCAATGGTGGTTGTTTGGCACGTGACACTTTGGACTAGAAATGTGAAAAGGAATGCGTAACGAGGGTAAAAGAATCAAGATGAAACATCGAGGATAGAAATGCAAAAATCGTGAAATAAAGCGTCTCTTTATCGCGTTGAGGAACAATATGATGTGGTAAGCTGAATTTTTAGCAGCTTCTGCAGAAGAATTTAACATAAATCAGGTTTAAGTTGGGGGTTAAATTATTATTATTATTTTTTTAAACATGTAGATTAGCAGTTCTGCCTGAGTTTACATATAGCATACATGTACAACAGACCATAATGACTTTATTATTGTTATTTTTGAAAGATGATTGTAATATCTGCAGAAATATTACAACTTTTGGATACTATATGTTTTACAATTTGATATTTGAGCTACCCACTCAGCAGTAAAAGAACCGGCAACCTTGTCTTTAGATTTTTTTAAATTTTTTTTTTTTCGCCTGACGGGTTCGAACACTGGTCTTTATGTTAGATTATAATCTGCCGCTAAGCTAAAGTGCATGGCTTGTGCTGTCTTTATATTTATTTATTATAGAAACATATGTTTTTCTTATTTATTTATAAATTATACATACTGCAAAGGCAGTACATAGAAGATTCTCTTACATAAGAGTATCTCTGTTTATGGACTTTTTAAAACCTTATGGATATAGGTTAGGGGGGCCCAAACAGTCTTATTTTTAAATCTGTTTATCAAAATAGTCTATTACTATTTGCCTGTTTAAAATAAAAAAGAAAATTCCGAATAATAATGTTAGGACTAATATGCCCTCCTTTAATTCCTCCAAAATTATTTCCCTCCTTCCGCCAAATTCAAATTTTGAATAAAGACCAGAAAAAGTCGCGTAGCATTTCTGAGAAAAAGTAGGGAACAAAGTTAAAGTGGCTACGGGAAAAGAAAGGAATATTAGCGTTTTCTTGAATTAGTGGGACCCATGTGCGACCACGTGTCGACAAGCGGAGCAAAACACTGTAATATTATATGGTTTGCCATGTGTGTATGGCTAAGATTTTTTCGAGAATAGGAGGACATTTATATAAGTCCTCACTTCATCAAACCGCCAGTAAGTAGTAAGAATAGAAGTTTGACCTTCAATCCTTCCTTTTATCTATTTCTATATCTTTAAACTAAACATGTCTCGCAGAAACGCTTCATATATATTACAACAAGGCAAATCAATTTTTTTAACTTATCCACATTGTCATTTAATTCCTCTATTCATCCTTAATTATGTAAATGAAGTACTCGAGGCAATTTGATTTTGTTTATTACGGAGTCTTTCTTGAAAATCACCATCATTAACAAGCAGTTCTTCTTGACCTCACGAATTAGAACCATACGTGCAAGCAGAGTATGAACCCCTCCTTAAAACCACGAATCAGTAATGTCATATCTTCCTTAATGTTAATTGTAGTGCACAGTTCGTTGTTTAACACATCAAAAATATGAGTCAACTTCAGGGCATCAGTTGAAGTATTTTTGGGTTTTTTATCATTAACTAGAAACCATACAACATGAAGACCTGAATAAGGATCATCTGTATGAATAAAAACCTTCCCCCTTAATGTTAATAGCATACAAGTTAACATTTGGGTTAGAATGAAGTGTGATTCGGGTTGCAATGAGTGTGATTTGGGTTGAATGAGTGTGATTCGGGTTGGAATAAAGAAAAGACAATCTAGGCAACTTCTTGAGGGGCATTTTGGGCAATCAAAGATAAAAGATATGGAAAAGACTATCTAAGCAGAGAGCTTTATCAAAAAAATTATATAAACAAAAGCTTTTTTAGGTCGCGCTAATAGACGCTTTGCTTGGTAGGTTATACAACTTATAAAAATTTTAGTTGTACACATTTTCTTCACAATCATTGAGTTTTTCCTATTGTTATTAGAAAGGTGTAAATGAATTTTGAAATTTCTTCGTATTCGACTTGCAGAGAGATCGACTCAATTCGGTTTTTTTCGAGTTCGAGCTCGAGTCGAGCTATTCAGATAATTAACCGAGCCAAGCTCGAGTTTTAAAATATATTAATCGAGTAGCTCATAAGCTTAATCGAGCTTGATTGAATAATTATTTATTTAATTAAATATATTAAATTTAAATATATTATTAAATTAAGTATTAGGCAGTCGAGCTCGATCTTGCCATATTTCATTAAAAATTAAATGAATTCTAGGAAAATAATCGAGTTCTGAACCGAGTCGAGCTATATCGTAAGTATCTAGCGAGTCGAGTTCGACCTTGCTTTTAAGGCTCGATCGAGCTTGAGGCGAGTTTCGAGCCGAACTTTTTTAGTCGAATCGATTTCGGCGCAGAAGTATCATTCGATTCAATTTCGATTACCCACAATTGTCACATCACCATTTTATAAGTTTTACATAAACCTTTTATATTCTATAACATGGACACATGATATATTTATTTAATTATTTAATAACATAAAACTTAAATTCTTTTCATAAAACTATACTATATACACAATGTCTCATAATATAAGTCACCCTCCTTAACCAACGTGATTTTTGTGTACTCAATAGTATTTTTAGAGGAGATTCTCTTACTTATCATTCAAAAGCTCAACTCGGATGCTCTAGATTTATCACAGGTGGGAAGCATCATCAGCTGTCATAATATGATTTCATGCTTTTCTATTTGAATTCTCTTTTGTTAAAAGGTCGGGTAATGTCTCAATTTCACACTTTTATTAAGGAAGGTCTAAGTTTGGTAGGAAACAAAACATGGGGTTATCCTCTCTATACATGTTATCTCGGTTTGTATGACGGATAAAGTCTAATAAAAAGTTATTTTCCTTAAAAAAATAGTATATGAACAATGTTATTTCCACAACAAGCGAAAGCAATAAATAACACACTACACTTGTAATCATTAATTAGATTGAAATTTGAATAAACAAAAAATCATTTATATCAATTAACAAGTTTTACACCATCTTTAATTAATGATTCAAAAATTATGGTGATTCGATTTCCGTGTCATGATTATGATTATTGTGGCCAAATATTTTCTAATTAACGAAAAGAGTAATGTTCTTACCATGACCATTCGAGGACACAATAAGGGTAATGATATTGAAACAATCATTCGACCACAAGTAGTGATACAATCCGACCTTACATCATTGGCCTACATCATTATCAATGAGTTACAAATTATGATCAATTGTGCGGTGCTATTAAAACAATTATTCGAGACACAATCTTATTTTACATCATTGGTTTATCATTAACACAACATTACCCCCTTTAGAATAAATTTCAAATCATGAGATGTCTCACCGTCATGAGTGACCCAACTTATCAAGAGACCAACACAGTGAGTCGTCGACAACAACGAAATCGAGATTTTCTTATAGTATTAAAATGATATTGTTTTGTTGTTAAAATACATGTAATTTTAGACTTTGATAAACCTACTAAAACAAATTCTTGTATCCATCGCTCACCGTCACACCACGTTATGATATTTTTTGTGTTTGAATAATTATAACAATATTTTATTATAATAATAATAATAAAACAGTGGAACAAAAAGTAATTAACGCACGCTGTAATTAATTAACTTAACAAAAGAATGAACTGCCTTTGCATGTAACTGCCATTTTCTTGTTTTGCGATCTACCGTTCCACTTCACCATTTCCACGTACCTTAGATTTTCCGCCCATGATTAGTTACTTCATTTTCTCTTTCCGCGCTTCTTCTTATTCTAAATTTCTTCCGGTTGATTGATTGATTGATTTCCTTCTTGTCAATCTGCTGGCTGCGTCGTCATTATTGCGGTAATTTGTGAATTTTCTCTTGATTTAGCGATTCTGCAAAGTCTACAGAGAATATGGTAATGTGACTTGAATTAATAAAAATTTGGAATAGATGAATGCTTGCTCGAGTTGCTTTTGATTATTATGATTTCTTGGTTGAAGAAAACTTGAAATTGATTCTTCATGTGAAATGAATTTTAAGCGATCATTGAATTGTTGTTATGCACAGTACTACATTAGCGACATATTGATCTATTTTGCGATTTACTTCTTCGTAATCTGAAATTTCCCTTTACAATTCAACTTCATCTGAATTTTTTGTGAAAAAACTGCAATAATAGATTAAATCAACTTTGTCTTGAAAATTTGTGGTGCAGGTGGTCTTAGCAGCTGTGATTCTCAGTTATTCTAGAAATAGTATGTTCAACTGCACACCTTCATTTAATTAGCACCTTGCTATTTTACTTGCATTATTCACGAGCTGCAAGCTTTTGCGTCGTTTGACTTACTTTTGGGATGCTCGTCTCGATTTCAAATTCGATTTCTGTTGGCAATGGTATACCTATGATAATAATGTACCTTTGAATTCTTGATATCACCAGGATTGGATGGATGCAATCCAAATTTGATTCATTGTAAATATCACCGAGGATTGGATGGATGCAATCCAAATTTGATTCAATTTTAGTAATGTCTTTATAGAAATATAGGAAACTAAACATATTTACAGAGGATAAAATGAATCAGAGAGTGATTACTTTGGAATTTACTGCTTGTATTTGAAATCGAGGAGCAAAATTGGGCACAGATTTTATATGTGGTCTTGTCTAATTGCTCTTATCAATGGAATCATAGTTTCTTAGCTTTTAGGATTCACTCGGCTTGATTCTTTACATGTCGAGACAAAGTATATCGACTATCGTTTATAAATAATCTTGTAACACAAATTTCATATTTACTAAGCGGAAGTGCTTTTAATTTGAGTTAGCGACTCGAGATCTGTGGAGGTGTTTTGAAGTTAGCGAAGATTGGAAGGAACTTTTGTGTTACCTTGATCGCCTTGTTGAAGAACTTCAAGTCTTTTCTCTTGATCTTCGAATGTTGGAGATGTTTTTGGACTTTCTTCTTTTGAAAAACTTCCAACTTGGAGTGCTTGAAGCTTTTGCTCTAAGACTTTCACCAACTTCTTTTTGTCTTTTCTTTTTTCTTATGTTGTTTTAAGTGTCT
Organism: Gentiana macrophylla; assembly: GCA_026214975.1. Classification (NCBI taxonomy): domain Eukaryota; kingdom Viridiplantae; phylum Streptophyta; class Magnoliopsida; order Gentianales; family Gentianaceae; genus Gentiana; species Gentiana macrophylla. The sequence goes on along the minus strand of CM047814.1, from coordinate 7,475,565 downwards.
TTTTGCAAATGATCAATGCCTCCTATTTATAGTGGTGGATGGAAGCTATTGGTTGATTTGCATTAATTGCGGCAAATATTCTGATTGATTTTAGACAATTCTTGAAATATTCCACATTTATTATAAATCAATAAAATCTTCTAATTATATTTAAAAGATTTTATGATTTATAGTTTTCATTTTATTTAAGTAATATTTAATGTAGGAAAATAATACTAAACAATTCCAATTTCATGGCATATGTAACATGTAAATCATGTAACATATATAATGTGTCACACATACATATATATTTTTTTTTGTATAGCCATTGAAATTAATTAAATCTCTAATATTTATTTAAGAGATTTTAATCAATTATCTATTTTTACATTGATGTTGCGTGAATTATCAGGGTGGCGGTAACGGCTGGGCCGTGTGGATATCTAGCTATTTACGTATGATTTCTCCGGCGATATGGGTGGTGATAGCGGTGGTTTGTGTGAAAAATATGAAGTTTCCGGCAGACAGTATGAATGCGGGCTCAAGTTCGACAAATTGGCAGCGCTTGGTCTGCTTTCATTAATATTGAGATGATTTGTGATTTACATATAGCTCATATTTATAGGCGTCAGACTAATTACGATTACGCTAATGACGACATGACTTAATAAAGTACAATTAAGCATAAACATGATCCCGGGATGGGAGGTGATGACTTGTCGAGGTCGTCAATCTTTATATCGCGAGTTCATTGGTGATCTTGTCGTTCGAGTAGGTTGACTCGATAGCGGAGTTGAGTCGACTGTTTACGATTTGTTAGGAGGCTGTGAGTGTGGGTGGCCCCTGGGCTGTCAAGGTCAGGCCTTGGCCCGAAGTAACACCTGGGCGAACGATGAGCTCGTCAGCTTGCGACTTGAACCCATCCTGGCAGCAAGCGGGTTGAGGATGAAGCCGGCTTAAATGCTTATGATGTGACCTCCGATCGGATCGGACCAGTCCGTGAGACCGTATCTTGGGTTCCCCATATCATAAATTATTCTCTAGAATTTTTATTGGAAATAATATGAAATAAATTTTAATTTAAAACAAATGTATTGTATGGCATATATTACGCGTCACATAATTTTTCGATTCTACACATCGAAATGCACCATATATTCTTCCTTTTGAGGTATGACACACATGTTTCCTACATAATAAGTTACTATTTTCATCATCAAGCTCTTAAATGTATCCTACTTGCCTGTTGCAGTACTTTTTCGAGACAATATGCAGATACGACTCGTGAAGAGTCGTAGGATATATGAGAGAATCTATACATCTGTTGAAACCAGGCCAAGAGCATGCCTATGTGGTAGGAGAAAACACGCGTAGTACATACCTGCCGATAGAGTCTCTGTATGTGCTAATTGTTACCGACAAACATAGCAACATGATTGAGGACATGAAGACACTGAAGCGGCTTCGTAGACTTGTATCCTTCCTTTATCATTTACAATTCCATGGCGAGGTGAAGAATGAGAACATTACAGACAAAGTGTGTATCACAGTGTGTTACACTTTAACATCGTTGTTTCTCTTGCTCATGCACATGATTAGAAGGTAGTTCGGTGCCAATCATTCAGGCCACGGAAACAAGTATTAAATCCTCAGATCCAATCCCACCAATTGGAATTTAGCTTACGCGAGTCCCCATTTGCTTGTTCATTGATAGTATGTTTGATGCACCTATATATGTATACAGCTTTCCATGGTGAAGTATCTTGATAGAAAATTTCCAGAAACATTTTCATTCTTGGTTTTCATGAACCAAAGAATCCTCAAGAATTAGATTTCCTTATAAGAGGACATTATAATCCTTAGAAAAAGGGACATTCATGACAATTCACCTTAGTTCACTAATACACGTATCCTTTTGTTGAAAGATGAAACCCCCCCATGCATGTCAGCCCAAATGATTTCAAAATCCTGCGTTGGAATATGACAAGTATTAATAAATCATTGTTGCCTTTGTTAGGTAAGATTCACGTCTTTACGCTACTTAGTCGTTCAAGTTCGATTTGATCTTCTTGTTAACTTAGACTACAAAACTCAACAACATTTTTGGAACCTGATCTAGATAATGTTTTGAATGCTATTATTTTTTTGTAGGTATGACGACTGCGAAGAATTGGCATTCAAATGGTGTATACCCTTTATTGATGAATCAGAAAAAAGGTAATTAGACTAAATTTTAACAACTACTATTGTTTATTATTATTTATTAACCGGCATATATATCTCACATATATTTATCTAAAACCACAGAGCCGGTTTTCTGCAAATTAATCGTTCTGTACAAGATGCATTGCCTGATCCCTCCTGATCAGTTTCTGTAGAATTTAGAACAGAAAGCACGTTGAGCAAGTTAAAGGTGCGATACTTTTATAAGATTACCGTCTCTTGCCTTTTGTTTTTCGTAAAAGTAAATGATGTGTCTATGTAAAAACTGAATCAACCTCTGCTTACATTAGTGCCCTTTCAATCTTACAGTTTAGCAGCATTCACTAATGATACTCATGTGGCAATAGGGCCAGTGCTTATCAAAATTCATTTTATGAATACTTAAGCATCGGCCCCAACGTCACATATTGAAATTCTTTGTAATTTTGCAGGTTGTCGATATGGTGCCAATGAGACCTGAAGACCCTCGGACATTTTCTCAGTATTCACCAGGGCGTATGTGGTTTCACCGTAGTGATTTTCTTGATGTACTAAAAGTATCTCTTGTATATATATATCATTGTCTCTCTGCAAATTGTTCATAAAACTTAATTGTGGTTCTGCTGGATTAAGGCCGGTATACATTGTGCGTCAGTAGTACTACTCTTCTTTTCTATGCTCTTTTACTTACGTTCTCTGTCGCCAACACGTTCCTGTTGTTACTTGTTATGCAAGTAACTTGTATATGGCTAACATTGTTGTTGGATATGCTTACATTGTTTTCTTTCTTGACCCTAAGTAAGTACTAAGCTAGCTAGTGAATTTTGGTTGCGGTGTGGTACCACAGTAGCGATTTCCATGTATGATTGCAGCCAGCCATGGCCGAAACCTTGATATCTAACTCAAATGATTTCTTCAGATGCCGCCACTTTTTCCCATGTTATTATAGTAGCAATACAAGGCAGATCCAAGAGAAAACAAAGAAGTTGCCCCATCACATTTAACTACTTAAAAAAAAAAAAAAAAAAAAAAAAAAAAAAAAATGAGACAGAGACAAAAATAAAGCCATATGCTTTGCTTTTTCAGTTTTAGGACAAAGTTGAAACCCTTAGAAGAACTAACTAAATGATTTGATTAGAGGACAGATCCTACTCACAAAATCAAAAGTAAGGCCACTTGAAAATTATCCAGCCAAGTGTTAAAGTAAATATATCCTGCACAACAAAACAAAAAAATATATATATATGGGCCACCTGGAAACAATGCTTTTGGATGGTTTCGGCTTTAGTCACCATTCTGAGACCAGGACAAGTCTCCGGCTCTTTGAGCCCTTAGGAATCGAACCCACGACCTAGTAGAAGAAGTGACTCGTTTTCACCAGCTAAGCCAACTTATGTTGGCACTATGTTCATTGATAAGGACATATCCTAACATAAATGAACATGCTTCAATCTGAGGACAAGACTAAAAGACAGCATAATATGCTTACAGCAGATAAAAGTAGTAAAACAAACCTTTAAATTACCACATATCGTCTGTGTGACTGCAGAGTTGACTCTTGTATTCAAGAATATACTATAATTCAAGAAGAAGGCCAGAATGCAAGAAAAACATTACAACCTGCCCCATCATCGAATTAGGAAGCGTATGTAAGCAACCGTTATAAAACATTTCGTTAGATAGTACAAAGAAGCTCGTTTTTATTTACCAAGAAGCCAGCAGAAAGCAAAGATGGAAAATTAAGCGTCCTCTCCAAGTAAGCCACGAACAAGCGTCCAAAAAAGTAAAACCGGGCCACAAATAATTCCTACAGACAAAAGCGAAAGGAAAACCCAAGTATCTATCATGCAAACACATCATAATCCGTAAAGAAAACAGAAACAAACAGAGTGGAGAGGTTCTGGCTAACTAACCATTGCACCACATAAGACCAAAATTGCTAAGTCCACTAGTTTTCCTGGATGATGAAATATCATTATATATAGAGACAATAACGAATATAAAACACGCAGAGAAAACACATTGAGCAAAAGACGCATTAGTACCAATGCGTGATATCGTTGCAAGGTATACCGCCGTAGTTATGTTGGATAGGAAGGCGATAGTATAGCCATACGAGTCAAATGATAAGTCGAGCCCCGCAACAAATGCCCGAGCACAATTACTCCCACACTGACAAAATCCCAAAATATTCAGATTAGTAAAAGACAGTACTACCCCCTGTCCTGTAATATAAGTCCTTTTGAAACAGCAAAGTATGTCAAAAGAAGCTAACCTTGCAATAACCGGAGGAGAATAACTTTTCTGAACAAGTACATATTCAATAACCATCGTGAACACGACAGTTGTTCTTGAAGAATTGTATACATAGAGTGCGTTAACACCCGAACAGATTCCATGCCAATTACCTTAAAGCGAAAAGAAATCAAGTCTGACACGTTATTACATGATTGTTGAACTCAATATAGCAAGATTATATAAAGAGGAAAAGAAAAAAAAGAAGTTACAAAATGAAAACACATACCATGTAGAGCAAGTAGGCAGCAGACAGAGGCAATGTGTGTTTTAATTTATTTACTGGAACAAATTGTTTGTGATTATCAGCCACGGCAAAGGACTCACCCGAATAAAGTGAAATGAGCCTCCAGCGTCATAACACGTAGATAAAAACGCATGAACAAATCATCTGCAATGTATAGTGTATACATAATGTAATGTATGAGTTGTAACAAATCAGTTAAATCTTAAGATGTTAAAGGCTATGAATTGCAGACATTTGGACATTAAAGGACAGAAAACATATGTATAGTAGAATGGTGCATGCAGAAAACACAAGGTAAGCTCGAGATTCTGTTGGAAATGGAGTCTAGACTGAGGATATGAATCTTTAATGGGACCACACCAAAGCCTACTTTGGGCCATCACAGTGAGGTTGGACCGTTGGAAAATCGAGCCTCATCATAAAATTTGACTTTCCAGGAGGTCAAATGCCCACATTCAACCTCTGCAAACTCGAGCCTCGCCCTCGCGACCAGGTGATTAAAGGTAATTTACTGATTTACTTTTTTTTTTTTTGGTATCTAATGCAAGTGCTCGTATAGTAATCTACCTGAAAAGAGTGATGACATCTGCACAAGGAAGTTGTATGAAGAAAGAGCTGCTTTGTTAAACAATAACAACAGAACTGCAAGAAATAAATTCAACACAAAATTCACAAACTTCGATTAAGTATTGAAACTTCCTACATGAAAACACAGACCATAAAAATGCATTGTATATTATAATAATTTTGAGTCTAAATGTGACACCCAAATCAGGTGGCACCGCACCTCCCTCTGTAGATTCATTGTGACATCACACTGGTTTCTAGTGAATTTTAGAATCTTTAATAAGACAACACTTTTCAAACGATATCCACTCCACCTCGAATTTCGGTGACCGGATTTTGACCGGTCGATTAAAGAATCGATTTTTTCAAAGTCGATTCTCTGTGGTAAAAGTCGATTTTCGGTAAGGAATTCGAATATCAAGGCATTAGTAATGTTTTACGTTTTTAACAACCAAAAAACATCGTTTTAATATAGTTTTTTTCCTGATCTCGATAAGGCTGGCCCCCTACCTCACCACCTGCGGCGCCCCAGGCTACAACCACAGCAAAATCGACACAACCATTAATCATGAGCATGATATACCAATTAATTTAGATCTCACAATGATCAAATGTAAAAATAGGTTGTGTCCCTAACGAAACCTCTCAATCTTGAGGAATTATTCTACCAGTAGAAGTGATCTAGCTTCTGGCACTTGAAAATATGAAAATCATACAGCAGTATATAAATCTTATTTTTAAAAGCTACATCGTTTTGGTGATAATGTATAAAAACAAGCAGATTTTGACCTTAAGTACTTGAGACTGACAATCTCAATTTACCAAAGAATGCTAACAAAGAATAAACAATAATTTAGCTTTTGAGAAGAAATTACTCAACTTAACAATTTAAAACTAGTGCTATTTATTAATGAAAATAAACAAAAGTGAAAAAAGCAAAAAAAAAATAACAATAAAAATAAAAAATTACCAGCGCAGGTCATGTAGTAGACGGCAGCGTATACCCCAGGCTTGGTCATAGCCGATTCTTTGAAAAGTTTCTCTTCTGATTTACGCCGTCGGATCATCGCCGCGGTGGTGGTCGGAAGTAGGGAACCGGAAGCCATTGTTTTGGTGAAAATTAACGATTAATGGAGGAACAATTGATTTATGTATACATGCAGTTGCATGCATTTAGGGTTGATAATTTAATTTAGTGCAAGTTGCATGATGGATGCACCACAAACTTTAGAAAAAGGGTACTAATTAGGTATAAGGTATTATATTTTATTCCATAGTTGATGTTATTAAATTAAATTAATTATCTAAATTATTTAAGGTTACATCAGTAAGATTGTATCTTCAACTTGGCGCATATCTCTTTTTGTCTGATATTAACCGATGTATTTCAGCGTCGTCTTGGTGGTCATTAAATCGGTCGGCGTGGCCAGCGTTGTCAAAGATCGTTTCTGAGACAGCGTGCATGTATGAAGTCGTCATCGATCTCAAACAATTGCTTATATATCGCTTATTAAATGGGCGTTAGGACATTCTGTATTAAAATTGCTCTGTGATCTTCACTCTACTACCTTATTCATGTTCACACACTTTTACATACTTAACTCACATTTTATATAAATTTTCTATTACGAAATTGGCGTGGCGTCGAGTGGTTTATCAGAAAAGCAAACTTGTTCATTTTGTAGGCTTTTGGATTATCATGGGCTCTTACTCGAACATTCACTCAAATTTATTTGCACGATTACCGGCATCGTTACCACCCAAACATCCAAATATAGTACTAATCCCTTAGTAAACCCAACTTCAATTTCTGACCCTGTTATTGATCGTAATAACTTTAATTGCTAAATAACACATTTATTATTACAGTTATATCCTTGAGTTTATACCTTAAAAAAAATTCCTCACGGATGCAATGAATGGTGGTCCTAAAGTTAATTTCTCAACAAATGGAAAACGCAAACAATATTTATTATGCAACAACTAGCCGTACGTAACTGTGAGAAGTTTAAAACTTTATTGTCAATTAAGAAGGTTGTCCCACAACATATCATTATTATGTGTGCCCACAAATTTATTATTATTTTTAATGTTTTTTTTTTTTTTAAAGGAATTTTAATACTCTAGGTTGAAATATTTGAAGCGGTATCAACAATGTTTATTATAATTTCTCTTGTGGCATTGATTTCTATTGTAATCTTAAACAACCAATCCTTCCATTTCACGGGCTTTTATGGCAGCCCTCATCAAGCTTTAAGACAACACTCTTGGACTCTCCTCAGTAGAATTCATTACATTTGTCTATGCTGCCATGGCTTTGTATTGGAGATTTTAATGAAATCTTGCACAAGGCCGAAAAAAGCAGGGGCTGTTTTTAGACCCAATTATCTCATTCAAAACTTTAGGAGTGCATTGGCGATTTGTGATTCTTGGATCTTGGTTTTAGGGCCAAGTATACTTGGAACAACGGCCGTGTGAAGGCTAGGTTGGATAAGCGATGGCAAATGTTGAGTGGATTAATCTTTTCCCCAACTTCTCTGTCACCCATCTCTCATCTTCAGGAGTGACCATATCCCCATTCTTGTTTCAAATGGTCCTTATGTTAACAAGAACAAAGGAAACAAAGAAGGATTCGAGTTTGACCCTTTTAGTTCTGAACTCTCATTGTTTGGAAATCTCTGAAAAATGCGGAATGCAGCATCCATTCTAATGCTCTTGAGTGTCTTTGAGGGTATCAAAGCGATAGAGACTCTCTTTGTCATTGGGGTTCTCGAAGTATGGAAAATTTGTCAAAAAAGATTGAGTTCTTGGGGACAGTGGTTATCATGCAACAACGGGATTCTTGTGATCTAATATGGAAAAAGATCTCATGAAGAAATTGATCTACTCACTCAATATGCGGGAGGACTCTTTGGAAAGAAAGAAGAAGGAAGGTGATTAGGTGAAATCAGGGGACAGGGAATACCCTTTCTTTCTGACAAGGCTACACCAATTAGACAAGCTAAGAACAAAATTGAGACTCGACTTACGAAAATGCCTTTGTTTTAACAAAGAAGAAGACAAATTGAGTCATGCCATGAGTTTTTATTCTAATCTCTTTTCTTGTCTGCAGTCTTAATAACTTGAGTATCTTAAATGATTTACCGCTTCAATCATATTCTTGTCATCGGTGAGACCTCCGCTCCAAGAACCTTTCTCACGAAGAGGAAGTGATCGATCAAGGCCATAAAGCACCTCGAGGCGGGGAAGAGTCAGGGCTGATGGCATGCGAGCAATTTTTGCAAAAGCCTTTGGCGTATTTATAGGAAGGATCTGCTACCTTTTATTACGGATGTCACAAATAATGATCTGATTTCTAACAACACTGAATGATACTATTATTACTCACGGTGCCAAAGTTTCTAAATGGTGCTTTGAAGGATTTGAGGACTATTAGCCTCGCTGATACCATCTACAAGGTTATCTCCACGACTATTGCTATGCATTTGAAGACCCTCGATCTGGTGATCGATCCAACACAAAGTGCTTTTCTTAAAGGTAGATCAATAGCGATAATGCAATGTTTGCTTTTGAGGCTTTTCACACCCTCGATGGGAAAGGTCGGATGGGGAAAGACCAAATGGCCTTAAAGCTTGATATGGTCAAAGCTTTTGATAGAATTGAATGCCTTTACTTGGAACATGTCCTCGGAAGAATGAAGTACCTCACAAGTTTGTTAACCTTATCCTCGGATGTGTTAAAGCGACTTTCCTTCCAAGTTACGATCAATGGGGCTCCTGCTGCCTCCTTCAAACCTTCAAGAGGAATTAGGCGGGGTGATCCCTTATCTCCGTTCTTATTCATCGTTTGCTCGAGAAGGCCTTCTTTGCTCACGATAAAGCGATCCATCATTGTTGGTACCCTCTCTCTTTCAGGTTTGGTTTAAATGGTCTAGCCTCTCCCACCTTCTTTTGCCGATGCGGTATCCTTTTGCAAAAGCGAGATCCCTCCCAATGCCCAAGAAATTATGAGAATACTTGTTGTTATGAACTTTTATCGGTCAAAAAGTCAACTAACCAAATCAATGTCTACTTGGCAAGAATATTGACACCAACCTAAAGATTCGAGTCTGCCGAGATCACAGGAATCCACATGGAAGCTCTAATGGAAAGTATCTGGGCCTCCCTTCATGATCGGAAAGTCTAAGTATGAAGTTTTCAAATCCATCAAAGATAAAATCGGAAGAAGCTTAACGGATGGAAGTCTATGTATCTAACTCTTTGGTAAGGAAGTTCTCATCAAAGCGATTATTCAAGCTATACTACATATGTTATGCAATGCTTTCAACTACCGAAGAAGCGCTAAATGAAATCTTGACTATGATTCGGAGATTACGGTGGGACAAGGACAATGATAAAACTTACATAGCTTGGATATCTTGGGACAAGATTTGTACTCCTAAAGTTCAAGGAGGATGGGCTTTAGAGATCTAAACCTCTTCAATAAAGCCTTACTAGCAAACAAGGATGGAGAATCATAAACAACCCTCACCACTAGTCGGCTCAATTCTCGATTCAAGTATCACGAAAGTCGACTTCTTGGAAGCGAAGGTGGCACCGGAACCTTCATACATTTGGAGAAGTATCCTTTTGGCGGAGATCTACTTACTATGGGATTACGTTGGGCGGTGAGGCAGCGGAAAGAAAATCAACATTTGGAGGCGTTGGATACGCTACAGAACCAAACTTTATGGTTTCCCCGACATCGAGGTCGAGTAGTATCCAAGCGGTGGATCGGCTCATATCCAGCGGTGAATGGGATCAAGCTAAGATTCAGGACTTTTTTATTGTGAGTTTGATAGTATTATGACTATCCCGATCAACCCTAACTCTATTGGATCGGTTAATCGCCTTTACACCAAACAAGGAACCTCTGATGTTAAATCCGGCTACAACACTGGCCTACTGACTTTGCCATGTCGAAGTGCAAAGCGAATCTTCCTCAAATAAATCAAACAAAAAGCTTGGAGCTACTTATGGTCATTGAATATTCCACGAAGATAAAAGCTTTTACTGGCGGTGCTTGAACTCGATCCTCTTGGCTCCAATCTGCTCAGGCGTTGTCTCTACGATGGAATCTGCTCTCTATGCCATAATTCATATGAGACTTGGGTTCACTTGCTTCTTGAATGCCCTTGGATCAAAATTTACGGATCTCACGCTTGAGTTTCTTCATATTGCTAAAATGGGTCACTCCGCCTTCATTGATCTCGGTTTTTATCTATGACCACTATCTTCCCTAATGCCCGACATCTTTTTACTTAATTCTCTGGTTCATCTGGATTGAAAGAAATAGGGCAATTTTCAAACTTGTGACCCTCCATGGATCGAATTCACTCTCAGCGATTGCCCCACGGTAGGGGAATTTAGTGAGCAACCACTATTGACACCTTTTCCTCTTGCCCGACCACTTTCCGCCTTTGGATTAAACCACCACAGGGCGATTAAAACTAACGTTGGCGGGTTTCGAGATGGAATTGCAGCGGTGGCATCTTAATTCGTATTTGCAAAGGTGCTCTCTTTCTACGCTCTCTTTGAATCTGGGTCGTGTTCCTTGGTGGAATTGGCGAGTGCTATGCGATCCTACATGGAAGCTGTTGAAGCGGCAAGATTGGAAGTGGTAATTGCATCGTTGAATCGGATTCTGCTCTCGACATTGCAGAGTCAACTCTACGGCGATGAAGATTTTTCACTCTTTGGATCTTTAATACTTAGTATTAAGAGATCATGTAGAATGTTCAATTCATGTTCCTTCTCCACTTATTAGCGAGGTCTTGTAACTGCTTGGCGGATGTCTTTGGCGAAACTAAGTTTTCCATTCCCAATTATCTCTACAGTTATTGTAATTGGGGTTCTAACCCCACTAACTCGGTCCTCTCTGCTATTATTGCGGATATTGATTTCTAATTAAGTTGAACTTTCAAAAAAAAAACATGTTTATTAAGAATATGATTTAATGTCATGAACTTTAAGGATCTGATAGTAAAAATCTACTATTATCGTTTAATATACTCTTCTTTTTACTTCTTACCTAGTATATATTAATACATCTTTATAAAATGTTAATGAATTATTTTGAAAGCAATTTTTTTTATTCCTTAATTATTTTGAAACAGAGAAGTATTTATTTGTTTCATTAAAGATCATCCCAGTGGTCAGTGGTGTGACTTTAAGGCCTTCTTCTAATAAAGCAAATTTTTTAAAAGCTTTATGCCCTTTGCAGTTGTTTCCCACCATAAGAAAACTCAATCAATGAAAAAAAAATCCATGGTTTTTCTCTCCTTTATGGACTCCGTCTAATTTAACTAATTGAGTTGCTAAAAGAATTTATTCCCTTTTATACTACGAAGACATTCAATTTTCAGAGTAGTGTTTTTTTTCTACATATATTATTTATTAATGGATGAATGAATAAGCTATGTCTTAATTATATTCGAAGCTTTTAATCGTTTTAATATTAAAGTTAATCGTTAAGTCGCTCATTTAAATTGTGTTCTTTCGTGATGCATATGGCCTTCTCAAGTTGAGTTTAGGTAATCCTATTATTTGAGAGGAAACTGTTATTTTCACAACAACATCAAGTCCAAAATGAAAATAATGTAATTTTTTTTATAATGAAAGCGATAGTTTTGTCATAATGAGACTCAAATCAAAAGCAACGATCACAGAAGCGTCTCAAATCTTTAGAATGAAAAGAATTATAAATTATTTTAATCTTTAATAAAACTTTTTCTTATTGTGGGGTGAGTATTTGTGAAGGCTTTTATAACGAATCATGGCTTAGGTTAAATTATCTGTAATCTAGATAATTTGAGTTTGTCTATTTCTTTCTTTTAAAAACACTTCAATACGCAACTGTTGTTTTGTGTTTTATTTTTCTTTTATTTATTTGTTCCTTTGTGTTTGCTTATTTTCATCTGTATTTTTTTAATTTCCTTTATTTCAATAGCTGTTGTGGAAGAAAAAAATAAATATTAATATTTATCTTGGTGGTTCATGTTATAGAATTAAAAATATTTTTGTAAAGGTGTAAAGGTTTATGTAAAGGTTTATAACGTGATGGCGTAGTGGTGTGAAAATGTTTATGATTGTGAAGAAAGATTTATAGAGAAAATGTTTATACTTAGGTATGGCGTGGCGTAGTCGTAGAAACTTTTTTGGAGATCTTTCTAAGGCTTTAACTTTGAGCACTAGGCCAATCATTGTCAGCATATACATAGGTGAATACCCACGTGTATATATTTGTATGTAGGGAAATTAAGGTAGAAGCTACCGTATAAAATTCGCATATGTGGCGTCATTTGGGACCATCTGATTTCGTTCGTAATGGCTGTGTGTAGTCGAATAAATCACCTTATAATTTCCCTTGTATGTATGCATGTGCACTAATATCGATGTCAATGATGTTTACCATGTTTTCTATGTGATTAATGGCATGTCATTGGCGATTATAGCTCAGGCTATAATGAAGCATGTATTCCGGAGCAATTACTATCGCGGGTAATATGCATGAAGTTCAAATGCTTGCTTTATCAAGAGAGTGTAATTGTTATTTAAAACCGGGCGGCGACTGTATCGTATTGAGTAGAGATGGCGAGGTGACTGAAGACATCGGTTGTATGAGGACCGTATAACGTGAGAGGACAACGTCGTCATATCAGGATATAGGAGGCGAGATGGCGACATCGTTATGTCGGAGAATTGAAGATATGAAGCGACTGTGATATATTGAGATGAGGTTTGTGTTGAGATCTTAATATAAACCTCGATATTGGCGAAGTCCATATAAACTTCATATCTTTGGTATGAACTTCAATACTCTATTCAAAATCCGATTAGTATTCACGTATATGATGGTCGATCATACCAATATCAGTCTTTATATGATAATCGATGATATAAAATAAAGTTATGGCATTTGTTATGGTGAATTGTTATCCCCAAGTAAGATGAATTAAAACACTTAATAAACTAACACACTTAATTTTTTCCCATAAATAATCTACATTTTATGCCGAAAATATAAATTCGTTTGAATTTTTTACGCGAGATTAAGAGAGTTGTTAGATTAAGCATATGTCATTAATTTTGATAAAAAAATACAAAATGACGTTTGATAATTATCAATCTGAAATAGTAAATTAGTGGATGAATATATAATAAATGAAAAGTAAAAGATAAAATATAATAAATATTTCATTAATTTTCTAAATAGAGTATATTATAATACTAATGAATTAAAATACTTAATAAATTAACACACTTAATTTTTATTTTTTTACGTAGTGTGTAAGCGTGATTAAAGAAGAGTTTCCCGACATGTTGATATTCACTACCGCCAAAAACATAGCAGCTAATTCTTTCACTTTCCCCAGCTCACTTTCACTTTCTCCCAAAATCTCCATTTTCCAGCTTTTCCCACCACCACCGTCTCTCTTTTGTCAGGCCGCCGCAGACCGCCACCTCTCACTTTGTCTTCTGCTAGTATTTATATTCTCAAACCCACCTCTCCCCTCTCTCATCCCAATTTCTCAAATGAAAGAACTCAAATTCTTTCTCCCCATTTTCTTCTTCTTTGTTTCCTTTGCATTTTCCTCCACCACCCCTCTTCAATTCCAAACCCTTCTCCTTCGATCTCTCCCTACACCCTCACAATGGACCTTTCAAGACGATCCCAGAAACAGTCCTACCTGAATCCAGACCCGATTCCATCTCACCACCGCCTTCTCATTACCCTTGCACCACGTCGATTTTCTACCTCCATCTTCCTATAATGCTACCCCAGACTCGATTTTCCACCTCCGTCTCCAACGAGATGTTCTGCGAGTCAGCTCAATTTCTAATCTCGTTAACCGTAATCGGACCCCCGCCGGTGATTTCAGCAGCTCAATCACGTCCGGGCTTTCTCAGGGAAGCGGCGAGTACTTCACTCGCTTAGGTGTAGGTACGCCGCCAAAGTATTCTTACATGGTGCTTGATACTGGAAGCGACGTCGTTTGGATCCAGTGTTCTCCATGCAGGAAATGCTATACTCAATCGGATCCGGTATTCGACCCGACTCACTCTTCTTCTTTTGCGGGTATTGCTTGTGGGTCCCCTCTTTGTCGACGTCTCGATTCATCAGGATGTAATAATAGACAGAAGTGCCTTTACCAAGTTTCTTACGGCGACGGATCTTTCACCGTCGGCGAATTCTCGACGAAACACTCACTTTCCGGCGGACACGTGTCAGAATATAGCTTTGGGATGTGGACATGATAATGAAGGGTTGTTTGTTGGAGCTTCCGGTTTGCTCGGTTTGGGTCGAGAAAATTATCCTTTCGAGCCAGGCCGGGAAGCAATTCGACCAGAAGTTTTCGTATTGTTTAGTGGACCGGTCTTCTTCGTCTAGACCGTCATCAATTATTTTCGGTCCGAAATCCGTATCACGCAAATCGGTTTTACTCGCTTATAACTAACCCAAAATTGGATACCTTTTATTACGTTGGTCTAACCGGTTTCAGTGTTGGTTCGATCCGTGTTCGGGTATATCCGGTTCTCTTTTCAAGATCGATGCAGCTGGGGATGGAGGTGTAATTGTAGATTCAGGAACTTCGGTGACCCGATTGACTCGACCCGCTTACATTGCATTGAGAATGCTTTTCGGGCCGGGACTTTGAATCTGAAGCGGGCTGATTTCTCGTTGTTCGACACGTGTTACGATCTGTCTGGGAAGACAAGTAGAAGAGTCCCGACTTTGGTTTTCATTTCAACGGTGCTGATGTGTCTTTGCCGGCGTCAATTACTTGATTCGGTGGATAGTAATGGACGGTTTTGTTTCGCGTTTGCGGGTACAATGAGCGGGTTGTCAATAATCGGAAATATTCAACAACAGGTTTCCGGGTTGCATTTGATTTAGCGGGTTCTCAGGTTGGTTTTGCTCCGGGAGGATGTTCGTGATGTTCTAGTGTAGTTACTACTAGTATTTTAAGGAGTCTAGATCCTCTGCTGAGTACCCTCCAGTGATTCGAGTTGAATATTTCATCTATTGGCGGAATTGTCAAGTTCTTATGTTTTCAAAAATTTCAAATTGCGTCGTAAATTTCAATTCAATGGTAACGTTGAAAATTGACAAAATTTCGATTTTTAAACTGTATCGTATGTATCATTGAAGGGTGTTCACTGCAGAGGATCTGAACACCTTGGTATGTGAAGGTGGTTGTATGTTAAATAGGGTTGATATTAAAATTATGTTCTTATTTTAATGTTGCCTTTCTTGAAAAAAGAAAATAAGAGGTTTTAAATTTTTTTTTTTTTTTTTATTGTGGCAAAAGAAAGTAGTTGTTGTAACTTGGGAATATATATATTTTTTTAAATTTTAATTTCAGTTATTGAATCCATTGATTTAAAGTTGGGAGTTTATGTGAAATTTTGGAAAAAATTATTGTGGTGTATCTGTATGTCATATATATACAAGGTAAAAGTAATTGTACGTTTATGTGCTACATTTTTTTATTTACAACGTAAATGTATGTAATTAACATACCTCGTGAATGAGAATGATCGATTTATATTGTGTTCCATCGTTAGATGGTGTGTTACTCTACAGCGTTGAAGTGGTGGAGCGTATGTCTACGGACATTTACAAGGCGATTATCTTTGGGTTGGAATTACAAATGCGTGTCGTGAATGATTGGATAGCATGTTTAAGGAAAAGCAGGAAGTTTAGGGCCCGATCCGAGATCGTGTCTACATGTCGACCTTGTATGGCAGGCTCCATGCGATCGTCGGATGTTGTGGGGATCCATTACCGGACAAAGGCTCACGAGTGCGAGTCACCGATCCATGCAAGTCGGGAGGTCGAAGCGAGACATAGTCTATGTTATTAATAAAGCCCATTAGTCTTAGTTACTTGGGTAGGGGTAATCGCATAACAGGCCCAATATGGTCAATTATGGAATAAGCTAAGCCGACTTTAATTAGGTTTTGGTCACGTATGCTGCGCTTATAAATCTACATTCAGGGGGCTACGTGAGGCGATTCACGGAATAAGGCGAGGATCGTGAAGCGATCTAGATCCGTTCTTGGGCTTCGGTATAGCGCCAACAGCCATTACGTGTAATTATGGTTTGGATCGTTAGGGTTTTTGTGATTTGGCCATAAATTCATAGTTTAGCCGATTAAATTACGAGGGCGTAATTTGCCCTCATCATTAGGCCCATTTAGAAGGAAGTCTTTTATCATTTAAATCATCAAGATCATGGGTTCAAATCTCGCACGAAGCCAACAAATCCACCAAATACCGAGGCGCTGAGCAAAAAGCAAAGCAAGACTAATCCTCAGGAGGATATGGGAAAGGCATAGAAGATCGTTGGCTCGAGAAGGACAAAGATCCTCGTGAGGAGGTTCAAGATATGCATAATTTGGTAAATCGAGGAAAACACGGTTGTAATACCGGGTGACTCACGAAGAACAAGCGATGGTGGATCGATTGAAGCGGCCAGATCAAACTTAGCTAAAGGATCGTGGGCGTTGCGTTTTAGTCCTGATGCCAATGCTAACGCCAATGTCAACAGCGAGAGTAGGAAGGGGACACATGAAGGGTAGATCTGCCTGATTGATAGCTTATGGATCGAAGGAGACATGAGATCCATGAGAAGCATCAACTTGGCAAATTCAAAGAAAGTGATGAGATGAGCGTGATGTTGTACTCGGGAGGAGGAGAAGAATTTGTCTCGCTGATTAAGTCACCGCTTCACCGTAGAAAGTCGAAGAATACCCGAAACGCTAAGTTCAAAGAGCGGTCGTTTGCTCGATATGATGGAGCAGGAGATCGGAGGACTTCTTGCATCGATATCAATCGAATCACGATTCAAAGCGCCCCGGATGCGTCGATGCAAAGCCTTGACCAATTCACGGAGAAAGCGCGAATTTGGTTTAACAAACTCCGAGCAAGATCGATCTCGAGACTTTCCGACCTTATCATGAATGTTTCGGGACGCTTTCGCCATGAACACAAGTTCCGTCTTAGTTCCACGCGTTGATGGAATTAAAGGCGGAGAAACGACGGCAGGCGGTTTTAGAATATCTCAAGAGGTTTAATCGGGGAAGCAATCTTTGATGCGATGATGCCAATGATCGGCTTCGAAATCACATCTTTATATCGGAGTGCGGGATTGAAATTATATTCTAAAGTGAGTAGGTATATCCACAGGGGCGATGGGCGAATCGTCAGCGCCGTCCATACTGTATTGTCAAAGGCAGTCGGTCCGTCGCCCACGGCAATGGGCGGTGGATGGGTTTGAAGAAGGACTGCGCGAGTCGAACAAGAACGACGACCGAGCCCGACTCAAGAAGGGAAGGTCTTACATGTGCAGAGTCGATGCAATCTCACATCTCACGATCGACTAGGAAAGAAAGGGGCATTGGCGGATAAGGACTTAAATCCCTTCGATGTCGATCTCGGAAGGAAGTTTTGGCGATCGCTGATATGGAGGGCATTGCCGGAAACCACCTCACGTCTGGCTCGAAAACAAGCAAAAACAGAACAAGTATTGTGACTATCGCGAGGATATTTGTCCCTGATGAGACATGACCATTTGAAAAGGACATTGATTTTGCCGTCAGAGGGAAACTAGATGAAGTGATAGGCCGATCCCAGATACACAAAGGGCGAAGAGAGTTCAAGCGAGGAATAGCGATCATGACCGGCGAAAAACAATGAACATAAGCGTCGTGGAAGATCGTATGATCAAGAGGCAGGCGTGAGGATCGCACCCGGATGAGCGGCGGGGATCGAACTCCCGACCAACGATCGATCGAGACCAGTATGAAGACAATGAGACACATCAGAATTACGTAGGGACCATTTCGGATCGAGGGAGGCGAGGGTGTGACAAGGGAGAAGGTGTGAAGTCTCCTCCGGCGTTTGAAGAGATTAAAGTTCACCAAAAGTAGGTTATGGGCCCAAAGAGACATGGTCACACCTCCGGGGATATAATGAGGGGTTAGTCATAGAGGCCCGTTATAAGCCGGAACCGTAGTCGGGTGGGTATGCATTGATAATGGCGGCCATTGTAAACATCTTATGCTATACGTCT